>SRMA01025432.1:383394-567438 GCA_007224835.1 Danionella cerebrum | reverse complement strand
GTGGTTCTGAAGGCACGACCTTCATAAATTTGTATTACATTCTAACAGTTAAATATTAACTCCTGGGACACCTGCGTGTCTCTGGCAGCTCAGAGTTTGATACCTGACAAATGGAAAATATACTTTAAGACACGCCAGTAACGTCAATAAACCACTCGATTTATTCAAGAGAACAAAATCTGTTAATATCATCAGCAGGAACATTACTTTGTAAAAGTTATTAGCGAATTTTATAGCTTTTGAAAAGGGGAAATTCATGACTTTTGCACATATTGAACTTTGTTGTTGTTCTTGCAAAGTCTATGAAGATGATCTTTCTATTTTCGAAATGGTCACTATTTACAAGTCAATAACGTTTAACAATCAATCTCCACAAGTTGGAGAACCACATCTAATGACAAGATATCCGTAGCCTTTCTGTCTTCTTTTTTTACCCTGCACACAGGCCTAAGAGGCAGACTGTAGTTTTTTGGATGAATACCCTCTTTATGTGGACCAATTTATCACGCCACAGGGAAAAATGCTCTACATCTACATGAGCACCTGGTGTCCAGTCTCTTTCCACGGAGAAATAAAGAGAGAGCTCTTGAAATAAAAGAGATGGAGGCCGCAGAAGAAATGCTTTTCTATTGGTTGATTTGATGCATTTTTTGTCATTTCTGAATGAGAGTCTGCGGCCGCTGCACTCTTGGGATTGGCGTTCTTTCATCACAAGAAAATATATCTATATTTTTTTTGCTTGTGTAAGGAACATCTTCTTTCTATACAACATAAGAATAAATGTGTACAAACCTGGATTTCTCCTCCTTCCAGTGAGACAGGTAGCATTAGGAACGATCGTCTAGTTTAAATGCCATTTGTGCATGTTTGGATTCGAATCAAATAGTTATCATGGAAGCCAAACTGAAATGTCGTCTGTATGTAACCATTACAATTCGTCCGTATCTACAGTTTTACATTGATTTGACTCTTTAAAATGTTGGGTTTGACCATTTGCGGGTCTGTGGTGAATGTCAGCGAATTTAAAAGCCCATGCCCTTCACTGTGTCTTCTGGTCAGATTCACATTCCCTGAGAGAGTGTGCTCAGGGTTTCCTTTCCCCTCCCTCTAATATGCACTCCAGGAAAAAGTGGTGTGAAAATGAATTATGGAAATTTTGATTGGAAAGTCTACAGTGTCCATGTTTCATTTAGCCGGGCTGCATCCCGGGGCAGTGATGCAGCGCTGAGAGGAGCTGAACGAGAAACATGGAGCTCCACCAGCACCAGCACCTGGAGGCTAAAGATGGACAGAGGGTTGCTGGTTCGATCCCACTGGGTGCCTTTTTGAGCAAAATGTCTTAAAAGCTCCATTACTCCTGAGTGTCATCCAAAGATTGGTACCAGGAGATCCTTTGGAGCAAAGTTTGGATTCAACAGTAGGTGTTGAACTTCCCAATTTGACCCAGTGATTCAGATTGAACTGGATGTTTTCTGAAATGTTTTGCAGATGCATTAGTAATCCTGCTTTAACAGCATCAAAGCTCCAGGTCAGAGTACATATAGGCGGGCATAAACAGCATTTTAAAAAAAGCTTCATGCAGTTAGAAATGGCTTAAAGTTAATCTTGTTCCTAGCATGACTGAATGTCATTAGCAATATGACTGAACATGTTGCTATCATACCTCAGCGTGTCATCTCAGCATAATTTAGTCAATCATGAGGTACTACGACATTGCGTTGATGGTTTGGTTGGAATTTAGCATTACCATTAGCATGTAGTTCGCATTACTTAGCATGTTTTGACGATGACTGAGAATTTTATTAACATGGCTTAGCAAGTCATTTGGATTGAGAATGTCTTGACATGTTTTTAGCCTGTAGCTCATATTACTTAGCATGTTTCTACCCTAACTGAGCATATTTAAACATAACATAGCACGTCACTTGGATTTAGAATGTCTTAGCATATCATTAGCATGTACCTGCACTACTTAGCATGTTTGTACGATGACTTAGCATGTCAAAAGGATTGAGAATGCCTTATCATGCCATTAGCATGTAGCTCACAAAGCTTTGCATGTTTTACCATGACTTAATAATAAGTCAATAACACGTCTTAGCTTTTCATTAGAATCAAGTATGTTTTAAAATATCATTAGCATGTAGCTTGTTTTGCTTAGCCTGTTTCTACCATAACTGAGAATGTTCTTAATGAACTTAGCATGTCATAAGGACTGAGAATGTCTAAACATGCCATTAGCTTGTAGCTCACAATACTAACCATGTTTCTACCCTAACCGAGCATGTATTTTAACATGACATAGGATGTCATTAGGATTGAGAATGTCTTAGCATGCCATTAGCATGTAGCTCACAAAGCTTAGCATGTTTCTACCATGACGGTGCATGTTATTATCATGACTTAGCATGTCATCAGGATATTTGTTAATGTTTTATGTCAGTAGCATGTTTCTACCATCCCTTAACATGGCTTTAATATCTAGCGAAAATGACTTTATGCATGAATTAAACATCCTTTAACATGTCAATAGAATTTAGCAAGTGCGACAAAACATGTTCTTTGCATTTACCTAGCAATAGCAACGCTAGCACATAGCTAGCATGCATTAACCTCATGAGGATGATGCTAGCTTTTGTAGCTCCTGCAGTAAACTTGCTTCAACACGTGTTACAATGTGAGCAAACTATTGTTTTGAATAATTAAATTAAATGTACAGCTGCTTTTTTCTTCCTAATGTTTATATTAATTTCACTCTGGTTTTTAAAGCATGTTCACAAGCAGTTGCTGTTGAAATACCCAGCCGTGTTTGAGATGCCGAGTTAAATATTGAACATCAAAGACAATCAAAACCAAAAACCTTTGCAGTTCCCCCGCTCTGCTAGTTCTGAGCCTTCGCTGTAGGTAAAGCATCTCCATCATCATCTGTATCTTCTGCTGTGGTGTAGCGTATCTTCTGGCATTTCCAGTCTGTGCCGTTGTTTGATGTTTGCAAAAACAACTTGAAGGCAAAAGTGTGGTCCATCAATAGGATTTATTTTGAATTCCCTTTCATTTGGGGCTGCATGATGCATTAAAAGATCTGAAGGTATGATGCAAACATGATTTACGCATGATCTTGTTACCAAGCTAACAATGCTCAGCCATTAGATTTTTGGGTTAGCTCTCCAAATTTGACCATTTTGTCTGTTTACGGATCTGTTCTGTCTGTTAATTAAGGGTTAACGTTGTTAAAATAGGTTGATAAAACGTTTTTATCGTGGATGTTGTCTGCTACTTGGAAACCACCACTGGTTTAACATCGTTTTCCAAAGAAACTCAACAAATACCCAGTTTTTATTGCCCTTGAATAGATTTTTATGGTCCAACATACAACTTTACTCTCAATAAAAATTAATCAATTCATTTTTTCTTTTAAGAAATAAAAGGTCCTTTTGTGCAACCCTGTACCACTCACTGCTCTCTATACCACAAGAGAAGACAGCTGACCGTCCTTTTATTTGGTGATTATTTAAGTTTAAGCCAGAGAACACAGCCTTCATTTCGTCAGTGGGTCAGTGAGTCATTTCTTAAAGTATCCTAAACCAAGCCCAGAGTGGTGGATAGTGAGCTTTCAGCACACATTACCTCACAGCACCCAGGGGCCAGCTTTACGTTACATAAGAGCCCAGGCTTAAAGGAAAGAACGGATCAGTCGCAGGTGTGTATACACTGAAGCATGAGGCTAATGGTAGCCTGTGGAATTGGTCTGTCTGGATAAAATGGCTCTAATCCACAAAACTTCACCCCTGTGGAATGGTGCAATGGAACGATCCGCCGCTGCTAAAAGCCTTGGCATAAAAAAAGTGCCCGAGCAAACGTCCATTTAAATCATGTCATCACTTCTGCAGCCGGCTGTAAATATGGAGTAAGCGACGCTCCGGCAGACGTTATAAAGCTACTCCGGCTTTACAAAACAAGAGTTGCTAGTCACTCATGGTTGTGTCAGCGTTCGCATCTGAAGCCACTTCCATCTCATTACCTGCGCCGCGCCAGAAGGCAGCTGTAAAATTGATTAGGACTGTGTTGCACAGACGAGGCCTGCGTTCCCTCAGACTTGAGTTATGATTTCACACAGATGCAACGCTGAAGTGGGGAATTAATTTCACACAGACCGTCCTTTGAGCAAGGTGGGGTGTGTAATGTCATTACAACTAAATGCACAATCATTGTGATGCATGTCTCGAGGACGATGATCAGTAAAGTTTCATTTGTGAACTCTTTTGTTATTCGCTGAGCTGAAAAAACCTCTCAGCTCCTCATCTTACATCCTGCCCATTGAAACTGGGTGGTAAATTTGTAAATATGTGAATATATATGTGAGTAAATATGTGTGGAGCTTATCTTTGCTTTAGGTTTCAAAAGTTTTAGAGAAATCGAATGCCAGGACTGCAACTGCCAGGAATCGCAAGTAGACCATCGTAGCGTGTGAACTACCAAAGACAGGGTTTCGGAGAGATTTCCAGACAGGTCGTGAAATATTTGGCAAGCTGAATATCTGGAGCAGTCAGTGACTTGGACCTGTGTCGTGTGAAATTAGATCTGTGATTACCTGCAGCCAAAGAGAGAGCATTGTCCAGGGCAGAGGAGTGAGGAATGTGCATGAAAAAAAGTATGGAATCATGAGCCTATCATTCAGAACGCATTAAAATGCTTACATGATATGGTGCCACCTACTGGCTGTATGAATTACACAGGAAATTACGTATTTGTGGCTGTATTTACCACATACTGCCAGTAAAATCAAGTAAAGGATAGAAAATATCCAGTTTTCCCT
The DNA here is from genome assembly GCA_007224835.1 of Danionella cerebrum. NCBI lineage: Eukaryota > Metazoa > Chordata > Actinopteri > Cypriniformes > Danionidae > Danionella > Danionella cerebrum. The sequence goes on along the minus strand of SRMA01025432.1, from coordinate 562,622 downwards.
TACAATAACTTATAATGCTCAAAAATTGTGTCTTAAATAAGGTTCCAGGGTTTTGTGGCCCGTTAAAGCGACATCACCTTTAAGTCTTGGCTTAATTTTATCAAATAATGTCATTCATCATTTGCACACAAATTAAACGCTTCCTCCGCTCTTTTAAGAAATTGTTCTTCTCTTCAACGAAACACAAGGTAAAGAATCACTCCAACTGCTCTCGGAGCAGGAGGCAGGCCTTCAGGCGGCGAACCGGCTGCTCTTCACCCAGCTCAGCGCCAGCCTTGCTCCCTGCTCCCCTCCTCTGTGGCTCCCCTCACTCTGGGTTGCCAGATAGGTTTGAAGATTTTAGACGAAATGTGGATATTTAATTAAACTATAAAATTATCTCTTTCTGGGAGGTTATGGATTTTAAATGCCGTCACCGACCAAGGACTTGTTTAACTGTTATAATGCAGTTGAGCACCAAAAACAGCTATATCCACTCGTGGACAATGGTGGTGGTAAAAACTCAAAAATTGTGCATTAGAATTGAGCATCAAAGGAACCTGTGAAAGAAGTCAAATGAACCCCAAGAACCTGCACAATCCCAAGAACCTGCACAATCTGGCAACAAAGCCTGAACCGTAGCTTGCTCGTGCTCTCTGTCCGTCACTCGTGCCCACAGTGGAGACCTGGCAAACAGTGCTGCGCCTTGCCAAGGAAGATTTATACCTGGAGCTTGACCCAGTTCTGTTTGCATCTATATTAGCGAGGACAGAGGGCCGGGTGCAGGGAGAGGGAAAGGTCATGGAGAGCCCAGCTTTTCCACTGATGCATCAAGATGATGGAGCTGGCTAATTTAGTTAGCAACAGTTGTCCCCTCCACCGCCACAGATGGTCTGCAGTCACCGCAGCTCAAGGCGAAGCTTTAAGAGCAAACGCTGAAAGGGAGGCATTGAAGAGAACGGGACCCCCATGAGATGTTTCTTTAAAGCATTGTGTGAGATCTGTTCAGAAAGAATCATTTTGAAAGATATATGCCTCTTTCTCATTTGTTTTTAGACTGTTTTAACATGCCATTATCATCTAGCTAGTGGGACTTAGCATGTAGCTTGACCTAGCATGTTACTTACATGACTCAGTATTTGGCAGAGATGACGTTATATGTCATTAGCATGTAGCTAGCATGACTTAACATGTTGCTTGCGTTATGTAGCTTATTATTAACATAGCCTTAGCATGCCATAAATAAGTAGCTAGCAAGTAATTGTAATGTACCTAGACTTACTTTGCATGTACATCATAGTGTTGACCTAGCATAATTTTACAATTAGCACTACGTTGGCATGATTTACTGAATGTAGCTATTATGAATAAAGATGCTATTGGACGATTTGCCATTAGCATGTAGCTAGAAAATGACAACATGATTTAACGCGACTTATCATGACATTGGTATTAAGCAAACATGCAAGCATTGCAACTATCTTTTAGTTAGCATGGCATAATATTTTATTAACGTCTTAGCATGAACATGTTGCTAGCATATGATAACATGATCTCTTAACATGGTTTAGCATGATATTAGTACTTAGCAAAACATGACAACCAGTCATTAGCTAATATCATTTGACTATCCAGCATTGCTTTATCTCCAGTTATCTTTAGGCTAGCTAGCCATAATAAGTTATTAACATGCCTTAGTATATCATAAGAATTCAGTTTGCTTGACAGAGCACGTAATTAGATTATATTTACAAGTACTTAAAGCTAAGATTTAACAAATTATGAGCATGATGTTAGCTTGATACACTGAGCTAATATAGTGTAGCTAGCATTAAGATGTTGTTGAATGATGAGTTATTAGCAAGTAGGTTTTTTGTAGTATGGTACATTAAATAATTAAATATTGTGATGATTCAACTGCATAGCATCTACAGCACCAGTCGTGTTTTTGCCCCTGTCCTGCTGGTGGTGTCTATTTATTTAATGTTTGTTTTGGAAATATGACCTCTAGTGGTGAAATAACATTCCGTGGAAGGCTGTACTGTTAAATTATCAATAAAAGTCACATTTCTATTGCACATTATAAGGGAGAATAATAATAGCAGCTAAAGAAATATTCTGCACAGACTCATTTACATGATAGAATAACCTTCCACAGAAGGAAAAAAAGATGCAGGGAAAACACAAGGATAATATATGCGGTGTGTTTGTGGTCATGCACTTCAGTTGTTTATTACCGAGAGAATTGCATTAAATCACCCCACAAGAGGGGTGTATGTCGAGGGGATGCACAATGAAGCAGGCCTGTGGATATAATGAACTCCTGTGGGGATAAGCACACCTCGCTATAAAGGCCTAACCACAAATTAAGTGCTTGTTGGCATCGTGTCTTTGTAGAACACAAGTGTAGATGTAACCTGCGTGACTATGTGAGCTGACGCTGTTTCTCTCTGAAGGAAATGCGAGAAGAGAGACGCTGCAGCCCTTTCCCATGGCGACCGCTGGATTCCTTTGATTCTTTACCATGTCTGTTTTTTTTTTACGAAACCAGTGAGCTTCATAACAACCAAATAGTGTGTTAGAAGTCGCTTACCATTACTCTAGATGGAATGTTTCTAGAGGGATTTTTTTTTTATCTTTGATAAGGTTAGGGATATCTCTCAGTAAGAATTCACAGGTAGCTGTTTAAATCCAAGTTTCCTATGCAAATGAGTTTGACTGCATGCTTTAAACTGTCACGAAGGCAACTAATTGTTTCTTTTATTTAAAAACCAGAAAAACGTGTGTTAAAAGTTCCAGTGGCATGTAACCTTACCTTATCAAGATTATTACTCATTATTAAAAGTCAATGACACCGACTGCCAACTGCTTCTATAGATGGCTATAAGGATTATCAGGAGATGCTCAGTGCTGGTTGTTCATAAATATAACAGAAACGTATAGTATTCTGTATTCTCAACCATTCCATTTTTCTCTATCACACAACCCTTAGACCAAGCAAGCCACGGGCCTCCTTTTCTTGCATGAGAAATTGCTTACAAAGACCGCTATTGTTTAGCATTTGAGCAATTAAAATGAATATCTAATTGGAAAACCACAAGAACATGACAACTGAAACATCCTTATTGCACTGAAATGTTAATTGAATAAAATGGAAATATAAGACTTTGATCTGGAAAGAATGACTTTTGAAAGGAATTAATTAACTTGTTAATAAACCTCCTGGTCGTGATTTGATAAATATGTTCAAAGGATTATACAAAGCAAAAAGTCAGAGCCCCAGGGCCTGTGGAACCATAAAGCTACCTTGCCTTGAAAAAGAATGATTAATTCATTAATAAAAAAATAAATTATAACTGAAAAAAATGTTTTTAATAGTTATTCTAACGCACCCTTATTCTGAAATATTCTGTATAGTGAATGACTTTTATTTTGAAATTCACTGCACCAATGTGAGGGAATAAAAATGCCACAAGGCTGCAGAATTAGCATGTATGTTAGCTTTATGTAGGATGTAACCTGCAGTCTGAACTTTTAATATTGTGTTTTACTAGCATTTGTGTTCCCTCACAATCACGCAGTGAATTTCAAAATAAAAGTGCTTCATATATGCCCCAAAATTTCCAAAAAAGAGTCAGACAAAGTTACTTTTTATCCCTTATCCCTGCTTTCTCTAGAGATCGACCAGAAAAAATTACTGATTTTATCTGTGCATTTATCAATGCTATAAGTTTGAACAGATTGCTTTCTATGTTTCTGGAATTCTTTGCATGTAATGGCTTTGCATTTTACAGTGCTGTCGATTAACTTCAATTAAAAATTTAATGTAAAATCTCAACATAAAATGCTTGTAATTAATGTAAACTCAAGACAAAGAAACTATCAAAATGTTTAGAATTTTATGTTTAGCTTATAACACAGCTTTTCTGATGTTAACAACATACCTCAATAAACCGATCACATGACCAAGGTGGAAGTAAATACTCGCAATAAACTATTACGTTTTTTTTATGGTCATTCATGTAACAAATGTGTCAAAAGTTATATTTATATTTCTTTGCACGTCGAAAACATATTAACTGTGTTGATTTTTTAACACATTATATATTTATCATGCTCTAATTTTGACAGCACTAATTTTACAACTTTACATAACCTTCCGCTGTCTTGGAAGGTTTGTCTATCAAAACTAACACAATCTTATGAATATGCAAAAATCTCTGGTCAAACAGAGAGGTCGGAGTCCGGGCTACTGACCCCCAAGACCGAAAGTTTCAATATGCATCTCAAAAAAAGTAAGAGAAAAAAAAATCCAGTTTAAAATGTACTTCAACATTTTCCAGTGTGAGATCATGCAGTGAACTGAGAGATTAATTCAGTTCAAAGAGAATTATCTTTTGTAAGACGTAAACATATCACTTAATCGAGGGATTTCGCTATCCACCCAAACAATGGCTCCAAGTCTCAAAGTTCTCGTCACAAAGAACTTTTTCCACCTCAAACCAGAGGGGTTATCCGGAAAGCTTTAATCAATACTGGAAAACGTGAACTTCAGGGGACACGGGAACCTCTGACCACAGATGAAGATTAACCACCTCTGCCTCGGACGCGTCATGCCCGTCTTCATCTCCACAAACACAGGTTACCAACAGATCCATCCATCACCAGTGATCAGACTGTGTTTTTCTGGCCAAGCAACACAGGGTGACACGCATCTCCCTCAACGTTTCTAGGTGAGCCTCTGTATCATAAATCACATCAGACAAAGCCCAGCTTGACCTCTAAATGGGGAAGATATCGTCGTATTCAGATTGTCAGCGGTGAGGGTTGCTTGTAACCTCGGGCGCTTTTTGCTTGTCTTGGTTTGAGCTTTGAACAATGTTTGAGTAATCCCAAGGGGCAGGAGGGAATAACAAACGATCCATGTCTTAGACCCCATGGCGTTCACTCTCTAGTAGACTGTAAAAGCTCTCCCTGTTTTCCTGCGGAGCAGTGGTTATCCACGGGCTGCGCTTCAGAGATCAACAAAAGATTCTGAGTTGGAAAGTGACAAGTGTAAAAAAAAAACAAGGTTCCTTACTCTTCGTAATGTGAAAAGAGCCAGCCTTAGACCTATGAAGAAGTGAGGGCATGTATGTAAACTACTTAAGCTGATTTGAACATGAGAACCTTTGCCAATCCAGGAAAAACATTTAGGATAATAGCTTTTACACAGTGGCGATAAACTGGTGCCGTGACCCATTTTTGTGTGGGGTTTATCGAGGTAAATCCTGCTCTCGAATGGTGTTTTTACAGAATCTTGCTCTCTTTACCTGAGTCATGTTCATGGCAGAGACTTTAAATCATCATCAAAAAAAACAAAAAGTTTGAATCTGGTGCCGTGACCCGAATCACAATCCCCTCTCGGCCACCGTAGTTAGTGTGTCAGATTTTTCTCCAGGGAAGCCGGAAGTGATAAATGATTTATTAAATATTCCTAGAGGATGGCACAGTGGTGCAGTTGGTAGTAGTGTGGCCTTCCAGTTAGAAGGTTGTCGGTTTGAGGCTTGCCGGTGACCTTTCTGGAAGTAGTTTGCATGTTCTCCCTGACGTGGGTTTTCTCCAGGTACTCCGGTTTCCCCCTTGATTAATCTAAATTCCCCCCTTAGGTGTGAATGTGCAAGTAGGAACCAGCAGACCCCTGTGACCCTGAAAGGGAATAAGTGGGTTGGAAAATGAATGAATGTTCCTAGATACTCTGATCAACTTTGTAAAGTAGAGTAGAAATGATAGAAATTACATTTATTTTCTAGGAATTGTTGGGGGTTTCATTTGTTGGTCAAGGATTTTTATTTCTTCTTAAAATACACTTTATATTCACGTTATATCTGTCAACAAGCTTCTCCAATAAAAACTGCTTTTATCTTAACCAGGGGTGCCAATAATTAAGGAGGACAGGTTTATGGCGTTCAAATCTAAAAAGTCATAAGCGGGACGTATACACAACGTATTCGACTCAATATTCCACATTGTGTCTGGCTAAAATATATATTCCTGACACCCTCTGCAGTACCCTGAACTGAGATCAGAGAGGATGTCCTCGAATCGCCTCTGGAGCTTCAGGATCCAGTATTTGATGCTCCACCATTTAAACTCTCATCCAGTGGGCCTCTGAATTAATGTATGAATTCATGTGCTCTTCAGGTAACGCGAAGCATCCCTCATTTCAGCCTAGCGCTCCACAGGCGACTGCTAGTTTCTTTTGTGTTAATTAGTCACTTGCCGTGCCTTAACAACCCCAGATCAGAGTCGACGGGGCAGTTTCTCTCTGTTCCGCTGCCTTTGATGATGGTTTGTGTGGAGCTCGTGTGATGAAGCGCTGCCCTGAGCGAGCTCTTTTCCCATCCGCCCGCCGGCTCAGGAAGGACTTGAGCTTCGTCGCCCTGCGGTGCCAACGTTGGTTCTTATTGGCTATGCCATTTTTTCCACTTACTGTAATGACGCCTCAGTGTTTCTTGGAAATGTGGCGTCTGAGTTCCATTTTTGGCCAAATCAACCGTGCCGCTTCGTAATGTGATCTAACCGTGTATGGAAAGAGATTTGGGGGCGACCAGAGTCACTCGATGAGCACAGGTCCTTGTCAGAGCTTGTTAAATTATTGATGAAGTGGTGAAAACACAGATTAGCACTACGGCGACCATCCCTTTTTTCTCTTTTTCTCTCTCCTCCCTTTTTCCAAATACACCAGGCCCAATCTAAAAGCTCCACTGTGCAAAAAGCCTTCGAGTTCAGTTCAATTATTCAGCATCCCTCCTCTTTTATGAATTATTGAGGTAAAAGCATGTTAGCTTATATAGCTGCGCGTCAAGCCAAGACAGAAGTGACTCATTGGGAAATAATGAAGAGAGCCTGTCTTTGTGGAAATCTGAGCAAAGCAATGAATTCCTCATAATTTGTGACTAACAAGATGCGTTTTCCACGTGATTAGTTTCCTTTGTTTTTCATGGAGGTCAAGTGGGACTGAAGATCATTAAAGCATAATGGAAACACTGTTTAATTCCATTTTTCTTACATTTAATTACTGGATTGTGTGATCGAGTGGTGTGCAAAAGCATGATTTTCCTTTAAAAAGAGAGAAAAGAAAGCTTGTCTGGGTTGGAAATTTCAGTTACATTTATTGTAGAGCAGTCATTTTATCGATTTTAATGCCGCTAGCACGAACCATTAGAACTCAACATTGGTTTGGCTCCATGCACAGGTGAATCCAATCAGAGGCTCTCAGAGATTTAAGCTCTCGGTTACAACTGTGAGGAGCATTGCAAGGAATTGGAAGACCAGAAGCTTGGGTGTTCATGTGTTGATTTCTGAAGCATTGTTTATTTTTTTTGGTGAATTATATACTTATATACTTTCGGGACTAGACCCTTGTATTACACGTATATTTGTGTTTATTATTGTTTATCAACCCCTTTGTGTTTCATTGAACCCTTGCTTTCCCAAAATATGCTTCACTTTATTCAATTAGCCAAGCTCCTCTATGGAAAAGAAACCTCAAGTCTCTCTAATCGTGCCCTGTTCTCCTGATATAGGAGAGCTACAATGGAGTCACAACGCTAAATCCCTTCTGTTGATGCAAATAACGTGTCGGCGTCTGTCGAACCATCCGCTCTGGTGAAACGAGCTCGAGCAACGGCTTCTGTCTAGAGGCCTCACTCCGCCTTATCTTGGCTCGGCGTGAGAGAAAAAGCAGATGATCCAATAAATTATCAATAACTCCCCTGTAAACCCAAGCCACTTTGGCCGCATGGCACTTGGCGAAGAGCAGGCGGCCCCTAATCATTCATTCTCAGCAACTGCTCCCTGGCTCACAGCCCCCTTTCCTAGCCTCCATCTCTCCACAAGGTGTTTGACTAGACTGCTTAAATATTTTCATTGAAGAGTTTCTCTAAATGGGCAAAGAGCACCCTCTCGTTTTTAGATTCGAGAAGAATTATTCAGAGGGGGACCACGGGGACAGAAGCCAAGATGAGAAAAAGAGAGAGACAAAATAATGAGAGAGAGAGAGAGAGCAATCCGTTTGAGTGACTGCATTAGCTCCTCTCTTTCCCATCAGTCTGTTGTTAATGAGCGTCCAGTTGTTTCCAGTGGTGGTCAAGTGCGGCTCCTTGTTATTTTCCCCAATCCCCAGCCATGTCGTGCAGGACAGGGGCTCAATCACGTTGTGTCTTATGCTGAGATAAGCGTTCGTTTGGTCGAGTGAGGCACGGTCATTAAACACAGGGGATCCGCTGCTTGCCTTTCTGAAGAACTCACTCTTTGATTAAACGTTACAGAACCACGGAGCGAAGGCCGTTTAACCAGACACGTTCTGAGGTGAAGGGCAGGGATCGGTAGCAAGGAAGCGTGGCTGTGATGCGTGCCAGTGATGTACGGTCAAGCGCTGGTGTTAAGTCGCGGTCATGCTACCAAAAAAAAACCCATTGACTTGAATGGGATCGCATGCGGCGATGCGAAAGCAAAAGTCCCCGCCTACGCATTGCGAATCCAGTTTACGCTCTGACGGAAAGTTCAGCTGGGAGGAACTTTGACGTGATGCGTCTTGAGCCACCACATTGGTAAAGTCAGGTCCGTGAGCTTTTTTGATCTCTCAATAAGAAGCAAATGTACATTTTTAGGACGTCAATATTGCTTTAAAGTAGATTAGAGAGCATCCTGTTTTACTTTGGAAGAGTTAAATAGTGAATCGTTTTTTTTAATGACATCGTTTTGTGGGCGGGCTTATAACGGTGCAGTGAAACTCTGCATGGTTTCGGGAGTTGTGTGACCACAGTTTTCGAGATGCGTCATTCACGAACGTTATTTTTTTGAATGAATCTAGTGTGACTCCTTACGAATGTTTGTGACTCCGTGTCGGGAGATTCGTTCAGTGTGTGTGCAACATCCTTGTTTTTTTTGTAGCTATTATTGTGGCAAAAGGACTGAAAAGACTAATCTTTCTGTTTCCGGCTCATACTGCATTGGTTAAGCAGTCACGTGACCAAAGAAACGAAGATAGCTAACAGTAATGAAATTGATTAAATCGAATTCTCATCCCGTCCCGGACTACACTCATAATGTCAAGAAGTAACAACACAGAAAACATCGTCCTAACGCTGATGTTGATTCCACGTCCAAATTTAGTCAGAATCTCTTGGTCCAAATCAGTCACATGCTTCAGAAACCTTGTTGAAAATGCTTTGATATGCAATTGTATTTGTTATGTTGAATAAAAGTCAATAATTCATCTTCCACACATCTAAAACAGTTCACAAAACAATAAATTTTGATAAAAAGCATCATGGGCACTTAAATGTATTTTACTTAAAATAAAAACATTATGTAAGTTAAGAGGCACAAATCATCCGTCTTCCTGTTTGAAATGCAAGCGCGCAAAGGATTGTGGGAAAATCCGTTATTCAAGTATTACGAGGTTCAAAGTTTTTGTAAAGTATTCATGCTGTTTTGTACGTTGTGTAAGATACAAGATAAGTCTGCAGATGACGTCCAATCAAATCAAGGCGATAAAGTCAATATTTTTATATTAATTATGTTTTATTGATGCCTAATTTGAAACCTACATTCACGTCCAAAAATGGTCCAATAAGAACGTCTTCCGTATCTTGGTTACATAAAGCCAATGTAATGCCTTCCCAGAATAAATGAATACAGAATGACTCTTTTTCTGACAACGGGCGACAATCTTCCACATCGTCCTTTTGACACTCATGGGCCTTTGATGGGCATTTAGACTCTTGATCTGTGGGTGTTTGGAGTAAACGGAACACTGCTCTCTCGTTGGGGCATTGTGTTCAATAACATGCATATAAGAGCGCAACAGCACCCCCCCCCACCCACCACTTACCCCTCAGTTCTTCTTGCAGTTCTTTTTGAAAGATGGGAAATCTCTAGGGCGGGAAAGCTGTAGAGAAACAGAGGGAGAAGGAAGAAGAAGGAAGAGGGGCTTTCGTTAAGCAGTCAGGCCTGTAACCCAGCTGGGTTGGGTTGCCAGTTGGCTTGGCAGCTCTGTTTATACCCCGTCTGTATGTTTACGCATGGATTCCTGCATGCACCGATAAAACACACCGATGCATTCTCACGATCAACACACAGCATTTCTGGACACACAGGGTGCATTCCAAACAACTACTACCTCGACGAAGCTAAATTAAGCAAGAAATGCCACGATCAAATTATATTGTGAATCTTAAAAAGCTTATATTTATTTTTTGTTTTCTTTTGTCTCACTCCAAGTATTCCTCCTCAAATGGGACGGCGGCAATTGTATGTTTTGTGGATATAAAACGGAAAACAAAGGCAGATGCAGTCGTGGCCCAGGTTACACGAGCTCAATAACTTATCATGAGCGCTCCTTTGGGTTCATGTCAAAAGATTCAACCCCCGCAACTCCTTTTGTCAGAAGAACAATGGGCATTTCACAGCTTTAGCTGGTTGGCGTTGAAAAAATGTTACCAGAATAGGATAAAACAAAGAAAGCAGGCCAAAGCCGAATGAGGGCAGCATCTACCCCTCCCCAAGGGAGCAACAGTGTGCCCCGATCCTTCCCCTCGAAAGTTTGGTGCAATACGAATGCAGCGAAAGCACGGCCTGCTTTAGAACCCAGCGTGTGCTGGACTTGTGTACTGTGGAGGATCACGGTTTACTTCGATAAGGGCTTTTAAAAACATTTGCTTTTGAACTTAAAAAATGAATGCCACCAAAATAACTAATTAGAGAGAGTTTCAAGCTCTAATTAGAGGGTCGACCCCACAAATGACGCCATAATTCAAAGTAGGGCTGCTGGTAATTGAAGTCCACCACCTTCACTTTTTGGAGTTTATGAAAGTTAAGTTTATCAAGGGCTGGAGCGCTGAAGTGATTGATGATAAGATCTGTTTTTTTTTTAGAAATACGATTCCTTTTAAGGTGAATAAAAAATTGGCTCGGGCAGGCATGTGAAAGGATTGTTTGATGTTGAAGTGTACAGAGAAAGATGGAATGCGTGTTAAATGAGATGTACTCCGAAAACTAAATCTTTATAATCACTACATGAGTAGAAGAGTTTGTCAAGTGGATATCTGTGCTTAAAGCAGAAGTCTAGAGTGTCGCCGATGGGTCATCAGAGTCTTTGGGGATCGGCTGGATTCTCGCCCCCAGGAGGAGCGTGCTGGGCAAAGGACTGCCCATTTTTCTACAAGGAGTTCTCAACAGGGCGCATGGGGGATGCACCGCATACCTCTGGTCCGGAAACCTAGGGTCCGCTGTATCGAATGAGGTGAAGGCACCCCGGAGTACATAGTAAATTGTTTATTTTTTTATTTGTCCAATTGCGATCAAACTTGCCGTGTGTGTTAGGAGTCCATGACTAAACAAATCTACAAAGTACTCTTTTGGTTGTAGCTCCACCAGGTGGCCGCAGGAAATACAACATTTAATACAGAGCTGGGCGATAAATCGATTTCATCGATTAACACGACTCTGTGGTCTTCTGTAAAATGTGCGCGGCTCACCTCCTGCCTTCACGTTTGCCATATTTTAAGCAGTTTTACCAGAGCGACTCGTCGGTCTGCAGTTGACATCACTGGCACCAGTGACACACGTGTAGGTTCCGCTACACGATTAGATTTACGTACCCTCACGAACATTGAACGTGCGTTTGCCACAAAATAGCAAAGTATTGTAATCCAAAGTATTGTAATAGACCTCCACATAAAGCATATATGTTCCATGTTTGTTTAAACGTTATTATAAACCTACAGCAAATTAATGAATAAACTGTTTTAAAGAGAGTTGGCACAACCGCTCTGCAGAGTCCTCAGGGACACCTCATTATTAACAAAAAACTTTGTGTTTCAATTTAATTTACAACAAAATAACAATTAAACCAAAATGTATAATTTAATAATATTACAGCGCTATTATTTTAACACTATTATTATCAAGTGTATTTTGAACATTTTCTTTATTTGCAGATTTTGCAGAAATCTTTATTTGATTTTTAAAATTGATAAGGTACTTCTTTTACCAATTTTGACAAACAGTATGCAACACAAATATTGAATAATAATAATAAAATTTGACACCTATGACACTTTCTGATGCAGTTTCCTGTATTTATTGCTTGTAATTTTTCGTGATTAGTACAATACACCTCCTAAATAAGAATTGGTCGTAGTGCATCTGGCAACAAACTGGCGGAGGTGTTTGAACCCTTTGATCGCTGCTTGCACCTTTAATTTGATTTGACAGTATCAACTTGATTTTAGATGAAACAATGTTCTAAAGGAGGTAAAAGTATGAAAGTTAACACAACAACGTCTGTTTTGTTCAGTATCGTCAATGTTCATGGAGATTTAGTACATTTCAACAACCCAAAGTTTTACGATTTATCAAATTTTACTCCTGATAAAATCCACAATTTAAAGAACAGTTAATTAATGAGTCGATCGAATCCTTCCCTTCCTGTCTGTGCCCCTCCTCTCACAATATTAGCATAAATGAATCACTTATTCGACATAAACTCGCTCTAGAGAAAGCAAAAGCTCGGCTCATCGTTTCCCGATTGCTCTGCAGCGTCCGTCACGTCTCGATCTGAGCTGATTCTGTCAAACGAGGATGCTCCAGCAGTCAGCAGAAAGCTCTCTCAGCTCCACCGTCATGTTTCTTGCTAAAACTTCCAGCTCGCACTAACGACAACTTCTAATCAGGTTGCCTGCGCTCACAAAAGATAAAGAGTTTAATGTCCTAACGGAACGACAGAGTTCCACTTTTAAAAAGCCACACATTACTTGTAAAGTGACTTCTCCGTGTCGTTACCTGAGCGCCGGTGGTTTATTTTTACCCCGCGTTCTCCCCTCCTCATTCTTTAGCCGCTTCGGGAGATGGCGTTAGTTTGGCTTCATCTCTGACAAAAGATAAATGAGCTTGGGGTCTGTGGTGATCCACTATGGCTGCCAGGGGGTTCCAAAATAGCAAACTATTTTTCATAACGGGCCAAGTGATATGGAGTAGGATGCAGCAGGCGGGCTAACATTTACCATCTCCGAGTATATATATATATATTTATATAGAGCCATTCGATTCTTTTGCTCTCGGTTAAAGTTAACTTGAAAAGTCTGTTGCTTCTGAAGGAAGAGGAGTGCGTTCGGATTCCTGTGCTCTCTTGTTGCTGTCTTCAAACTCTAATCCGAAATTGTTTCACTGTTGGTCGTTTAAAGTGATGGAAATGTAGAAAAATCACTTGAGGGGTTCATGAAGTGAGAAACCAAAAAGTGCTGGATATTTTTGACAGAAAAAAACTCTGTTCCCAGACCTCCTCCGCTAGCACACACAGCTCCCCCTTCTCACTGGATAACGTTATCAAACAAATAAAAGGAGAGAGATTCTTTCAATGAAACAGCTATTAAACATTTAGTGGTTCCATTAAATCCATAAATGTTAAATAAATAAAAAAATGGTGTTTTCTTGCACAAAAAAGGTTTTGCGTGAAAAATATTTATGTGCATTTTAAACTGTAAAAAATTTTGAGAGTCTCAAAAATATTTGTGATACTTTTATTCTAAAATCCCTTTTTTATTTTATTATTTTCATTTTTTTGGTTCTTTAATTTATAATTCGTTGTTTATATGTGATGCCCGTGTTTCTATTGAACATTTATTTACTTCGTATGCCTCTGTATGTATCTGCTTTGATTGCCAAAAGTGTGCCATGGATTGGTGCAACTGGTCAAACAACGACTAAATTTTTGTTTAGTTTGGCCATAACCTCAAAAATTTGTATTGTGTTTTTTTACCAAACTCTTCATCTCTTCTACAGTTTTTTTCTGACACTTTTAATGAGGAGCAAGCCAGTGTATGGAAGAGATTTTGTTACTATTATCTTTTGAGAACCTAAGCTGTGCTCTCATGGTTTCTGTGGTTGAGGAATAATTTTGTAAGTTTTAAACCTTTTTTCTAACATTAATACATTATTATTGTATTTTTGTGATGTGTTGTGTCCGGGTTATTTAACTTTAGTTAATACTTTCTGATTCTTCAGTCTGATTCTGGTTCATTCCAGTATAGTTTTCATTGCAGCCTCTTAGAGCAGGGGTGTCCAAACATTTGTGACTTTTATAGTTGAAGATTGTTAACTTCAACAAAACACAAATAAATCTGAACTTCTTTTCATATTTGATCACTGAAGTGTTGTGAAACAATACATTGTTCACTAGTGATAAACTCACAGGTGTCACAGTGGCTGGAAAAAGGGACAAGGAACACAGAGTTAGGAACTATGTACCCTTTATTTACAAGCACGGAACAAAAACGACCCTTAAAAGAAAAAGAACTAGGCATTGTATCAACAACAACACAAGAAAACTGAGCCAGGAAAGTGTGTGTATGGTTCTAAAAATATGGTTCTATCTCCAGGGGTGACCACAGGAGTGATGGCGGCTAGCAATTTAGCAACCAACCGGAGTTGTTCACAAAATTAGACTGAGAGATGAAGAATCCAGAAGAAGCACAACAAGGACTACGGGAGATCCATAAAGGCAGGAAGTGATCATGGAACCTCAGGAGGTATGAACCGTAGGACTGACAAAGAGGAAAGGTGAAGTGAAGGCATGTATAGTAAAGGGCAGATAAGAACATGACACTGAGGAGAGTAGACACAGGAGCAGTGTATGATTTGCAAATTTAAAGCTTTTTTTGATCACAAAACAACAAAATGATTCTCTCCAGAAAACTAATCAAATGTAATTTTTGTTCTGTATTTTGATTCTCAAGTTCCTCGCTAGCAACATTTAAGTAGAAATTGTTGTAATTGTTGACAAGAAAAACCACGGTCAAGTTGCCTTCTATTGCCATCTTCTGGTGGAATACAAAAGTGCTTTCCTACACGTGTGTTTCACACTGTTGTCAACAGTACATGCTCTCTTTTGAAAGGCTGCAGGAGATATAAACACGGACTGGAAAATGTTTCTACACTCAAGTATATGTACACTTTCTGATAGCCAGGGAGTTTCTATATGATGTTGCTCTTCCTTTGCTTGGTTTGTATTCTGAGATGCTAAACAAATCCTTTGGAGAATTTTACGAAGCACCTTTTCTGCATGAAATGTGCAGTTTGAAAAAATTGCAAATTTAAGTAACATTTTTTATTAAATTTGCATGTCTTCAGGAAGGGTTCGGGTCAAATTCAGAAAGTAAGGGCATACAAAGTTTCATGAACGCGATCTCTCATTCTTCCAATGCCCATTTTTGCAGTGTTCTTGGGTAGTTTAGAGGTAAATGTGACTTTGTGAGCGCATACTTTCTGAATTCTGATGTTGTCCTCAACCATTTCTGCTATTTACTTATTCATGAAGCCGCCATTTAAGGATGAAAGAGAGGCTTCGGTGGCAAGAAACTCAGAAATAATAGGAAGAAAATCAAGAAAAAGGACGTTGTACTGTTGTTGTGTAAATTCATACGTCAACGCTGTAGGAATGCGTTGTAGTCGTTATCTGAACAATAGAGTAATATATTTAACATTACTTTCTATATTGATGATGTAGCCTTCAATAAAGCACAATCTGTGAGATTCAACGTTTATTTTCACATAAATGATTAAATATCTCAGCAATAGTTCCAGGTTTGTTATCGATGTTTACCTCTACGTCCGGGTTTCTTTTCACGAGAGCCTCTCTTTCATTTTTAAAATGGTGTGACAAATAGACAATGCATTTTTATTGCAATTTAAAAAACATGCTCAATGCACAAATACTCATTCAATGCAGTAAAAGTGCTCTGAAATTTCAAAAAGGCATATTGTTAATATTAAAACTTTTGACCAATTAGAGAGAAGTGCTGATGGTAGCTGACTGAGAAGCCCCGCCTTCTTCTGACACTTGGGGGGGGGGGGATTTAACAGGTGTGTATTTATTCAAATCCACAATTTTTGAACAAAAAGTAAAATGAGCTATATCCATATAATCAGTCAGCTTTTAAAAGGGGGTCCGCTCATTGCCCCTTAATCTATCTCATGTAGGCTTGGGGTTAGGGTCTTGCCAGAAAGTGACACCCTGAAATTGATTTTATATTAAACGAAACTATATCCAGCGAATTCACAATCTTCCTGAATCCGAGGCGTGTTTGTCGCCCGACTCCTTCCCCACGGCGTGATGTAATTAATGTGGTGTTGTAGAACAGCTCAAATCCTTTGATAACCTCTGTTCTGCATCTCAGATCCGGCCATTAATCATCCTCACAAACATGAGCGAGAGAAGAGGGCAGCGCAGAGGAAAAAGCAAACGTAATAACGCAAGAGATAGATGAATAACTGCACTGTTTTGTCTCAGGGAACCGTCCCGTGTCAACAGAAGCAGCGTTTGAAAGTTTGGATTTAAATGAGCGCCGGTGAGCCGCGGAGACACTTTGAAGAATGCGAGGGAAGCACAAACAAGAGCAGGCGCCTCGGCCTGTGTTTCAGAGCCGCCGCTGACACCTGATGAGTGATCAAACATAGGATTCTCTCTCGTTGCCATCCTACGGTTTAGTTTGATTCTGCAGACCATGTTTCCAGAACACTAGAGAGCCTGCCTCCAGACCCAGGGAAGGAACGGGGTTTTGTGCTAATTGAGGACGCATCATTTTTTTGGTGTGCAATGACGATCACTTGTCCCCTTTCCCGTGAGGTACTTTACTGTTTTATCCATATGTGAAAAAAATGCTGTAAACAAAATGGCTTCCAGGAATGAAAGCGTCAAATATAAATTAACAAACGACAAAGTGGTGTGAGCACTCTTTGAAAACAGGTAGAGTCCGCTGGATCTATCCCCAGATCTTCTGTGGCATCACTTTTAGTTCAACCTCCATGACTTTGGCTTTTGGTTTGGGGTCAATGTCCTCCTGCACAATATATCAGGGGTCAATTATACGCCTCCCTCATGATATTGCATGACGTATAAGTCAAAATTACAGAATTGAAATGATGTTACCTAACAACCACACTTTAAACACAAAATGCAGATCTGGAATCCAAAAGGAACAAAAAATTAATCATTTAGTAAACCATTAGAATTCCGTTAACCCTTAGAGGCACGCACCGCTGCCAGTCTCAGCGTCTGTTTTGAATTAAGTAGGAATGACGAAACCCAACTATTGTTTAATTTTCATTTCAAATATAATGTGTAGGTTTTAAAAAGTTTTGATATTTTGTGTTTTAACAAGATTTACGACCGGTAATTCACAAGGTAATTCAAATGTGAGAAAATGCGTGATCGTCTTTCAGTTTTGTTTTACAGAACTCAAATCGGTGCCATCTAGTGGTGAAAAGAAGGGAGAACCCTTGGATGTTCAGCTTTGTCATTTTGACACAAAAAGTGCTTGGAAATGTGTTTAAGTTTAGGAAAGGTTCGCCTGTTTTTTTTTTTGATAAAAATCTTTCTGTTTTTTTTTTTTTTTTACCTAGTCTTTGCTTGTTTGGGGGATCTCTGTTGGGATTTTTTACACTTTATATTTTTGTTATAAAACATAAAAAAAACTGTTTGTTCTCAATTTCAATCCCAAAAAGTTCTCAATAGCTTGTTGAAAGTTTGCCATGAAGGCGGCTGTGAAGGCAAAAGGGGCTCCAACCCGGTACTAACAAGGTGTACCTAATAAAGTGGCCAGTGAGTGTAGGTTGATGGGGTTATTTAAAAAGACAGTGATCTGAGAAAAACAAAAAGTACCTACCGGTAATCTTCTTAAAATTTTCACATTAAGAAAAAACAAAAGCAAAATGTGTTTTAAAAACAGCTTTTATTAGCTCCATCCCCTGAAATATGGCGTAAAAAATGCCTGATGCTTTGTGACACAAGACCTTGTTGCCCATCCGTGACGATCACCAGTTCCCGCTGAGCTGCTTCTGACAAGAGTTCTTTAGTGTTCCACTGT
The DNA here is from genome assembly GCA_007224835.1 of Danionella cerebrum. Classification (NCBI taxonomy): domain Eukaryota; kingdom Metazoa; phylum Chordata; class Actinopteri; order Cypriniformes; family Danionidae; genus Danionella; species Danionella cerebrum. The sequence goes on along the minus strand of SRMA01025432.1, from coordinate 544,731 downwards.
CAGAAATCTGCAACGTTCGGTTTCTTTAAAAGCTTTAAATGAAACATTTTATTCATATTCAAGCAAATTCAGTGACATTGGTTGATGTCATTTTACAAGTGACTCGACATAATTGTGATGTAAATAGATTCAATTCTGAGAAACATTACCTTGGTTCCACCGTAAACGTGATCTTTCATTAGCAAGTAGCAAGTGGCTTCCCGATTTTGTGAACAGTTCGTGGGTTTGAGTAAATTCTTTCATCGCCGCTCCGAGCTCGATGATGTAACGCCTGGAGCTGGTCTGAGATCAGCTGAAGGGCTGCGATGAATGACAGGGCTCCAGCGGTGTGGGAAGCCGGGGTGAAGCATGCCAGACCGGGCACACCTGGGCCTGCAGGCAGACGGTGAGGGCTCACAGGGGTTATGCTAAACCGTGCCCAGCCATATGTCTTTCACCAGTACAGAAACTTCTGGAAGCGGCGAGAGCTGCGACCCGGACGAGAGCCTGTTCCAGCCTGATCCCAGACCAGGTGTTGGGCAAATTGTTTCCTCACGCCTTCCTGATTGGAGAACCAGAGGAGGGCCACAGCGGCCGTGTGGATGAGCCGTTGACCTTTAGCTGGGAACAGGAGCGCCAGGAGGAGCCTGGTGGTTCACGTTGGCCTTTATTTTGGGAGTAGTTTATCACTGCTGGATCTGAACAGCTTTTTGGTTCGATTCAAAGCTATTCGTGTCGTTCTTTTAACCATGCAGCAGGTGCAACAATTGCTGATGCTCATTTGTTAGAAAAGCATCAGCGTTAATGAAGTGATACCTCTTTATATCCCAGTTTACTGGAATATTCCATCAGTGAAAGATTCTTAATATTATCATTCCGAACATGCATAAAAAATTTAATTGCCAATAAAATAAATAATTTTAATACTGTTATTTATTTTGCAACAATTGCCAAGTTTGTCATTTAATTAAAAAAATTGCTTTCAATTTAGCAAAAGAAAATGTTTTCGTTCTTAATTGGTTTCTTATGTTTTTTTCTTTCCGTTTCCCATTTAATTTTGGAAGGGGAGGGGCTATGAGATAATAATTTGCATGTCTTTTGCATACCACACCTTTAAGAAGCGAATGTGTCAAGCTGGAACGAGCCGCTAAACGTGAAAGCTGCAGTATGAAAATAAGCCACGCCTTCCCCGTCTAAATGAATGACACTTTCGGTAAATTTTAAAGTTATAAAAATAAATTCTAATGATATAATTTATAAAGTAAGTTTATTGATAGTTCCCTATATAGTGATCAAAGTTTCGAGTTTAATTTCAGATTGTTGAGGTGAGGACGTAGACGTCCGGGGGCGGAGCTTGATATCTAAGCTTTCCCCGTAATCGATACTGAGCATGTGCAGACTGCTTGTAGTCACGGTTTTCCTGTGGCTCAGTTGGTAGAGCATTGCGCTAGTGACACAAAGATCATGGGTTCAAATCCTAAGGAAAGCAAGAACTGACAAAAAAATTGTGTTCATTCTTTCAAATGTAAGTTGCTTTGGATAAAAGCATCTACTAAAAGCATAACTGTAAAAGTAATGTCAGCACGCAAATCCCATTTTATCTTCAACTGGGCTAAAGGTAGATTATGCTTCTTCCTTTTTTTAACAACTCCAGGAAGACGAACAAGAAGTCGACAGGAAAAGGTCATAACTATACAGTAAAGTGCAGCGTATTGGGATGCTTGTATTTTTATTGAAAAACCCATTTTAATTATAATCTAATTTTGTTGTCATCTTTTGAAGCAAGCTAAATGATAATCAGAGCATTTTGCAAGAAAAATTCTTCCTCTGTCTGCAGTAAGCTACAGCCTCTCGAGGTCTATACAAAAGCAACTTCTGACACCTAGTGGTTAGTTTCAGTTGCAGCGAACGTTATAACTTCACATGAAAATTACTATTTATCTAGAGCATCTAGAACACACGCAAGTCTAATCTTCATTTTTGAATTAAGTATGAAACGCTAGCTTTTGAAGTATGTTGCTATAGCATTAAATAAATATCTGTGTCGCTCTGTCACTGTTACAATTGTATTTTCTAATATCAGGCATGTATTTTTTCTCAGTTTTCAAGCACTTTTGTAAAAACTTTCACCCTTGAGGGATCTCTGAGCTTTTCACTCTTGGCCAAATGTATTTCAGCGCCATGCTAACGCTAACTCTCGGACAGAATCTCAACCTTAAGCCGAGGACATATGAATTTGGGAGCCAACGAAGAATCAGACTTGAGTGATTAAAAAACACCATCATAAATGTGATGTTTGGCCGTTCATCACTTTAATCACCAAAGCCCCACTCGCTCTTCTTCTCGAACACAATGCCAGGCTTGCGCTAATGGCAGTGCCAGCCTCAGGAATGATTGATAGATTGCATTACGTCAAGGTGACTTCTCTCCCCCTCCATCAGGTTGTTTAGCTTGATCGATATGAAGAAACAGGTTTAATGGGCAGCGCTGGACTGTAAAAGGCCATTTATCAGTGTGGTTAGCATCTCATCCTGCATCCTGAAATGAGCCCAGACCAATAAACGGTGGAATCACTGCTGTTCATGTTCAGAAACCAAGCCTCGAGACTGGCGGCAATATCCTTGCCATTGTAACGCATACTGGAATTTCATGAAAAAACGTAAATACATTCTGATCATTTCGATCCACTCTCATGAACCGCTGTCAGCTCTCTTGACCATTGTTATTCCTGGTTTACATTATTCCTGGATTTCCCTTTTTTTTGTCTATTCTTCTGTAGTTCGCTGCGTAAATACCAGTCGTATGATTATTTTACCAACACATATCTGTTGTGAATTGTCAGATAATCATGTAGCATTGATGCACGAAAGCACTGTTTTATTATCACCAGATTTATTTAACTTTAGATAATTGGATATTTATGCTGGTTCGTTGTTTTTAAGCTTTTAGGGGCTCTCCCACCGTGTTTTGTTTTCTCTAGCTGTACTTTTTGTACCTTTTGGGTGAGGTTCTAAAAGCAGGATTCGTCTGTCCAAGGTAATACTTTTCTTTGATTCAAAGAAACAAGTCACATCATCCTGTTGATTGCTGACTGGTCAGTTGTTGAGCTCACTGATTGGCCGGAAAGAATGGTCACTACATGTGTCATTACATATTCGTATTGTGGCCACACAGGGGAAATGACTGGGCTATACTTGGGAAATGACTGGGCTATACTTGGGACATGACTGGGCCAAACATGGGCCATAACCGGGCCACACACACAGGCCATGACTGGACTTCACATGAGCCAAAAACCTATGCCACACCATATATGATGTCCAACCAATGTCTTGAGTGCCTCATCAAAAACTATATAACATCTATCAGTATATATTATATCTATGACTTCATAGTTTTAATTAAACTCTATGATTCTTACTAGTACTTCTTTTAACTCTTAATGTTCTGTTTTTCTTTAAGCCCTGCTGTCTGTCTGTTAGGAAATAAATTCCAGTGGGTAATCTAGAGTCCCCATCTTGTCCACCGCAGAGAGGACACCAGATCTGTGGGAAATGCAGACAATCGTGAGGTTGTTAAAGGAGTGCTTCACCCCAAAAATATTTATCTGAAAGATCCCCATAAGCAGAAGCATATGGACAGGGAGAACTTACCATTTGGCAACTTGCTTTGCAAACCAATCATGGTGCATTGCCTCGAGGCAGAGGTGTCGGAAAGCCCTTTAAATGAGTGAAGGGTAGACTCGTTCAGGAACGAAAGACTTCCTCCGGAGAGCAACTCTTGCAGAACACACCCACACAGATGCGCGCACACATACACACACAGCCGGGCCTCAGAGGGGACCTGACCGCTCTGATGAAATAATCACTTCAAGATAGATTTCCTATGGCTAGGGCAGACCGAGAGAGACTGGCGGGTCATTTTGTTCGAAGGGAAAACACACACATACGCTGCTCTTTCAAGCCGTCTGACAGGCAGGGGGGCTTTGCATAATTCTGCCAAAGATGTTCGGCATCTCCCGGTGGGATGTCGGGTATTATCAAAGGATCACCTCAGCTGCAGTTCAAGCCTCTGTTATCCAGCCTGCTCTCTGACCGTTTGGCCGAATGCCCCCTCGTGCATCCAAACACACACATAAACACGCAAACACTCAGCAGATGCTTCGGCGTTCATCCGCTGCCCCGTGTACGGAATCTTACAAAACCAACTATAAGTGATGATGGGCCGCTGTTGCTCTTCTGCTCTTTGAGGTTCATGTTCCCGAAGAGAGGGAGGTCTACTACAGTCGCCTAGAAAGTTCTCAAAATGAACAGGTCTCTTGGACAATTCTTTGTCAAATGTTGGTGCCCTGACCGCAACACGAAGAAACATCTTTGGGATGAGTTAAAGCAAAGACCTCTTCAGTCTGACGTCATAAAACGCTCTTCAAGAAGAATGGTCAACAATACCGAAAAACATGGTATTTTTCGGGTAAACATGGTATTTAATCTCGAGGAAAGCCTTCCAAAAAGAGTTGAAACTGTTATAGCTGCAAATGATGGTTGAGGTTCATTGGATTGAGAGTAAACATGAGCAAATGTGTTTCTCAAAGTAGTCTATATACAGCACGATTCAAAAGTTTTGGACAGGTGTGAAAACATGCAGTTAATATGTCTTGAGCTGAAACAGAAACAGCTGAGTAGGAGGCTTAAACCTGGGTTTCCTTGTTCATGGTTGCAAACTCAAGTTCTATCCGCTCAAGTTAAAGACAGAGGATGGAATTGGTATGAATTTTATACTTTACTAAGCTGTGGGGTACAAGCCGTGACTTGAATTGTGTGATTGATTGTTCATTGTTTTTATTTATTATTTGGAGCTTGAACTTCATTTGAGTTCATTTGAAATCATTTGAGTTTAAGAGTGTTTTGATAATTTTGGCATGAAATTTGTCACTTTCATCTACTTCCAGTATTTTTACATAATTTTTCTTTCGTAAATTAGGGCTTGAGCATTGAAGACACATAGAGCCATATTGTAATTGTCCAGAGTATTATTGAACTGTCGAAACGGGTCATCTGATTGGGGTTTGAAAAGTAGCTCTATAGTGCCATCTAACATGCCTTTGGAGCGCTAATATTTTGTCATTGTTTAGGGTACCAAGATCTAAATGTAAGTAATTGAGATTGCAGAAGTTGGTTATTTCGCAAACACCTAAAAAAAGGATCACTTTTACTTGTGTCCTACTTCAACAAACTCCCTCCATGAGTCTTTTCTTAAGGTATATGGGATGTTAAATTGCGAGGCTTTTTTGAATTTGATTGTTTTTCTGATCTTGTTAAACTATGTACGCACAGCAGCCGTCGAAAGTCGACATTTTGGTACAAATCGCAAGTTGTTATGTCAACCTAAATTGTCTGATCGATCCCAAATTTACCAACTATGTTAACAGTTCATGTCTGAGCACATCTACAACCAACTCTCTTGGTTATAGCGCCACCAGGTGGCCACATGCAAAAATGCAAAAATTGAAATGGTACTTCTTTTTACTAATGTTGACATATGTGAAGAATATTGGCCAAAACAATTTCTCATCTTGGTTGGAGTTTGAAGGAAGACTCCTGTCAGGGCTCTTCATAAACCTCTCCAGCTTTATGAGCCGCCCATATGTGTCTCTACTCTGCTGAGTTCTGATATCAAACTCAAGCAGACAGACCGAATCCCAGGACAAGGCAGCGGAATGCCAGAGACGGTGGCACCTCACCTCCAAGAGAAGATTATGCAAACCCTAGGGGAAGTTGATGGATTCTTTGCCTTACCCGGCATGAGAGGACCAGATGCCAGAGAAAGATTCCAGGCGTCGCCAGAGGTAAAATATGAGTCCTTGAATCAGGAGCTCGCTAAAAGTTTGAGGGTTTTTTATATTGTTAAATAAGAATTTGCTCATACGCAAAATACCAACAATAAGTGTCTTTTCCACTCAGAGAATTTGGGTGAAGCCAGGGTGTGAACTCTGGGAGTGCTGGTGCTGGGCTCCCCTGAAAACTCTTAATTTTTCATTCTTTTTTTTTTTTTAAGAGGGGGGGGGGGGGGGGGGTTAACGCAGCCTCGATGAGGACGATAAACACACAACCGTTTTACCTGCTGGATGGAAAACTTCTGTCTCTAAGTAAGGAATGTTTTTGCATTGATTGAGTGGCTAAACTTGAATAAATATCTGTATGGGTTTAGGAACTTATCAGACTATTTAATTATTAAAAACTAATAATTATTGTTATTTAAGACTTTGTTTTGCTAGCGCTTCAATGCTTGTGTAGAGAAGTATATGAGTACGAACATGGAGCGCCCCCCCCCCCTTAGCCGCATAAAAGTAGGCTCCTGCAATGCATGCAGCCTGAGTGAAGCCATTTATTGTCCAAAAGCTGTGACGCTTTTTAAATCATAAAGACAACAGAAACTTTCCAAATGACCCTGATCAAAAGTTTACTGATGCACAAAAACAGTCGTTGAAGGGTTCGAGCGGCTGGTGGAGGTAACCATCCTCACCTCGACCTTGGAATCAATGTTTGTGCTAAAAAAATGTCTGAGTTCCTGGCTCCTGATCGACCCTTGCCTCTTTCATCCAGTGATGCGCTGAGATTTCAGAATTCTGAGCGATGGGGAAAGTAAAAGAGCATCAAAGGATCTACGGGAAAAGATAATTGAACTGAACAAAACAGGAAAGAGATATAAAATATCTCCAAGGAACTCGGAATGCTGATCAGCAGTGTTCAAACTCTGACGAAGAAGAGGAAAGTCAGGGATTCTGGTGAAACCAACAAACATTTCTGCTACAACTGCCAGAAAAAATAGCAAGGGATGCAAAGAAATCCCCAGAAATAACTTCAGCTGAAGCACTGGGATCTCAAAAAAATGTGGTGCGGGTGTTTCAAGGAGAACAATAAGGAGACGCTTGAAGAAGAATGGGTTTCATGGTCGAGTTTCCAGAAGAAAGCCATTACTGCACAAATTCTACAAAGCAGCCGCTTACAATCCGCCAAAAAGCTCAGAGACGAGCTCCAAACTTCACGAACAAAGTTATTTGGAGCAATTAGACCAATATAGAACTTTTTGGTTACAACCATAAACTCTACATTTGAAAAGGAGTCAACAGGGACCACGATGAATGGAACACCATCCCCACTGTGAAACATGGAGGTGAGTCACTGATGTTCTGGGGATGTCTGAGCTCCAAAGGAAACTTGATCAGAATTGATGGAAGATGATTTCTGTTATGAATTAAAAAGCCATTAACTTTGAGAGCGGAAATGTTTTTATGAATCATATTTTCAGAAAAATGGCCTAGAAATCATATCTGAGACCTCTCAGGGTGTATCTGCATAGCTTTCTATAAATGAGTGGATAACTTTTCCCCTGCCCCTTTTTCCAGTTTGCTTAAAAGGTTTTAAAATTGTTTGTACATCTATAGGGTTCCTGATATATCCCTGGTTGGCCATTGCGGTTGTATACCCAGTAAAGTCTAATAGCAACACAAAATTCGGAGACTTCCAAGGGAATTTTCAAGGTCAAAACAAGAACAGACATATGGTGGAGCGACATGCCTTTCATGAAAGGTTAGAGTTGCGTGAGGAAATATTCCTAATAGTGAAGAAAAATGCATGTCTTACCAAGGTTATTCTTGTACAACGTCACCTGGGAGCGCTACCTCACTGAACCACAGTCTGAGACGCATCAGAGTTTTCAAAGATATTCCTCAAAAACGTGAAACTTCAGCCTGTTTCGCTCTGATCTAGTTGAAACGAGATTTCCCAAGCCACTATCTATTATCATTCCAGCCAGCCATTAGCTAATGCATAGTTTATTTAGAAAACGGGGCATTAGGCAGGTATGGAAGGCAAGGGGAGCAGGAAGACAGATCTGGTGGCGCTGGTGGAGGTAGCAGTAGGCTGCTCTGAGTTATGGACATCCAGCTGAGAGGAGTCTCTTCATTAGAGCAGTGATTAAAATTGATGGGAGCCCGAGGAGTCGAGACGAGGCTGGGATCCCTGGAGCATAGCTCTCATTCTCTGCTCGTTTATTTGGGAGTTTGAGCTGATCAATAAACAGTGCCTGGTGCTCGCCATGAGGTCTGGATCTGGAGAGAGAGAGAGAGAGAGAGAGGGATGTGAAGGCAGGAGAGAAGCGACATGTTTTGTTTCTCAGATTAACTCTGTGCTGAATGAATGACGAGAGGCCTGAACTACAGGTGCCCACGGAGAATAATCCTCCAGCCGCTTTACAGATGGATGAAAGACAGATTAAGCTGACAGACAGATGAAAACATATAGGCAGGCCCCACATAGACTGACTGAAAACTAGATATGAAGAGATAAATGTGGATAGATGGATCAGTTGACTGTTGGGTAGAGACAAAGAATGAAAGACAGACAGGTATGAGATTAGAGATACGGACGGATGGAAAATGCAAACCACAAAATATCAAGACGTATACTAGAAATATAACACCAGAAAGACAGATAGATATAAAGGCAGAAAGGTAGATGTATTGAGAGACAAATACAGAGGAGTAGATATGATGACAAAACGACAGACAGACAGAAGGATAGATAGATAGATAGATGGGAAAACAGAAGCGTAGACAGATAGGTAGATGTACAGAGGTGTAGATATGAAAAAGAGACAGACAGACAGTTTGACATTGACAGAGGGTAGATGTGATGACAGACAGAACTACTGATGTACAGATAGAGGCATAGATGTGCAAAGACTCAAACAGATGACACTAAATTATAGTTTTCATAAACTTTTTTTTTTTTGATAGAAAAAATGCCTCCTTTTTTTCAACAAGTGTCCGTCCAATGACTAGCACTTTCTGGAAGCATCACTTTGGCTAAAAAGCAAAGTTTTTATGTTATATATTATATTAGCGAATGTGTGAATCTTGATGTTTTCTCTACAAAAATTTAACAGGAATCGTAACAAATGTGATCTGATCAAAGGATGTTCTTAATCCAGACAAGGTCAAGTGCAAAGATGAGGATTGAGGAGACGAACAAGGCAAACTCTAGAAGGTGAAGATCCAGGGAATCACACGGGAGAACAAAGAATCCCTAGTTCATGATCATTTTTGAACAACGAAACATTACTGACTGGTGAAAGCATCACTCTTATGATTTTGGTTTATTTACGTGGTTTTGCCTTTCATCCACATTCTACATAGTCGTGTAGAACCCTGAACAGAAGGTCAAGGCTCCAGAACCTTGATATGCTTCTCACTGAGTCACCCTTTGGTTTTCCTGGCTGTGTGTTTTGAGTCATTGTTACGTTGGAAGACCTGCCTAGAGTTTTTTGCCCAAAATCTCACAAAACTTGGCACTGTGAATCCTCTCCTTAATCCCACAGACCATGACGCTTCCATCCCCTTGCTTTACTCTAGGTTTGGTATTATGCTCATCATTCTTCTTCCTCCTCCAAACACAGCAAATGGAGTTGGGTAAGAACAAAAAGTTCTACGTTCTCTCGTGACTCCTCTGGATCTTCCAAGTCCCTGGCAAAATTCAGATGGTCATGGGGAACCTTTGTGCATGATTTTAAACAATGCGATCAACCTCGAAAATGGTGGTCGCAGCTCTCTTCACGGCATTGACTAGCTCCTCCCGTGTCGTTTTGGGCTGTTCTTCACCCTTCTTAGCATCATTGATACCTCACGAGGAGAGATCTTCGTGGGGTCAAAGTCTGAGGGACATTGATGGTCATCATGAGCTTGTTCCATTTTCTGACAGTCACACTTTTTTCACCAAGCTGCTCGGCAATCGCCTCATATCGTTTACCAGCTTTGAGAAGGTCTACAATTTTGTCCCTTGTGTCTTCTGACAACTTTTTGGTTTCGCCCATGTTGCAACTTAGACTTCTGGCTGATTGTGAGGTGCACAGGTGTCTTTATGACAGATAACAACCTCATCTGGACTAGTTAATGGCGGTGGGCAAGCCCTTCCACAGTCGAGGGGCAATGTGTGTGAGGTAGCTGGCTTCCACTTTTGTAAATCAGTTTTGCATTGATTTCCTCTCTTCATTTTCATGAAATGCATGATCCTTTTCCCCATTTTAAAAAGCTCCACCATTAGTTTAATGATGGAAGGGGGGCATCAAATCACACGTCTGATGAAGAGAGACGGTCTTTCTCTTAAATACATCTTCCTGAACTCAATCAAATAGATCCAGGAGCCATCAGTGGGCTCACAGCGAGTGTCTATAATGAATAATTGTTGCTACAGTGTGCAGATGTCAATCACGCCTCTGAAGCTGCGGAAGAGATGGAGTGAAATAAACATGAAACAAGGAGCAAACTCAAAAGGAAGTTATATAAAGCGTACCTCCTTGAAGCTCGGCGTCGTACCTCTTTACCCTCAACACGTCTGTTCTATAATGGCACAAAGCACGGGATGGGAAAGATGTTGTCTTTTTCATCTTCTTGTCTTTTGTTAACATGTATAAAGAAAAGAGGAGGAGGAGGAGGGAGAAGGAGACGCTGAGGGTGCTGGGATTGGACCCGGTCCCTGTTCGCCCAATTAAAGGAATCTTGCGCTCAAAGCCCGAGCCTGGCAACATGTGTTCTGACATTTGTCTTCCCGAGTGTTGTGATTTACGGCTCCAGTGAGCTAAAGGATAAATTAGTAGCCCGCCCAGCATCACAGACCGGTCGCTGATGCATGATGGCTCGAATTTGTCAAGAATCATGAAGGAGATGCTCGTGTTTCCCATCAATAACTATAGCAAAAAAACCTCTGAAGGCCTGAGGAATCAAAGCACGTTGTCTCGTCATTTGCTTGAGGCTGAAACAACAAGATTCTTGCATTTATATAAAGACTTACATCACAATAAACCTCATCTGATGTGATTAACTCTACTGGAACATGAGAAAACTCTTTTAGTGATAGGCTCAGTGACGGCACGCCTGAAGTCGAGACGGGTCCTGGCTCTCCACTCTCCCATTGGTGACATAACAATGGTAAAAGGAGCTGAAACTTTGATCATTAGTACACCAAAATGCTTTAAATCAAGAGAAGCAATATGTGTCGATGACCAATAATGTGTTGTTATAAAGATTGGAGTCCAGGTGTCTGTTTATAAAGAGGAAATGAAAGATAAAGCTAAAACAGTGTTGTTTCACACGGGGGTTTCTCCTCTAACGTGTGCTACAGAACAGCACGGTACACCTGTCCAACTTCCAAACCAGTGGCCTTCCTGAGAAGAGTTTGCATGTTCTTACAGTGCTTGTGTGGGAGTTTCCTCTGGGTGCTGAGGTTTCTCCCACGAATAAATTATGTTAACATTCAAAACTCCCCTTAGGAGTGAGTGTTGCTCTGAGAATGAGCCTTTTGTCCAATGTCTGCCGGAGCAGAACGCGGTGATCCTTCAAATTATGCAGCTTAAGAAAATGAATCATTGAATGAATTCTTGCATACAGCAGAAACCTTCTTCATACTTTAAATTGCGTTTCTTGCGCATTTCTTGTAGTTGTTGCAGAGTGACATGCAATATGAGTTTTACAAACATTAAAAGCAGCTCTTATAGTGCTGTCTTTCATAAATCATCCAAATGATCCCCTGAAACCTATTAAAACTAGAGCAGGAAGAGTATTTACTGAGTCACACGGTGTTTATCCTAACCTTACGCACTTTCTAAAGTCGTTTCGATGTATTTTTAATCCGCGTTGACTTCACATTAGCTCATTCCTGACCCGTTTTGTTGATCATGCTCAAAAAAAGTATGAGACGTTCCCTCAGTGACATCGGTGGCTCCATTCAGTCATTCCCTGAGATTAATTCGCAATTACAGCAACGCACACACAAACAAACTGCATCAAACATCCGGGTCGCCCCACAGGAAAGTGTGTACATCACTCGACCTCTGCTGCGACCCGCACACCTCTGGCCTAGTATTTGCAGAGCGTGCAGCTGATGTAGGCCATCTTGCACATCTTTTCGGAAGCGTGTGTATCTGGCAAGGTGAGTTGCAGCTTGAGGAGAAGGCAGGCTCGCGGTCAGCAGGGAGCGACTGGGCCGCGGGGAGAGGCTCTTAACTTCTGTCAGGTACAAATAACCACGCCATTTTTCACCTCCTGATTTTGAGCGCCGCAAGTCTCCCCAGTCATTTGAACTCTACACACATCCCATGATTCAATTCTGACTCTGGACACTTTGAGAGGCGTGCGAGCAACAGATCAGAAAACAACTCGAGTGCCACGCAGCTTCTGCTCAGGACAGCAAGAGATGCAGGGAAAATACTGAATGAGCGCAACAAAAATCCAGTGGCACTCGACCAAATTCGATATTTTACGGTGGAATTTTACTTCTTTGAAGAAGTGTTGAAAGCATGGAATTATATGACACCGCGTAGAACCCCGTTGTATTTGTACAGACTGTTCACAGCTAAACACGTCAGAACTGGTGAAATTTTACATGTGAATTGGGTGAGTGTTGAGAAATGGCTCTACAGCGCCACCTAATGCATTTCAGCTTATGGTGAGCTTAGAGTTTGTGATGGGCAAAGTCTTCAAGAAGTCGATTACTTTGTGAAAACTAAAAATGGTCACTTTTGTCTCCTAGAGATTTTGTAATCTGTTCACCTCTAAACTCCATCAGACATATCTGGATGTGGGATGTTAAATTGCGAAGCTTTTTTCACTTCTTTCAACTATTTGAGCATCGCGATACATTTCACCATAAACACAAAGTTTCCAATAACGCAGCATTAGAACGTCAGATAAAAACTTGCCACGTGTGTTAAGAAACCAGACCTGAACACATTGCTTTGATATAACCTACAGTACCTGATTAGCGCCTCCTCGTGGCCACAGGAAATACAGCGTTTGACTTTGAAAAGGTGCTTCTTTCACCCTTTTGTGAAAAGAATATTGTCCAATAAAATAAAAGAACCATAATCAAAGAACGCTTTATTTTGTGGATTTCATTCCCAATTTTTCTGAGAATTTAACAGATTTAGCTTCAAACCTTTGCTTAAATAAGACTGATCTTATTGCATGGTGGAAATAAATTGGCCGCTGAGGCACGAGGGCACCTGAGGGCGAGAACCCTTTGATCGCTGCTTGTAGCTTTCCTTTATTTTCATCTTTAAATACAAAATTTCAATTTACTTACATTTTTTTATACTTGTAAATAACAATCATTCAATTATTCAAAGCAGTTTCAGCAATCCAGCTTCTACAAAAAACCTTGTGGAATAAAAAGAGTTCGATGTGATATTATTTATTTAAAGCGGGTTGAGCCCCTACACTCAACAATACTGAATAAACATAACCTTAACTTTAACAAGATTCTTAGTCCTTGCATTGTCCACACAGCCCCACAGCGAGATAGAACCACCACCTCATACAACTCCTAAGTGGTGTGTCTGCAGAAAAAAAAGGCTTTTTCTCATCCACGCAGCATGTCCTCATGTAAAGAGCTCTGAATAGTTGAACAATGCACAATTCATCAGCCGCAAGAGGATGTTGTATGTCTTTGGAGCTGGTCTGTGGGTTGTCTGTGACTGTATTCACCATCCTGCGCCTCTGCTTATCTGAGATTTACTTGCTCTGCCACTTCAGGTCTTAACATGAGCAGTGCTTCTGGTCTTCCAGTTGAAACTGAGAGCTTTCTGTGTCCTTTCCCTAAAGATGATCAACAGTCATTGTTCTCATCTCATCTGAGGCTCCCAATCTTTAGAGAAGGTTCAAAGAGGAGAAACTCTTACAATTGGTCTCCTTTAAAAACTTTCTCATGATTGGATTCAGCCATTTGTGGAGGTCAAGGGTCACCGAGGGTTACCAAACCAATGTTGCGTTCTAATAATTAGTCCCAACGGTTTTGAAATCAATAAAATGACAAGGGTGCCTAAATTGAAGCATAATTTTGTTTTAAATAATTCTTTCTTAATTTCTAATCCAGATAACCAATGACTTATAAAGGAAAATCGTGTAAGATTACAGGGGTGCCCAAACTTTTGCATACCACTGTAAATCTTTGCTGCTACTGTTTTTCCCACAAAGCTAAGCACATGTTTCTGAGACGTAGCTTTCGTGCCACATCACCATAGCCCTGCTTTTCAATTGTGCCAGAACGACTGAAGAACATCCAAACAATGCACAAACATCAATCTATCGTTCATCTTACCATCAATGTGCTCCTTCACAGATTTCGCCTTTTCTCCGAAGGGTGTTCTGTTTAGGGTCGACGGCTCTCGTGATTTGAAATATTGTCTTACATAATGAGGGAGAAAAATAGACTGTGTGTGCACTCCTGCGCCGGCGTCACTTTAATCAATCATGTTTAAACACAGGTAAAGCACGGAGAGTCTCCGGCATCCTCCCCCTACTCCTGCAATTCATCATCACTCAAAAACACAAGCGCACCTCCATCACACTCGTCCTTGCTTCCTTTTCCTCTTGCCGTTAAACGCCATGGCGTGTCTTGATGCTTCCCTGTGCTCTCTTTTCTTGTCTTTCAGTTTGTCCCCTTGCTCTACTTTTCTCTGCGGTGGTTTCTTTTGGAAAGGATGAGATGTGAGGTCAGCGGTCGGCTTTGGTGGGGGTGAAGTGGTCAATGAGGAACTTGAACGGGGGTAAAAAGGAAACAAGCCTCATCTTACAAACTTTTCCCAGCGGAAAGTTGATAACGGGGCATGTTTATGACTCAATTACACCGAGCGTCCTTTCAGGGTAAGAATGGCGCATCCAGAGGGATTGACCACTGGTTTGAGAGGACGTTGCTTCGTGTCAAAGGGTGAGCGGGGCCTTTATTGCACAATAGAGAAATCTAGATGATGCCTTCAGGCACGAAAAGCAATTACTAACCGAGAAGTGTCTTGTTTGTTTTTCAATGCAACCAGGTCTTGACTTTCATTTCACTACTTCCAGAGAAAATCTGAAGGAAACACCTTTCACACTCTCAGAAACAATACAACTGAAATCAGACCAATTGTTTGTTCTTTCTGTGCTCAAATCTATTCCGTGTTGCATTCCAATGTTTGAGGACCTTGTCGTAAAAATTACAGACTACAACTCCAAGATCCTGAGATTATGCAAATAAGTAAAATCAGTAATTTTGCAACACTTGGTGAACAAGTAAAACCAAACACTGGGATCTGGGGGTCATTTCTAAAGCTCTCGTGGTGCTCCAACTCTTATCTTCTGTCACCCTGCCCCAAATCCCAACTGCAAATCCCAGATTCCCTGGCACTCCATGCCCCACCCCTGATGGACAACTCCCAAACCCTGACACGCTACCCCCTGCGCCCAACCACCGACGACCGACCCCTGAAACCCATCCTGAAGATTACCTCTTAACCCTTGACACCCACATCCAACCACAGACTCTCCCCAATTTGCCAACTCTTAACTTCCGCCACGTCCTGATTCCCTACTGCCAATACCTGATTCCCAACCTGATTCCTGATTCCCTGATTCCTAAATTAGTCTCTACTGAAACTCAACAAGTAATAGAAATGCTTACTATTTAATTTTGTGTGGTATTAAAGTTTAATAAAAAAAAATTGCCATTTTGCGGCACTGAATCTCATTAAAATGAGTGGGATAGCGAATTACTATGATCCATGTCTAATATCAAAAAGTATCACTTTTCACAGAGTTTTTCCTCAATAAAAGAGGTTTTTTTTTTGGTTTTTTTTAAAAACACTATATTTTGAGTTCTGAATACATTCACGACACGAAAAGCACTGTTCTCAGTTTATACTGCGTTAGAAAGGTTGGCCAAAACAAATATTAAACAGAGTGGCGCCAGTATCAAATACTGAGGTTAATTATAATCATTTTTTAATTATGATCAATCCTGATCGAAAGATATCTGCTATCTATTCACTGACACACAGGTCAAAGACTTGTAGTTGGCTACGGTGCTTCATCTTACACTCCATGACACACAAATGCACACACATTGACATTTAAAACCTGTGTCCGGATATTTCCACCTTGTCCCTTGTGGATTGTTCTGCATTTTGTGGCGGGAAAATGTCGCCCCATGGACTAATTATCCTCATGTAAATGCATAGACATGGCAGCTTGTGATTCAGGCTGCTTTTTTCTTCCACGATGGGTTTAAAACCAGCTTCGTGGCTGTTCTTCTCTCAAGCCAAAGCATTTATTTCATGGGGTGATGAAGTTGCACTCATGAGTGTTTACTTTCAGAGTCCAGAAGAAATTCCAGACAGTAACTTGGAAAGAATGAGAGAATGCAATCAAAGCGAAACCTCAACTAAATGGATCTGTGAGGGAAATAAACTGGGGAAAACTTTAGTGTAAAGATGAAGATTTCGGTTTTAAAAGTAGGTAAAACTCAAAACTCCAGATTTGGGGATTTGTTTGAAAATGAACATGAGATGATGGCGAGGACTAACACAAAAATGCAGAATTTAACATCCTGTCACAGACACTATGTCTATTGTTTTTCACAAAAAAAATAATAACTCCCGCTTCCTCTGCTTCTGATTGGCTGGATCACGAGAGTCTTCCAATCAATTGCATTTCAGATGAGAAGAGAATCAATTTACATCAAAAGTTGATTAGTTCTGAATTGGTTTGAGGGAATGAAGTGGAGACAGCTCCAAAATACTGGAAAACAATGTGGCCTGTAGCGATTTAAAATGAAAGCCTCATTTCTTGTCCAAATATGAGATGATTCCAGTGGAGACCCTAGTTACTGTCCACGCAGGGGTCACCTCACCCATTCTTTACCTGATGGATGCAGTTTGTTGCTGAGCTGCTTGATTTTATTCCCCTGGAAGTGATCGAAACATCTGAATTCAATTATTTTGATGCGTGAGTGGTCACTTTTTAATTCAAAATAGATGTTCATTTGTTTTTCCAGACCTGCTGCTTGTTTGTGGTGAAGCAAGAGTTGTTTGGTAAAGTCTGTTTTTCTCTCCTCTTAAATGATCTCATGTTGGAATCACTCAGGCACAAATGTTTTTCCACATTAGAATATTTACAAGGCAAGCTATTCTACCCAGACAGCATTGCAGCCAGTTCTTGGTTGTCTTTCATTGAGCATTTTCTAACCACCGGCAGCCCTGAATCTCCACTACATCTTCCATAGAGGGCCAATAATTTAGAGTCCAATGTTCCTAAATTATCTCAAATAATACTCATATACTACCTCGACCCATTGAAACCAATGACATTGTTTTCGTGGAAATTATTATGGAACTCAATTCAAGTTTTTACATTGTTGAAGAGTAAAATGAAACGCTAATGGATGAGGAACTTGAACCGCTCGTGCATTTTTCCTACATCCCTCCATGGTCTGTTTTGACTTGTTTAAAAGCAAGGAAGAGATGGATGATTGAGAGAAATTTCAAAGGCATGTGTCCTCATTATGTTGTTTATAGGCCAAGGATGGAATCAAATGCTAGGAAGTCTGGTTATACTCTGTTTCCTAAAGTCATAAGAGCGAATTTATCTTGAATAATGTTGTTTAGACAGTTTTTGAATTAATTGAGTCTTTTGTTCTGTAAACACTATTGTCACAATTGTTTATTCACTGAAACTTCCTCATGGTCATGTCTCCATAAATTGCAGTGTTACATTAATAATTCTTTGTTTTGCAACAAAACATCTCATTTCCTTAGAGTGTTAGCTCTGATCATTCCCACCCGTAACCTGTGACTCTTCTTCTGAATCTTCTCTGCGAGCACCAATCTGAGACTGCTCTCGAGCGCCAGATTACTGTAGTGGTCAAAAGTGATATTGCAGCTGTGAACATTGGTGAATTGGCTTATAGCTAGAAAATATTAATACTTGTCCAAAACCAGCATCACAAGCACAAAACATATAATATATAGTTAGTGTAATTTTCAGTAAAGCTGCAAGCAGCAATCAAGGGCTCTTGCATTCTGGTGCCATCCTGTCTTGGTGGACAGTTTGTTGCACTATACAGTTTGTTGTAAAATAACTTCTTTGTCCCCTACACAAATGTTTCAGTGTTCAAACATGTCTTTCAAACAAAATCTGAAATAGCAGTATAAAACGCGATATTCCATGTTGTCATTAGGTGGCGCTATAGCTGAGAATTTATGTTGAAATATAGATTTATTCAGACGTTGACTTGTAACAAGCCTGGACCTTGGACCTTGCATGGCTCAGTTATAAACAACTTTCTGTTTACGACAAAATTTCAACTTTCGACGGCCGCCGTGCACTCATAAATTTACAAAGTAACAAAAAAAGCTTAACAATTTAACGTCTCATATGCCTTAAGATAACATTGAAAGAGTTGGGGACGAGCAGATAAAATCTCTAGGAGGAGTTTGATAAAGTATGACACAACCAAAGTGGCCATTTTTAGAGGTTTTTGTAAAACAGCTGACTTCCTGTTGATTTTGAAAGGCTTTCCTCGATTGTGGAAAAACCTCATACTTTAAATATTTTTGCTGAATTTCATTCTCCTACAACAAACTGTTACCACACTATAAGCTGATATGCATTAGGTGGTGTTTTAGAGCCATTTGGTCACGCCAACCTTTTGAGCCCCAATCAGAAACAAATTTTCACAAGTTCTTACGTGTTTTATGTGCAATTCTATGACTTTTCGAGCGATTTTAGACCCTCAAAAATGCTCTGAAAGTTGGGAAACAATAGAATTATACAATTAAACAATAGAAGCAATTAGAATAGGGTTATACGCATCTTCATTGCTTGAGTCTACTCTGCGTTGTTAGGATTCTGCGTTGTTAAGATTCAGGAGCTGCATCTGGAGGACAGTGGATGCAGAATGTCTTTACTAGAGAATTGCATGAGGGGTAGTGAGTCGCAGGTCTGTATAAGAGAGTATGGAATCTGGAGAAGGAGCAAAAATGAAGAAACCCAGAGGAGGCACAGCAGCAGAGCAGAGGAGATACAAGAGGGCAGAACAGAATCATGGAGAGTCAGAGGTCATGAACCGTAGGTCTGACAACCATGGTGAAAAGAGTGGCTGTGAAGAGGGAATGGAGAAATGGGCCCGTGCTCTGATTGGATGATTGACTCCAGGTGAGTTCTTAATCCATGTTGACCGATGACTACTGGTTCTGACATTCTGACTCAATATTTGACCTTTTTTTGTTAATATTAGGTTTAAAAGGCCCATTTCATACACGTCACTATTAAAAGTGATACTAAAAAGAGAAAGCAGAATGTCCGAAGTTTGCAGCTGCACATAAAATGAAACATGATTTTAATGTAGAGTTTAATAATCAACAAGAATGCAGAGATGCAATATATTTTTTATATACAAAAGCTGGTAATCAAACCCTTATGATGACTTAATAATCAAATCTTATTGTTAAGTCATTATTTAAATTACTACATTTAAATGTACTCTTAGAGAAATGAATAGAACAAAGAAAGAATAATTGGCCAGATTGCCTTTTCCCCGAACAGTCTAGACATTACTACCTCACTAGAAAATCGAATGGCCCTCATTAACAAAAAGCCAGTTAATGAGGCTGTTTAATGTCCTTAAGAGCACATCTGCACATGAACCAGGAGAACAAGTTCATTCAATTCCACCTAAGCAACAGATTTGATTCTAAACTAGCTTCCAATCGCAGTAGATCCACAAGAGAGCTATAATTAGTCGTTGTGTTGTTGTGAGGTTAAAAAATGGCACGTTGAAGGGGAAACCAAAGAAACACATTTTCTCCGCAAAATGAGAGAACGTATCCTCGCTGTTAAAAGTTCTAGGAAGAGGAAAATGGATCTGTAATGGCCCTTCTCCGTTTGTGTTTTAGCAGATATACTGTTAATGTGAGGGTGCTGCTCTGTAACACCTCGCTTAATTCAGGAAAGACAGAAACCAATGTGAGAGAGAGAGATGCTGTGATTCAGCCCTAATTATCCAGTTACGAGAGGAGGGTTTGTAGAGCTGCCAAATTACATAAGCTTCGAGTGAACCATTAGAGCATGGTATATTAGCCAAGGTGAGGGCACCAGCAAAGAAAAATAAGAGGATCAATAAAGGATCACGTCAGACTAGTCATTGAAAATGAAAACAAAATCTTGAGAGAAAAGATGCTTGAGAAACAAACAGCATGAGAGCATTGCAAATAAAAGTTTCCAAATGGATTTTTTTGCACCTTTAGGTTTGTCAAACGTACAGTTCACTCCTGCTGACTCTCCTGAGTAAAACCGCTGACCTGGATACTCACCTGCTTCCCTGTTCCTTGCACTGTGTCTCTGCAGACCTCTCCAATGATCTCTGTCGTCCCACCTCGGTTATTCCTCCTTGACTCTTCTACTGGCTGCAGATTGGATTCTGTTGGATGATTCTACAGCGTTGAGATGCCCCTGTAAGGAGACTGCAACAAATTTGCTCAAAAGAAGAGATCAATAAATCGTAGTTTCCACAGTTTAGTAAAAATTATAGCCAAGGTAAGTTTTTCTGGAGACACTCAGAGTTTTGGATGTGAGGGGTTTGTCATCACCTGTTGCTTTTTTTAACAAAACTGTGTTTGTGTGAACGTAAAGATTTGTGAATTGAGTAAAGAATCCATTTGTGTTTAGAGAGCAAGGATGTGTGATAAAACATAAAATAATTTACATTTTGATAATCAGAAAAATTATGTTTACAATTATTATTATTTGTTTTCCTTGGAAATGAAAGAAAAAAAAACAAAACCCCAGACTGTGTGGAAAGCTGGAGAAACGAGCTGCATTACTTCCCTGACAGGCTCCTTATGAAGAGTAAATGCGAAAACATGTCAGCAACCAGAGCGAAAACAGGCAGGATTCATGGAACACTTCAGATTTCAGAAGAAAACACACAAATTGATCACAGTGGTGGAATAATGGAAACTAATAACAGGTGGAAACAGCGGATCAGGTGACAGATGCTCCAAAGGCTTCAGGGTGAACTAATTCTGAAAAATTTGTTTATTACAATGCAGATATTCACCTTCAGGATCAGAAATGATGAGGATCACCCATTATTGACCTAATAAGTGAAAAATAGGCACTGTGTCATCACTTGTTCGGAGCAGATCAATAATAGCCATTAGAGAATCCAGGAATGTAGTAAATCAAAATGCAATGTGCATAGCTGCAGTTAATGCCAGCAATGTACACAGTTCTGTGCAAAAGTTTCAGGCAAAATGAAAAATGCTGTAAATAAGGAATGTTTTCAGAAATATAAATAAAGGTCTGTGCTGCTTTGTGCTCCAAGATTTTTGGAACCTACTTTCAACAGAAACCATGTACACGTGTATCTAGATGAATTGCTGCTGTTTTGAAGGCAAAGGATGCTCACACCATCAACATAGCTCGTCATTTTTTGGCAATCAAAAAACAATTAACTCTCTGTTGTTCTTACTTTCATTCAGCACAGTTCAACATTCTTCAAAAGACAAAACTTCCTGTGTGTTTTTACAAGGTAAAATTAATTCCTTGTTGCTGTGTGATTGTGTTTGTTGAGGCTTTGTCCTCAGTGAAATAAAAGCTGCAATCATTACGAGAAGAAAACCTCAACAAGCAGCTCTTTTCTCTCTTGAGATGAACAATTTTATAAAGAAACTTTACAGCGGCTTGTCATGTCAGAAGTGGATTCTTGATTGTGAAAATGAGCAGAGGAGCGTCTGAGGCGGCTGGAGATTGTTTTCAGCATCAAGTTTGATGAAGCTGGAGGCAAAAACACTGTGCTAACTGAATGTGGAGTAAAGCTTTTATTTCTAAAATACAAACATGCGTAATGCCACTCTTGCAGGCGATTTTTTTAGAAATAAAATATGGTCATTTATAAATAAAATTTCTTGTCACACCAGGTCACGTGATGTTTGAAAGCCAATAAGAATACAGGTTTCATCATCACGCAAGTCAGCCGTTAAGAATCGCATGCTTGTGAATTTCCCTAAAATGTGACAAAATAGTGAATGTAATTACTCAAAAACAACTTTTACACCGTTACAAAAAGAAAATATAACGGTTTAAACCGTTTCATGAACTCAGGAGACGTGAATAAATGACAACCCCTTTAATTAGTACAGAACCGTTGCTTAACGGTTGTTTGTGAAAGAAAGTCGCGAGTTTGTTCAGAAATGGTGGTGAGTAAATGATACTCAACGTGAATTTTATTACAATAGAAAATGTTTGTTTCTGTTATCACTGTTTGCAGCCGGAATCATAATGCTTTCTACGATTAAATCAAGCTCTTTTGCCCAAACTAACTCATGCACGCGCATCACGTCAGTTGGTCAAGCGCGCCGAAGTCCACGTGCGGCGTCCGAGGGGGCGTTTCTCTTCCGTTCTGATCACGTGTATCAAGCGTGCTGTTTATAGTGCCTCGGGGAGAAGTTACTGTAGCTGTCAAACCAACCGAGATGTTCATTTAACGAGGGCCCGTCAAGTTTCACATTGTTTAGTATGAAAACACTCGTTTAACAGGCTGCTGTAAAACTAAAGGCAAGGGTGGTGAGGCTTTGATCAGCAGCTGAAATCCGAGTTCAGACCAAGCTAATCTACCGCACTCCACCACTGATCAAGCAGAAACTGGCAGACAGTGTATTTCTCAGAGGTCTAGTGTGGAACCTTCTTTCGTAATGTGAGGTTGAAAATACTGCAATAAATGCAGCAGGGTTGTTATATATGTACTTCATCTTGGGAGTAGTCTATTTGTGGTTGTAAATATGTTTCAATTATAGATTTGTATACGTTCTAAAATGTTATAAGTTTTAGTTCTCTGTGCTCAATAGCGCTCTCACTTTAAGCCTATGATCAGTAAAAACAATAGCTGTCATTGAGGGTTCACACATAACCTCTCTGTCCCCTGAAGTGGAGCAAGTGGCAAAAAATCTATTCATTGTGCAATTGCTGAAAATTGTGAAAATTTGTTGTGTGATTGACTGCTCAAACCCATTTTCAAACACTCCCTGGACTCAGAACAACCACAAAAGAAAGTGTTAACGGCTTACATTGTTTTATATCCATGTTTGGATTTTATTTTAAGTAAATTACACATAAGATAAAGATCTAATAAGGTATTTCAGAAGTTAACATGTTTAATAAAAAAATGTGACTTACCAGACACGAAAAGGCCAGCACAAATCCAGGTTTCAACAGTTTACTTTTGCAGCAATACATTGCTTCTCTTTCTTTGATTTCAGAATGGGGTAAAAATGGTTCAAATGCAAAAACAACTTTTGCCCATTTTCAATGTTTGCTCACATTCGCAGCTAACGCATGAATAGGTTTTTTTGCCACTCAGTCTATGACTTCTGGATACTGTGACATCATGTGCAAATGCTCTCAATTTTAGGAATTGGTTTCTGGATTTATTCGAGTAAAATGATCATGGATTTATAGTCTTTAGTGAAAAAATAAAAGTGTTTAGTTTAAAAATTATTTATTTTTGTAATCATTGTGATCTCTTACAGTTTGAAACAAACACATAGTTTTTATGCAAAGTCTTTATTCCAATTTCCCCCATATTTTTTACATGGATAGATTTATAGCATTTTTTTATGTTGGATATCTTATTAATTTTTAAGGATATTCTAACCTACACTCAGTGGCCACTCTATTAGGTACATCTTGTAGTTGATGCTAATTCCTAATGAGCCAATCACATGGCAGCAGCCGAATGCATGGTAGGCACATCGACATGGTGAAGATGATCTGCTGCAGTTCAAATTGAGCACCAGATTGGGGAAGAAAGGGGATTTAAATTACTTTTAATGTGGCATGGTTGTTGATGCTGAAAAGAGAAAATTTCCAGTAAGTGTCAGTTTTGTTGATGCCATGACGAGAATGGCCAGACTGGTTCCAATAACTAAAAAAAACTCTTTGTTATGAGGTCTGCAGGAGAGCATCTCTGAACGCACAATATGCTGAACCTTGGATACATGGGTTCCAACAGCAGAAGACGAAACCGAGTGCCACTCCTGGAGCTAAGAAGAGGAAACTGAGGCTACAGTTTGCCAAAACTGGTCAATCGGAGATTGGAAAAACATTGGTCTGCTGAGTCTCGATTTCTGCTGAGATATTCAGGCATCAATGGTACGAAAGCATGGGTCTTCCCTGCCTTGTATCACCAGTTCAGGCTAGTGGTGGTGGTGTAATGGTGTAGGGGATTCTTGCACACTTTGGGCCCATTAGTACCTATTGAGCACAATGTCTTCCCACAGCTTCCCAGAGTATTGTTGCTGACTGCGTCCATCCCATTATGACCACAGTGTCCCCATCTTCTGATGCTGCTTCCAGCAGGAGAACACTCCATGTCATAAAGCACAAATCATCTCAAACTAGTTTCTTGAACATGACGATGAGTTCACTGTACTCAATTGTTCTCCACAGTCCCCAGATTTCGATCCAGTAGAGCACCTCTGGGGTGTGGTGAATGGGAGATTCGAATCACAGATGTGCAGCCGACTAATCTGCTGAAACTGAGTGATGTCATAATCTCGAAATGAAGCTAACGTTTCCAGTTCCTTGTTGAATTGAGGCAGTTCTGAGGGCAAAAGGGGCTCCGGCCCAGTTCTTGCAAGGTGATGAACGCTATGATAAATGCCTTTGAAGCAGGTGCTTTCTCTTCCGCATGGGTACTTTGGAAACTTGATAAATTTTGTGATAAAGCTCTGAAATTGTGAGCGTATCGCAGGGTTTCAAGCTTTTGCATGAAGAATTAACGTGAGCTGAAATCAGCCGTGTGATCAGTGATCAGAGCAGCGGCGTGAGTGGAAGCCAGGCACAGGGATGAAGGTGCCAGGGCTCTGTACACTGACAGCGCGTCCCCGCTGAGCTGCTCTCTAGCGCCGCCGGTGGACAAACACACGCTTGCACACACACACATGCGCGCTCACACCTCTGTCTACTCTCGCCTGTTCAACATTTCTGACTTCTGCTTCAAAAATCCACAGCTTTCACCAAACTCCAGAGCTCGCCTCGTCGCGATCCACCTGCAGCGATAGCTCCGCAAGCAAGCCCGGCATGGAGTCCCCTCCAGATCCAGCGAGCGACCCGGGCAACGGCGTCTCCGAGCCGGTTACCCCGGTCAGGGAAACCCCGGTCAACCTGGAGACCCTCCGCAAAGCTGAGCATCAAGCCCCGGTGCGGCGACAGAGTTGCTCCAGCACCAACAGAGGTGAGAGAGATGCTTTTATTCCGAATTGACTCCGCATTGGGGATTTTGGGGAACTTCAAAGTGATTCGATTTCAATAGCACGCGCAAAAATCCACAGATCTATTTAGGAATTCTGCACTTTTGGATGCGCTCGGGAGCGAATGATCCCAGTGCTTTTGGATGTCTGATTGATCAATGAATGATGCGCTTGTCAAAACATCAAAGTTCGTTCAAGATCGTGCATTTATCCAATATTTCACTCATAGGTGAGCTAAAAATGCATTAAATATAGAAATGTGCACACGGACGGTTCTGCATGCGCTGTGTTTAATTCATTTGTTGGTAGGTTTCCCGGCGCACGTGCCGGACCTCCGTGAATATTCACCCTTTAAAAAAACCAACACCGGTTTTGATTTTAATTTTATTAAAGCTCTTATCTGTTTTACAGTAGAGACAGTAGGTTTTAGCCACGCCCCCCCCCTCATCTGTCTCCATTCAAACTCATTGAAGTTCAATGTAAATCGTATCAAAACTAATGTGAACAAACTGACGTGAAGCTCTCCTTTGCTTCTTGTTGTGGTGTGATGTGTCGCACACAGGGGTATATTTAGAGCCTGATATAGAAATGTGGAATGTAAGCTGGTTATGTAACAAGTTTGTCATAAACAGACGGGGAAATCATTCGATAGCTCATCGCATGTCGAAGCGTGGCTTCGGGTTTTTGCATGATTTTGGAACTGGTTTGTAATATAAAAATCCCGTGTATTTCTCTCTAAATGTGAACTCGTGTTCGATCCTTTGATGTTAGCCCAGGACCGCGCGCGGGAGTTCTGTTGTGGAATTCGAAACAAATTCGAGTTTCTGACGCGCTCCAGAGAGTGTTCCGCTAATAAACCCGGTTTCACTTTGTTACTTGGTACTTTCCCTGCTCCGAGCTGTTATGTAACAGCAGTCAGACGAGGCAGGCTTTGCTAGGCGCTGTCCGAATGGAAGTTTGCAGACAAGTCTGTGCTTTTTTCAAGGAAGCAGATTGACTTTGAGACACTCCTAACCTGCTGACCTGAATTCACCCCACCCTTTACAGTAGGATTAAAGAGCAACTGGAAGGGAAAGGCGAAATAAAGAACGCCTCTGTCCTGTTATGTAACCCTGGTGTGAATGGGAGACCAGAAACAAAGTGTTCAGGGGACTGTTCCCTTGGCCTGGGTTACAAATCCACTTTGCTTTCGCAAGCCTTGTGCAACAAACACACCAGAAGAGTCAATAAACTTGTGCGATTGTGATGCCGGTTTGGATTTATGACAGAAGTTATGTCACAGAGATTTAGAGAATGACTCCGATTCAGTTTGTAGCATTCATTAATAATACAAGCATTTTTATTTTATTTTTATTTTATCGCAGAGTGTTAAAATGGACAATGATTTTATAATAATAAAACAGTTTTATTCCAAATGTTGAACAAACAGGGTGGAGCATTTAGAAACATTGCGCGCTTACCTTTATTTTAAGACAAATAAACTATTAATTTGTAACACTATAAAACCTCTAAAAATATTAACTCTTGCTTTTTAAAGTGGCTTTCATGACTTAAAACATTGTTTTAAAGTAGTTGTTTACTTTCTTTGTGTTGTGATTATCAATACATTCATTTATTGTTGTACTTTTGTAGATCAAAGTTGTTACGCTCTAAAAAACGCTGGGTTTTATTTCAACCCAAAGGCTGGTTTGAGTATCTTGGGGGATATTTTGGGTGATGATTTTTTTCGGTGTTGGGCATTTTTAACCCAACTGCTGGGTTGCAGTTTAAGTAACGCAGTGCTGGGTTTGGTAATTTGATTAACCAGCATGGGTTACCATAACCTAATGTTGGGTTAGGCCCATTTTTTTAGCTCAGGTTTATTTATATGGCAGACATGATCGCGTGATTTCAACTTCATTCAGAGGTTACTTCTATTATAATCATTGCAGAGCCTCCTCTTAATTATTCTGATTCCGTCTTGTGTGAACACGCTTTTAGATTTTTTTTGTAAAACACAAACCTATCTATCAATAATCATCTGTGCTCACTTTGGAAAGTTGAATGTAGCACTCCTGATTTTAAAAACCTTACTCTGTACGTTTATTTTTTATATATATATAGCTTATAGAACGGATTTTGAGATGTTGAAGCATCTCAGTCTAATATGCCGAATGGATTAAATGGATTCATGTGAGTCACAAAATCTACATTTAAACCTTTGATTATTTTCCCTGATTAGTTTTCCGAAAATGTTCTGATGGTAAATGTTCATCCTCTTGACATGCTTTATTGCTATGTTCCGTTTGTGCTTTTACTGGCACATCATGAGCAGATCTGGCTGTTAATCATAATTTGGCTTCTTAAACACTTATGTTTGTGGTTTAGTCAGATCTCATAATTCCACACAGCAGGAGCCAAACTGGATTATATTAGTTAACCACAAGCACTTTGTGGTTTGGCGTATGAGTCAGTGAGAGATAGAGAATCGACTGTGTGCAGTGTGTGTGATGAACATTAACAATCTCTTTTTTTAAATGTAGTCCGTTCAGAAGAAGAATAACCTTTGTGTTTAGGCTACCTATTTTAATAAAAAATGTTTAATTTGTTTGCAGATATGAACGTTTCAGCACAAGAGTTACTCTGTAAGCTTCAGATTATATCACTTGAGCTATCGTTTGTAATTTTCTTTTATGTATCTTCTTTGTATCATTTGTTATCTTAAAATACAAACAGAACATAAACTTGTATTTTTATACTATGCGTTTATTTCCATAAAGGTTCATTTAAGTTTCCCTAAACACATAAAACGACGATGGTTAAATGTTTAACAAAGAATTGATCGCACAACAGATACTATATCTAGTGTTCAGATTAAATAAAGCATTTCCTGTTTTTTAAAAAAAAAAATTTTTTTAAAAAAAGCTCATCATAAATAAAGAAAGACAAGTTCATCTTTTAATGATGTGAGAACGGTAACTGTCTCTTTGTTGGCTGTTACTGATGGTAAATGAAGAAACACACAAAACGTTCTCTTTTGTTTATGTTAACCTTTACTACTCCCGGGCATTTCAAACATTTTTTTACTACTTTACAAAAACAAGTTTTTTTTTGTGAGAAATGCATGATATCCTTTTTTTACAGAACCCTAACTTCTTTATTTACAGATGTTTTATTTTCATTATATTACCCATACATTTTTTACAAACCTGAAACGATACCAAAAGTGAAACAGATGAACCTCCCTCAAACGAAACTGTACACAATGATCTCAGTATTTATTCGTGCCACACCCATTAAATGGCACTGATGGCACGTCTGTTGAGACTTGTGAAAAAAAACTAGTGTTGAACATTTTCACACAGTAATTTGAAGTATTTTGTAAATTATGCCACTCTTGTTTTGTTTAATACCAAAACTTTCAAAGCTCTCATAACCTTTTTGAAATAGCAGCATTGTATTGGATTCAAACGTATACTAATGGCGTGTCAATGTCATTCGTACTTAATTGAAATTAGCCGGTTTGCATTTATATTTACATGAGATGAGATGCGTGCGGTCTTCTGGTTTTGATTTTTGCAGGATTTGATTCCAAAACACTCAAAATGCAGTACTGCGTCATTTTTGCTGATGAAGTGCAGGATCGAGATTAACTTCAATCTTTTAATTCTAAAGCAGTGTGTGCGTGTGCGTGCGTGTGTGTGTGTTTGACAGAGCTAGATGAGTGCACCCTACACAGTTATCATGCTTTTTTCTTTAGTTAGCAATCAAACCAATCACAACCTGAAGCTGTGTTTTTATTCTCCTTGAACAACAGCCACTCCAACCAGTTCTCTGAGTCAGAGCATGTCCACTAAGTGATGGCAGTCTGTTTATATATGCTCAGATCAGATTGATCACCCCCCCCCCCGCTTATTCAATTCGCTCAACATTAATTGAATTCATAAATAAAAATGAATAGTTGGTAAGTGATGCATGAACAAAACTAAAGCCAACGACATTTTTAAAACTGCTGCTGCTATTTTCAATCATGTAATGGAACAAATTGTATGTTTTAAAATGCTCGTGCTCTCGTAGGTTCATTAAAGTTATTTTAAAAGGAAAAACGAATTTTGAGATTGCAGTTTGCAGACTGAGCTTGGCTTGGCTCACAGCAATGTCTGCAGTCTAAGATTTTTGTGAATGCTGTTGATTCACAATGCTCCCTTTTGGGCTTTTATTCCCTGTGCAGCTCTGATGTGTTCCTCTGCTTGTTCACATTCACAAAAGAGCTCAGATTGGTCAGACATTACATTTGACCCTCTGGCGGTTGAAAGGCACGGCCGTTTTAACCTCGGCTTGACACTTGCTGTCTTCAAATTGAGAGGAACTTGAGGGGCTCGGAGAGTGCTGAAGTCATTTAGAGATTGCGTAATGACATGTGGCATCTTCGGTAACATGTCATTTTGAGTCGCGCAGCGCCTTCTGTCACATTTGGAGCAGGTTTCTCAAATGGTTTGTTTGTATTGTGCAGCATGTCATTCTAAATGGCCTCTACTTGTTCATGGGACTGCTCATATTTTGAGACCGGTGGGGGACTTTCAGTGCTACAAAGGGGATAAGAACAATGTGGTGAAATCACATCACTGGTGGCATATTCAGGTTATGTCTGTCAATTTTTAAACAAAACATGGTGATTTTGCAGCAAATGCAGGTTATGGTATTAACACTCAGTCACAGACAAAATAACTATACTTTCTTCAACTTATGATGGAAAAAGACTATTATCTACCATTTTTATTAAGGTTTACTGTAAAAACCGTGCGAAGGGTTTGAGTTACCTGCGATAAATTGCAGTTATCTTTGTTTAACGATACAGATCTGAATAGTTCAGATAACAATTCCATGTGCAAATGGGAATATTTCCATCATCTGTTTGGCATTCAATCAACCCAAACACATGTTAATGCAGTTGTAAACAGAAACCCTGTCTCATCTGTCAGTTGTACATCGTTTCCCTGTGAATGCACATGTGCAGAGCAGCATTTTAACTTAATTTCTGTTTTATTGGAAGACATTGGAGTGACTGTGGGCTCTGCCATCTGTGAAGCTCTAGCCTATAATTACTTATTAGTTGGCATGGCGTTCACCAATATTTAGCTGGCTCTGAGGCGCTGGAAATCTGTCACCTGGTGAGTGAGGATTGACTCTTTCCAATGTGATGGAGGCAGGGGGTGTTTCAGCAGAGACCCTTTTAATTCCAACCTGCAATTAGTCCAGCCGAAATAGTGTGCTGACACTGATGTTCAGCACTGCACCACCCACAGTGATTCAATTTAATATGCACACTTGAAAGAAACGACTCACACGTTTGTCTGAAAGTGATTGAATACTGTTTCAGTTTCAGAAAACAAGTTTCAGTTGTTTGTGTTTTTCCTATCACTGAGTTTTTTCAATGGCTGCTGTTTCTGCTCTGGTTTGTTTCTGATTCAGCTGCTTTTTTTTGAGTTCTTTTTTTGCTGCTTCTTTTGGTTTTTGATTCTGCTGGTCTCTGACCCAGCTGCTGTTTCTTTTGTGCTGCTGTTTCTGCTATGCTTCTGTTGGTTTCTGTTACACTGTTCTTCGTTTGCTACTGTTATGTTGCTTGTTACGGTGTTTGTTTTTGTTCCGCTCCTGTTTGTTAATTTCTGTTTTGCTGCTGTTGTGTTTTGGTTCCTTAAATTCTTTTTCCTTAATTTGTGTTACTGTGCTGTTTGCTGGTTTCTGTTGCTCTGGCGTTTGTTTCTTTTATGTTTCTGTTTGTTTCTGTCACACTGCTTTTTGCTTGTTTCTTTTACCTGGCACCTTGCTTTTTGTTTGCATCTGTTATGCTACTTTTAATTTCTGTTAGGCTTCTGTTGGATTCTGTTACACTGATCTTGGGTTTTTCTTTTTCTCCTAATGTTTGTTTGATTGTTTTACGCTGCTGTCTGTTTGTGTCTGTTACTTGTTATATTTCTGTTGTTCTGCTGTTTGGTTTCGTTAGGCTGCAGTTTGTTGTTTCTGATGATGCTGCTGCTATTTGCAGGGTTTTAATTCTTCTGTTATGCTTTGCTTATTTCTGCATCTCATGCTGCTATCCATTGGTCTGACTGCTGTTTGGTTGTTTCTTACCCTGATTCTTATATTTCATAGTTTTTTTTTATGTTGCTGCTGCAGTTTTATTGTTTCTGTTTCACTAATATTTATGCGGTCTGTATCTTTTGCTATGCCTTGTTTCATGAAGAGAAAAGTGAATCAGCTCTTTCTTTCTGTCAGAGTGTGAGAAATTTATTAAAGTAGCCTAATAAAGGCAAAATTTAGTTTTCTTGCTGCTGTTTGTTGTTCTTCCATGGCTAACTCGTTGTTTCTGAATTATTACATTTGATTAGTTGCTGCTATAAACCAGTTCTTTGTCAGAGACTGGCTGTTCTCTGTTTTCAAATGCTTCTTGCTGGTGCTTTTCAGTTATTTCTGACAATGTTTCCAACTTTGTTCATCTGTTCTGGCCTGAAAATCTGAATGAGAGCACCTGTTGAACTTAGCTAATTGATTTTTGCGCCATGCTCATAAATGATGGTGGAAGATAACTGCTGTACCCTACCATGTCCATCACATAGCAACATACAAGCTTGCGCCACTCGGATAAACACCAGGTCCATACATTATTTTCTGCCTCTATTCTTTTGTTTGTATCAGTTATTATTACTGTTCTTCAAAGGATGCTTCCAAAAAAAGGCTTTTGTATACACAGAAAATATGTGAATTCAACTTGTCTTTTTTTTCTCTGCGGAATTACTCATGATAGAAATAATTAACGATGAAAGTGTTTGCACACATTTTCACTCACACAGGAGCTTCCTCATTTTCCTGCTGCTGCTATTTCATGTTTCTATTCCTGTTCTGGTCGTCACTGGTTTCTTTTGGCCCGTGTGTGACCTGTGGTTCGTCCTACAGTCGCTGGATATTAACACACTTCAGCACAGTTTCACCGCAAGGTTTGGGGAAGTGTGTTTATCCAGCGATGACAGGAGACTGATGAGCTGAAGAGCAGCACATGCAGAGCCTCTAACAGCATTTGCAGACGATGCTAGATCTTACACCCAGTGTCAAGAGAAAAGCACTGGGGCGTCCAGAGAACATGATCTCAAGAAAGTAAGAGAAATCCTGTGTCGAAATAGACTTGATTCGTTTGCATCTTTGGATCATTTATTGTTTGTATTCTACAGTATGTCTATTATCTAGCAATGTGCTATGAAGGATAGACATATAGACTAACAATGACTGATGATATTGTTGATGTCTGTTTGGAAACCGTATTCCATCATGTTCCGTCTGAGATGCTTTAAGACATGGAACGTTCTCCTGCTGGAAGTAGCATCAGAAGATGAGGACACTGAGGTCAAAAGGGATAGACGCAGTCAGCAATAATATTCGGGGAGGCTGTGTCGCTGACACGAGGCTCATTTGGCACTAATAGACTCAAAGTGTGGAAGAAAATATCCCCCACATCATTACACCACCACCACCAGCCTGCACCGTTGATACAAGGCAAGATGGATCCATGCTTTCGTGTTGTTGATGCCAAATTCTTATCCTACTACCAAGTGTTCTGCTGCTGGGGCCCATCTGCCTAAAGACTTGACGTGTTGTTCATTTAGAGCTGCTCTTCTGCAGAACCCGATTGTAACGAGTGGTTATTTGAGATACTGCCGCCTTTCCATCAACCTGCTCCTTCTCTGTAAACCCTAAATATGGTTGCCCAAGAAAATTGCAGTCGATCAACATTTTCTGAAATACTCAGTCCAGCCAGTCTGGAACCAGCAACCATTCCACGTTCAGTCTCCCAAATCCGCTCACTTCCCCATTCTGATGCTTGGTTTGAACTGCAGCAGATCATTTCCACCATTTCTACATCGTGAAATCAATTGAGCTGCTGCCATCTGATTGGCCGATTAACAAGCAGTTGAACAGGTGTACCTAATAAAGTGGCCGGCGAGTGTAGAACTGTAATCAAGGCCAAGTTTGTTTGTTATTCCAGACAAAATCTCAATGTTGCTTCGCTCCATTTCAGATTGAGTGTTGGTTCAGTGTCAAGTGGGATTGTGTGCATATACCAAACACAATCCGACTCTTCTCCAGTCAATCATCCAGTTCTCACTAAGTTCATAAGGCTGGAATCTGCCGAAGGCTTCATTAGTAAAACAGAGCAGAAGAACACAGCGACGCTGGGAACAATCAATAAACTCTCAGAAACACTGAATCCCATCTCAGCACTTCCACATGAAATTATCAACTCGCTCAAAACTCAAAGTCCACCCGCTCTGTTAAGATGTATGTTACAAGTCCACCTTTGGAGTGAAGATATTGTTAATCTGTAGATATCATGAGACACTTTCACTTGCGTCATGGGGAGAAAAGCAGAAATGTCAAGTGTTGGTCTATGACCACTTTTCAGCTGAAAATACATTTTATTGTAAGTTTTTTCCCAAATCATCCTCAAAACTACTTTGTTGTTCTTAGTTATGACTTTGATTTGCTGCAGGTAGGGCTGGGTACCTTAATGGAAGTGGGGCAAACATTGTTGGTGAGAGCTGGAACAAAAAAAAAAGTGCTTTGTATCAGTACCACATACGTTTAATATGTTTAATATATGTGCGGCTTCTGCTGTTCACTGTCCGCAAGTTCTCCATCAATGTTGTTGGTTCACAAAAACAATAAAACAGATGAAGGAAGGGATTTGATGTAGAATTAAACTTATGCTTGATCAGCACAGGTCCAGTACATTAGAAATCATGTCAAATTGTCTCAAATATTTGTTCTATGAAGCAAAAAAAGCATTTTTTCTCAAAGCATGACCGTTACCCTTGCTGCTGATTGGCTCCTAATCTGTTTATAAAGTGGACAACAGACTGGAAGTAAAATAATGGACCATACCTTTGACAGTTACATAGTGCGGATAAATAAATAGAAGCCGAGTGTAAGGAAGCATCTCTAAAACAGCCACTAGAGCTCGATCAGAACTGGGAAGCTATCAATGGTTTTACACATTTTTATACCATCTGTTATTTTGTGATCTTCCTTCTTTTATCATAAAAGATATTGTGAAAAAGGGAACAGCTTTTCTTTTCTGTCAGAATGTGAGAAGGCCTGGGTTGCCAGAAGTATATCAAAAGTAACCTAATAAAGAAATAAAAAACACTTGATTTTATTTATTTACTTAGTTTTGATGGATTTCCAGTTATTTATTTTAAATTTTACTTAACCTCTAAAAAACTACATTATAATTGAGTTTACACACTGAATATTAAAACAAAGTTAATTTTGTTTGGTTCCTAAATGAAGTTTTTTTTAATTGCTATTATTTAAGCATTTATTTTTTTAAAGGATATCTTGTTTTTTTTCTGTTTAGGAACAGCACTGTTTTGAAAGCATTTTCAATACCCAACCCTAGTTACAGATTGATCACATTCTATTTTTTTTCAAGTCACATATGACGCTGCCACTGCTGTGTTTAAAAGCACTGCTTCAGACACCGGCAACATCACCAGAGCATCTCTGTGGGTTCACACGCACTTCACCCGGATCCTCCTCTGCGCTCATCTCTCACACACTCATTATAACATATTAACATTTAAACAAAAAACAACAAAAAACACTTTTATTACAACCAAACAAATGAGGATACAATATCTGTTGGTTCATACTTATTAAACTTATTAGAAACCTCTGCAAAGGTCTCAAAAAGTAGATCACAAGTCACTCTCATGTGATTCGTCTTGCTTTATACAACCCACAATTTCTCGAAAACACTCATAATAAAGCTTTCCTCGAATGCCACACAGTATTTCATACTTTTAGTAAAGCTGAAGCTCGTTTGCTACTCACCGGCCCTCAGACTGACGGGAGACCTGTAAAATCCTGTAATACCGTCCTCCATAGTGGGCAAACTTTCAACCCCACCCAACAAATGTTCCAACTAAAACCATTAAACACTGAAAAACACGAATATAACGGTAAAATACAATCTGATTAAAAGACCTAAACTGTTCTTACAAGAGTTTGATGGGCACTAGTCTATGAAACCTTATCCAACATTATTCATTTTCACCCAAAGGAACTTAGCATGCTTTCCAGGAAATTGGGTCTCATTTAATCATTTTGGTGAATGTTTTCAAGTAAAACCAGTAGCCGTGTCAATCTTATTATTTCTAACTGCATCAGAAGTTTGACTTACTAGAAGTTTGAGGAGTCTCGCATGTCCTATATTGATGTTTCATGTATAATTAATGTTGTGGTCTCCAAATTAGACCCAGTTTACTCCCCCTTGAACTAAACTGAAAGTTTTCTCTAATGGGAGAGTTTATTTAGGAGTTGGAGCCACCAGTGGCCAAACTGGGGCTGGCAAATATACTAAAACCATCGCCTGGAGACGTCTCAGATCCACGGCCCATTTACAGATGCTCACATCTCAGATAGCCAATTTGAAGACCAATGAATTAATGTAGCCCAGCTGCATTATGGGTAGGGTTTAAATAGGTCTACATTTACTGTTGAGTGACCCATCTAGTCATGTGGTGTTGCCGGGGATCTGGAAATGGGGGTGTCTTTTGGGTTTTGACAGCAGATGTTGTAAATGATCAAAGTCGACTGGAGATCCTGTCGGGCGATGTGTGCATTTTGCTTTTAATTTCAATCATAATTTTCTGTAAATATTGAGAGCTTCTGAAAGAAGTGTTTGGCACAAACAAGGTCATTTTAAAACAGTTTTTACTTTGCTTTCGTCCACAAACACGTCACACGGACACTGCGCCCAAATGTTTCCGAGAACTTTAATCAAGTTGAAGCTTTACAGGATTTCTAGCTTCACTGTTGTTTTTGCCTCGACCTGCATGTCACTTTTTTCTTTCCCTTTTTTGAGTTTCTTTGGTTGGCCAGCGTGGCATTAGAGGTGGGAATATCACCACCTTGTGGATTGGTGTGTAGCTGACCGAGCGTTTGAAAAGAAAGTTTGGGGGGTAAGATGTGGTAAAAACAAGGAAGGCTTAAATAATGTTCACAAATGTTGGAAAAACATCATCTGGTCCTGTTTCACTTGTAAAATAAAAACTCTTCATCACGATATTAATTTTCCATCTTGTTTTTATCAGCTTGAATTTTCCTCTAAAGCTCGAACGGTTTGCTGAAAGTGTCCAAAAATAATTCTAAAATACAGTGGTTTTACGCTGTAAAATGTTTCTTTTTTTAAATTGTATTTTAAATAAATGATCCCTCTTGATAATTCAAAAACACAAGTAATAGAAGAGCATATTTTTCTCTGTTATTTGATTTGATGCTTTTGACGCGCTTGAGAAGATGCTTGTGCAGTGAACGCAAAGTTGCAAAATTGTCTGTTTTTCATCTTAAATCTCTCCCAGAAATGCTCATAAAACAAGAATAGATGCCCCGGAGGGAAAAACCGAAACAGGCCGTTTCCATTACCATCTTTTATCTGTGGAATACTTGAATATCTGGCTTTTAATTCACTCACATTTGTGTGTATTTATTTTTGTAAGCTGAAAAACACCAACACCTCTTCTTCCCTCACTCGCACCAAATTAAATTCTGACCTCCATACAAGTTTCATCCATGTAATTTCCATTTATTCCCCGTATAATTGATTTGAACTCCGTTCACTGCTTTCAGAAGACGACGTTAAGTGACTCCTCATCCTTCTCGAGCTAAAACAATTTCAGGTCCCCAAACAAATAAAAAGCATGCCGATGGAAAAAGATAAGCGCTGTTTTAGATTAGCGTCGATCAATCTACTTGATTATTCATATATGATTAAGAACAAGCGGCTAATCCAGTAAATAGAGTTAAAAGAGACCAAAATTGTGTCCCTTCAGGTGCAGGAAGCTGTTAATCGAATTATCTTCACATCGGAGCGTGTCGTATTCTTCAAACACCCCCGGTGACTTCTCAGCGCAGATTAGAATCAGCTCCTATTTTCAGGCTTTGATTAAAATCACGGCGGCTTGGACACACTGCCTTCTTCCTGTGACGATTCGGCTAATTATTAATATCAGAAACCCTCTACTTTTTTTTTTGTTCACCAATTACAGTGAAGCAGTGGAGCAGAGGGGTTAAACAATGCCCATAACTATTAATCAAGCAGAGTCACATTGGATGGCAATCCATTAGTTCTTTCTTATTTAAATGTCTTACGGCAAGCTGGAAGGGACAAGGTTTCGACCAGGACTCGGTTTTGTCCTTCCTGACCTTCAGCTTCAACTCTCAAAGGCTGAGATTTTACCGTTTCCCTTTATTTGATCCTTTTAGTCACAAAGTATGTGGAAGCATGTGTGCTTCTGTTCATTAATCAGTTAAAATGCTGTTTCTAAACTCTAATAATTGAACTGTAATACATTAACCTTTAAAATGCTTTCAAAAAAGGATCAAAAATAACGGGGCTTGTGCATAAGTCTGCAGAATGTTTTGCAGAGGAAAGGGTGTGGAGGACGTTGTTGATCTGTCCAGCTTTTTCCATCTTAGGTAAAGCCCTTTATCTCTTGTCAGCATTTTGAAACAGTTTTCCATGCTTTTATTACGTCTCGCCTGGATTACTGCAGTGCTTTATATCTTGGGGTCACTCAGTCCTCTGTTGCTCATCCCAAATTAGTTCAAAATGCTACCAGCCACCTCTTGTACCTCATAATCCCTATTGTGCCATCACTTGACCGGCTTCTAGTGATGCAACAATTTTTGATTTAGTTTACAAACCCAGAGGAATAATCACAGTCACCATGATTATTTTGCATTTCATTATTATTAGAAAATCATGACCACTTAATAATAATTCGGCACAGAATAATACCGACAACAATCAAGATCACCTCCACTAATACACCTGCCGACAATCCCCCAAGGAACCTTTCAGAGCACCCAATCCATCTCTCTCAGTTGAAAAGATCCTCCGGTTTACACCCCCTGACTCTCCATGATTGCTTCCTGCCTTCCTGGATTCTCCTGCGTGGATGTCTGTGTCTCTAGTGAGTTAACTCCATCACTCCATCTAATCTTCTGCCTCATCTACAAACCAATTCCTAAATTCATGTACAACAGAAATACATCAAGGGTTCTTGGATTATTTTCTGGGAAGGGCTTTTTTTCAAAATATGGAGAACCTCCTGCCAACAGACAAGCCCCAAAAAATGTGTTTTTGTCCATTTCAAGCTTAAATGATTTAAAAGTCCTTTCTTTTGGTTGCACGTAAGCATTAAAATAATTTCAAGCATATTTAATTCACAGTGACTGAACTGGTAACGTTAAAATATACAGTAACCATTGACACAAGAAACAAAGTAGTACGATTTATAAGCAAAACAGGTTTAGAAAATATCTATGTTACCAGTTACCAAACATTATTTAGGATGTATTTGTCGTATTTGTGTCTAGCCTTCTTTTAATAATGAGTCACAAAGCTTCTGTAACTCTTACAAACATTGGATTCCTGATTCTTCTCACAAGAGCAATAAACAGAGGATGCGATTTCTCTTTTGCTTTAATGAAGAGTTAATCTCAGCGTATGGATGGACGGAGTTCTGATGGAGAGAGAAACCTATCTTCTGCATTCTGTCAGTGATGAAGAACACGACTCCCTC
This sequence comes from Danionella cerebrum, assembly GCA_007224835.1. Classification (NCBI taxonomy): domain Eukaryota; kingdom Metazoa; phylum Chordata; class Actinopteri; order Cypriniformes; family Danionidae; genus Danionella; species Danionella cerebrum. Next base: position 506,020 of record SRMA01025432.1, on the reverse strand, counting down.
TGAGCCAATCACATCTCTTCATGTCAGAACAGAGTTTATCAGCCTTATCGATCAGTTTTTACCGCTTTATTTTCCTAATGTTCTTCCCGGGTTGTGATAATTAACCCCGTGTCAGGTTATTAAAAGCCTATTTTTACATGACGGACAGAAATAGACACACAGAGAAGGAGAAAATGGAGGACATTCGTTAGGTCTGAAACGACTTCTTTCAGAGACCTCTTGAAAACTACCGCTTTGGTTTGGATTTAAAGCATCTTTGTTGTGTACCTCTTGATTTTGGGATTGTATTAGTTTGGATTAATGATCACAGTTTTGAGGGAATGAGCCGAATGCTTGATTTTGACACCTCTGCTCTGTAGACTGAAATTATTACATGCTGTAGTATTTATTAGACACATTTGGACCAGAAGGAGTAGATGGTCAGAAACCCTGGTCAAAGGCGACTGATCTTTGGTTTTAATTAATGTTGCTGTCTTTTTGCATGTCGACAGTTGTCAAGTGAAGGCTTGTTAATTTCTATCTTCTGGACCGAGCTTGGAGCGTCTTCTCTGCAGAGCTGCTTCATCTCTGTCAGGCACGGTGGAGATTTACTCTGCATTTCTAATTGGACAAAGTTCCTTTCAAACCCTCTGCCGTCACTCATGGGTGCGATTAACTGGGAGGAATCGTCATTGGATCCACACATACCCGCTCTCGTTTCTTGATGAATCAATCATCCCCTGAGTAAAAAGAGGTTGGTGTTAAGTCTATCACACATCAGTGCATCAACATGAGAGTATGTGTCTGGTTTAGATCATGTTTAATTGAGGAGCACTGATGGAAGGTAGGATTTAGTTACGCATATTTAACCTCAGGTGGATTTTAACCCAAATAAAAGAAAGCCTGATTACAGTAAAGGGCCAAAGAAAGTGTTTAAAAGCATCCAGGAGGTTTGCTTTATGCAAATATAGATCTACTGTATATTATATAAGGTGATTATTTTTTTATTAACCCCAACTGCTCACCCCAATGCTCCCAGGTTTACTGCTGGTTTGTTGTACAGAGTTTCAGATCTTTGTTGTCCTGAGCATCGGGTTTAGCCTAACAAATAAGTGCCACCCTGCTCAAAGGACGGCAGCTGGTTCATGATGCCTAAGTACCTACTTGAGGCTGGTGATTTTATCCTGTGTAGGGGAGCAGTTGGGCAGGACGAGATGGATGGTGATGTCCTGAAACAGAAATATAACCCCTGATAGAGCCCTAAAGCCATCGTGCCTAGCACTGAGCCCTGAGGTACACCATAGCTTATAGGTGAGCACCAGCTCCCACTGTTCCAATCTGCTTCATGTAAATTCATGGCATGCATTAGAGGATTATTCCCAGGAAGGCTGTGCCAATGTGGCTCAGGGTGAGCTGTACCCGGGAGAAAAATGACAGTCATTTGTTGCAGCAGACAAGGCATTAGAGCTAGATTCCAGTGAGAGCAGAAGGCTGTTTCCACCTGATACAGTTTGGAAGTTTGGTGATTACACAGCGATTAGAACCACAAGATGAGGTTTCCCTTGTCAGCTCTGTCCAATTCTTTTGCATCCTCATTTTCTGAAGGGTGATGTTGCTTTAAATGATGGAAAGGTTTGTGGTGTTAGCCGTTTTTGTATGAACGGGTCGTCTTTACAACGCATCTCTGTGTAGATAAAATATTTCCTGATGTTGTGTGTCCTTATTTTCAAAAGCTTCACTGACTGAGCTTGATGAGGGCACTTCGTTTTCTTCTTTTTACCAATTTGACTGACTCCTCGAGGCCGCGCTGAACCGCACAACTGTGTGTAAAGGCACTTCTAATCGACTTGTCTATATCGTCTCACAGGGAAAAATTAAAATCACAATATTTATTGTTTGAATGGATCTCACTTCCTCCCCACAGACAAAATAAGCTTCTTTATCTGTAGGCAGTTACCGAAAAGTACATTTAAAAAAAAAAATCAATTTAAAAGTCTCTACAGCAGTCGTTTCAAATTTAAATTCCCATGAAGCAATGCTTGCAGAGGCTGTGCTAAAATGCTCTACGTTCCTTTCTCTCGCAGCAGGTCCGGTTGAGAGCCGGAGCCGATCCACACGTGTGGGGCAGATGGCACCAGGCTCCTGGATAATAGATCTCAATATTAACTGAAAATCACGCTGGGCTTGTTGGTGGATGACGCTCTGTGGAGTAAAGCGCTGACCTTCTGTCCTGTCATTTAGCCCCGTACGCCCCCTGCGCTGCACTCAAATTACTTTGTTTTAGCCAATTAAAGGAGATGGCTTTGCATAGTGAGATTTTTTGGCACTCTCTTCAGGATGTGGAAGGCTGCATAATTTTATCGGTTTGGGCAGGATACATGAACGACCGTCATTGACATTCATTTATTTTGTTGTGGTTTTGATTTGATTGGAATGTCTGCAGTTTTATAGTGTTATCTTTAGAAATGTAGCTCATGTTTCATTTGAACTCTGCAAAAAAAGCACCAGAGTCTTCCTGTAAACACTGGGATTCATCAGTTTCAATTCAGACAATCACTAGTGATTCTTTATCAATCATTTTTGATTGTTGGATCATTGAAAAACTTCCATTTATAACTGGTTTGTCCTTTTACTGGTTGTGTCTTGTTTGTGGTCACCATTTGTGTCTGGTGGGTCAGATTTTATTGGTAAAATACAGAAAAGTCATGACAGAGTTGCTATATTCAGAACACAAGATTAAATGTTTATTAATAATCTTTTTCATTCTTAAGTGCTTGAACTTGGTAGGATTTGAGTACTGCCTTTAACTGGAAAGAGATCCTTCCACCTATTCATCACATGTGACTGGTCTTAAAATTGGTCTTAAAATGCTTAAATTGACATTTTAGAAACTCGTAGATACCATGAACACAAGTCTGCCTCGTTTGCCTCCTTTTTAAATTCACAATACTAATGAGACTTATGTAAAACCCCTAATAAATATTCCATATTTGACTTAAATCTGGGTATTGTACATTCCCCTAATATGTATTTCACGGTTCAAAAGTCAAATAACAGATAGAACTGGTCAATGATTCCAAGAATAATGCCATGACTTACCGGTAATTTCTACTGAATTGAAAATAATGGAAAAAAACTAAATTTAACTAAACTAAAACTAAATTAAAAGTTTGAAATAATGAGTGTTGCACCCTGAAGATCAAAATGTAGAAATGTTGATTATGATTTTATTAGTGAAATCAATCATAAGTTCTTTTTTTCAAAATTGTTTTTATATTAATTATTTTAAAAGGATGGAAAAAGTTCAAATTGTTTCTGGGATGTTGAAATGGCAGTGAGAAAAACACACAATGAAAGCCTCACTTGAGGATAAACGCATCTTTCTGCATGAGCTAAACCTCTGAGTTGTTTTATTAATCATCTTTGTTGAAGTGGAGAGCTTTTAAACAGCCATGTGAGCACAGATTATGTGCTTGAAGGGGCTGAAGCCTGTGCCAGCAGTGACAGTTGGACTGGGAGTTGGCATGGTTTGGCTCAGGCACCTCTCGGACCTCGTATCGGCCCTAGCGGCAGCTCCGATGGGGGCAAAGTGAGCCCTCCAGGGTTTTGCTGAAGAGCTGGAGCTTTTACGTCAGTCCAGCTCAGGCTGTTGGCGGGGCTTTTGTCGAAGTGTGAGTCTTTGGTGCGGCGCCTGCGCTCGGTGACCCCGAGGGCCGCGAACGTCTGCCGTTTGTTTTGCTTTCAACTGCGAGTTGATGCTTTACCGATGAAAGCCCTGGAGTGATGGGGTTTTTGATGCAGGCATATGGAATTGTTGTAGGCCCAAAAGCTCAAGATGGCACACGGCGAGGGGGATGGTGTGTGAAATGAAATTTCGTATGTCATTTTGGTTGAAATATTTGTGAAATGGGTTAATCAGATGGCTGGCTTGAGAAGCTTGGCAGTAAATGGGCTCCCTCTGGGTTTTTAATCTATAGATAATTACATAAAACACCGTCTTTGAGATGCGCCTTTTTGGTTTTGAATCAGAATTAAACGTTGGAATTCTTTTTCATCATTAGTAATATTTTGATGAATAAAATAATAGTTTTATATTAAAAAAAGTGTTTGTATATACTTTTTTAAAACAAAACTACAGTGACTCATTGCTCAATTCTGCTTTATGTTTTCACTGAATTATGAAGCACCATCACGAACACAGATTGTTACGAGTCACAGTCTGGACTGCTTTGAACTTTTAAAATGATAATTATGGTAATTTCTACGAGATCATTGTCATTTTCACAAGATAGTGATGTACGAGATAATAATGCCGTTTTTACAGTCTATTACATGCCATTTTTACAGGATAACTATATTGTTTTTACGAGGCAATAATGACATTTTTGCACAATGAGCATTTTATTTTCATGATAAAATATTGAAATTATGCCGTTTTTAGCAGACAAAAATTCAATTTTTACAAGATAACAGTTTTATTTTTATGGAATAATTATGTAGTTTTTACAAGATAATTGTCATTTTTTGAGAAAATGCTGTTGTTTTTATGAGATAAATGTTATTTTTATGATTTATTATGTCATGTTGTTTGAGCAGTGTTTTATGTCATTTTTACAAGATAATCGTCATTTTTATGAGTTGATGTTGTTGTTTGACTTATTTTGATTTTCAACGGCAGCAGCAATGGACCACTGCACAATCATTATTCAACGTGTGCGAAATTAATGCCAAACAGTGTTTTATTAGGAGACCCACTGAATTATTATGTTTTTAAATAAATGCTGGGTCAAAAAGTACAGTTTCATCTGATTTCATCAGACTTTTTATCAAACGTACTGTAAAACAGTGTAAAATGTAATCTGTGTTTAATCTTCAGATTTTTTTAAAAGTGTTCGCTTTCATCCAACACTGAGCAGCTTTTGATGTCACTTCTGAAGTTTAATAAAGAAAATGGCCATTTCTGTTCAAATCAGCTTCTAGTTCTGTATCATAAATCTCCCAGGAGCCTTTTGTCTCCATGTCTTCAAACTCACAATATCCAGATTTCTATCAAAACATGACAAAACATTCTATCAATCTGTACAAAACACAAGTTTCATGAAGCTGAAAATGACTGAAGGCCTTTTCCTGTGACCACAGTGAGATTATGTTTCCTACAAACGGCTAGTGGACGGAATTACTGAGAATACTTCTAGGAAATGTTGCAGGACCTTCAGAAACCAAACTCTTGTATAAAAATACACCAGTTGTGAGAAGTGTGCAGTGGAATGGTCAGAATGGATTTATTGGGTTTTTGCTCGGAATAATAACTGGATTTGGTCGTGCTTTGAAATACACCATTGTTTTGGTGGTAACTTGTATATGAAATGTATACTCAATTTTCCAATTTTACTTTGGTATGTATTTCCTAGTGATCTTCCGTTCCGCAACGGCTACACTCGAGGAGATCGAAAAGCAACAGGAGAATTTAGATTTAGGCACATTCTAGCCAAGCCATGCAGCCATGTGCACCGTGTAACAGACAATTTTTAAAGGATTGTTCTTGTTGAAAATAAAGACAATGGTTCCGTTTACAGTTCTCAACAGACAGAGACCAATGTTCAGAAAAGATGTTCTAGGGTGTTGACGGCAAGTAAAATGTGAAAATAACCAGAATCAATCTGCAACACTTTTGTAACGACATGTAGTGGATATAGTGCAGACCTCTTAACTCCAGGGTACAGGGAGATCCTGTGATAGAAGTGAGAAAGAATGAAAGCTTGAAGGACCCATGCAGCTCGTTTGCAAGAAGTAAATTTCGATGACCACATTAATCTGTCGGCCCATTCATAAAAATGCACTAAATTCAAATTATACTTTAAGTATTTTTTACTTAGTTTTAGTGCTATCATCAAATACACGTTTCTTGCTTTTCCCAGAAACAAATGCACACCTTTCTGACAATCCAAGATTCCATCTTCAATCATACATTCCTTAAAATAAATCTGAGGATCGTGAGGTGCGTAATGAACCCATCAGTGGCTTTAATCCGTTCTGCTCCCTTTCCTGGCTCCCTGTGAAGTTTACATGGGATGTTCTTGACCTCAGACCCCAGTGTTTCTGTGCTTCTGGCCAGGAATCACAGTTTGTCCTCTTCACCTCGTCTCGGGCAGCATCAGCCGCTCCTGGAGACTCCATTAGGAAGTCCAGAGTGTCCTTGGAAATCTCCCCGCTCACTCATCCAGACTTCCCCCTTGTCTTCCCTCTTTCCTTCACCTCCACCGCTTTTCCTTCTGCTAAAAGTAGGCCGGAGGTTTTTATACTCCGCACAACCGAAATGTGTTTCATGAATATATTCACTTTTAATGCTTTAAAAAGTGAGTTTTAAAGAGCGTTCTATACTCGTACATGAATTAAAGTTCATTTAAAAAAAAATATTTTGCTCTCCTTTCAATTGTTTCAAGTTCATAGGTTCCAACTTTTTCTGAATCATCTTAGAAGCAAACAATAGACAAAGTCCCAAAATATCTAGAGGTAAAGAACGCAGGGAATGCTCCCCTTAGGTTTGTCTGCATACATTTGCAAAGAATTCAGCTGGAGCAAATGAAGGTCATGAGGAAAATAAATCTATTTTAAATGTGTTGAAGTCAACCCTCTTCCTGTAGGAACTTTGGAAAGTGGCTCTATTGTTCCAGCCAGACTGGGTTTGGGTTTTCGGTCTAACATCTACACGGAGAGAGCAGTCTGTGCTATTGTTAGTGCTGCTTGTGGCTGGTCGTAGTGTTTAGTTTAGAGCAGGTCTGAAATCAGGCGGCTGTTCTTGCATAACTTTGCAGAGGCCAGGTCTGAGTGTGAGGATGGTGAGCAACAAACAGATGTTCGGCGTTGCGTAATTGCAGGGAAGTGGCAGAGAGTTCGCTAATGTGGAACAGCGGTGTGAAGAGAAGCGGTGACCCTCTCTGTGTCTGGCAGATTTTATAAACACCGTTCTTGAGATTTTTGCTGAGATTTCTACACAACAATTCGTTCTTCGGCCTTCTATCAATCAACAATTATATGGAAAGTGCTTCAGAACGATCATGATCTACATGAAAAACAGAATAAATATGTTAGAGTCTAAAATACAGTTGCATCCATCCCACTACACCAAAATCTAAAAAGAGAAAGACACAAAACCAAAAAAAATGACGAGGAATTAAAACATTGGCAGATTTTTAAAGCATTGACTGAGGAGCGGCCACTGAGAAGGTTTTGTTTTTTTAGATCAAGAGGAAATACACAGAGTAACATTTTAAAAGGAATCTTAAGATACAGGACCCAGTGAAGTGTGGCCGCTGTGTTCTGCAGGTGACCCGTGTTGCAAACTTAGCGAGTTAGTCACTAGATTTGGAGGTTCCCAAACTTTTTCCAGCTATGTACCCTTTGAGATGCGGTTTCTGAACCAGAGGTGTGGGATCTCTCTGTGCTGGTGTATGCTCTGGGCTCCAAGCTTATCGGATCCATGTGCTCTGGGATTGACTCCTTGTTGGAATATGGGCTATGGGTTCATTGCCTGACAAGCACTTCCGGGGGATAGGAAACCAGCCAATCCCTGTGACTCAGCTAGCCCGGCGGTGACACTCTAGACCCGGTCGGTGGGCACCTCCTGGGCTCCTTTTGGCTCACCGTGTCTCTCAAATAGTCCTCTTTCTCCTGCGATTAACCGTGTCACTCTTTTCTCACCAACCGGCTCGTCACACGGACAGCTGGCTTGACCGTGTGAAAGTGAGATGCTTCTCACTTGACTGCAGTGTTTAACAAGATGGATGTTATGTGGATGTTCAGTCTGACAGGAAGTGGCGCTTCCGGGTGCGTCGGACATGTATTTGCGCAGGGAGATGAACCTGTCGACATTTCCCATCGTCTCCTCTCCCTCTGTCGCAATACTGTTCTTAATAAAAGCAGAAATTACCAAAAAGATAACTCTTGTTTTAATTCAAGCTGAACATTAGGTGATGATTACCAATGATGTGCCGTAATGAAATTGTGTTTCTGGTGTTTCCCACATTGTCATGTGTTTTTAGAGGGAAATAAAAGCGTTGAAGAAGAAATGATGAACATTGTGTGAGGTATGGTTAATAAGGGCAGGAGTTTATCCTGTAAAACCTGGAGTTGAACTTTAGTTAAAAGCAGCGTGTAGCAGTTGTGCTGGCAATTCTCAAAGAGCGATATTTTGGAGATATATATATTTTATTACTATTTTACTTTTCATTATTCAGGATTCAAAGGAATCAAAGTGTTTTTTGTCATGTATACAGTGAGCAAGCAAGTTTGCCTGCTGTCCACACCGATTGTGCAAAATAGGCAGAATATAAATAATAATAATAAAAATATGTAAACATTTAAGTTAACTCGATAAGTAGCAATATCGGCGTTTGTGCAAACAGTGCAAAAAAAGAGACATATCATATATCATATAAATAGCAGAGGTGTTGAGTTGAGGTTATGTGGGTTTATATTATATATACTCTATTATTATTATTATTTTTTTTTTTCTCTTGGGATGCACTGTATACATATTCACCGTGGGTTGTTGTACACTTGCACAATAAACCTCACTTTATGGGCGAAGCCATATTTTTTTTTTCTCGTGTTCGGGACCTAAAGCACCAGGGATCAATCCTGGCCTCCCTGAGAGTTCCACAACGCCACAATTTTTTTCGAATATTTTAATACATGCAGTCAGTGAAAATATAAGGTTTACCACTTTAAATTTTGTGACTTAATCCACATTGAAGTATTTATTTAAGCATTTTAAAGAAACATTTGACATTTTTAGAAAAAAAAAAACATTCATGGAAATTAAACGTTTAATTTGATTTGGGTGTTGTGATGTTTCTCATTTATTTCAAAAGTTATTTTTTGACTGGAGATAATTAAAGTCTGTTGCAATGTTTTTTTAATGCTATTAGGTGATTAAATCTGGCAACAATTTGGTTTGCAACATTTTCCTGGGAGAGGCTCTCAGTTGTTTTGCAGTAGTTCAGGATTCCTGTATTTAATTGCAAGCATCAGCTTGTTGAGTTTTATTGAATTAAAGTGACATCCGTTTCAGTTTGGGATCAGAAGTACGGTCTGGAGCTGGCTTTGGGCGTGTGGTGTTGTGCTTTTCAAATGAAGATGCACTAATAAGAATGTTCTTTTATAATTGCTTTCATCTTGATCAAGTTTGTTTGTTCATCTTGATTTCGTCATATTTCGGAATGTTTTTTTCCAAATGTGTTTCTTTATCTTTTGCATTAATCCATACTTTCTTTGGTGATGCATACGGGAGAGATGTCCGCACAGAGGTCTGATGCACTCCAACAATAAACGTGAAATTAATTTGTGCTCAGCGAGAGAGTGGAGCGCCCGTGGGAACCAGGTGCGGATAAAAGTTCACCCATATGTCTCTCTTTTCCTCCTTTGTCTTCGATCACAGCGGTCCACGGCAAGGACAAACTGATCTTTTTATTTTCACAGTTTGTCAGATTTCTAGTCTTGAAAAGCTCACATAATATTTATTTGCTGAATTAATCTCCTGCCAGCGGGGGTAGTGGATACACTTTGAAAGAACTGCTGATATCATGAGCTCAAATGCACACAATAAAAAGGCTGCTGTGTATAAAAATAGAGTCATATTATATTTACTATTTTAATAATCGCTTAGAGATTCGTGTGGTTTTTCTGACCCGGCGCTTGCAGGATAGAAGTGAAACATGTGCTTTGAGATTTACAAACTCGGAGTCAGCAGACGGAAGCAGCACCTGTGAAAAGAGAGAGACGGTGCGCATGTAACGCTGCGGTCACTGTGCTTTCACTCAAGCGTCACTTTGAAATCGAGGATGAACGAGAGCGGGAGAACAGCTCAGAGATCCTTCTGTTCGGGGGCACCACAACGGAACCCTTTTATTCCCTTTACTCAAAGTGTTTACTATGAAGAAAACGTGAAATATGATATATTTTTGTAGCATTAGTTTCTTGAAGGAACGCTTTAGACTCAGGTAATCAGAAATAGTAAAACACTGGTGAAAGGCCCCTGTGCTCTCGAACGAAGAGCAGCTGTCCCACTGTTTAAGCTGTTATTGTACTGATGGAACTCATCCGACGCTTGGAAGAGAGAGTCTTTCAAAAATGGGTAAAGGAACGTGGTGGAAGTGGTTGTTCTCCAGGGCACGGGGCGAGTGTTACCCCACCTTTCAGATTTCAGGAAGTTCAGAATTGATGGAGCCCATCGGCAGCGCAGCTAATTTTAGTTGAGATCACCTTAGTGGTTTGGCTAATTTATCCCTCGCCCCTTGCTTCCCCTCATCTCACCCCTCTCCTCCTTTCATCCCTCCCTCCCATGCTGCTCCTAGAGATGTCCACATAGCGTGAAGGTACCAGGAGGTGACAAGAGGAACAGAAGGGTATTTTGTGCACAGCTGACTCAGAGTGCACAGAGTATTTATAACCTTCCTTTTAAGCGCTGAGGCTTTTTTGACCCAGCGCCATGGACCTGGAACCAGTTCACTGGCACTGTCTTTGTCCTTATCATCTTCATAGAGCTCCAGAGCTCCGAATTTGTGCTCCAGCAGAGTGTCGTGCTCAGTGTGAAGGTCTTATCTCCTCTATATGATGATGTGGGTGAGCGAGGGAACGTCTCAATATATGTTTGCTCCATTTTCAGATGTCAAAAATATAAGAAGTTCTATTCCATAAACACAATCCATTAACAACAAACGTTTTGTGTTTGGTTCAGAGTTTCTTTTTTAGCCTTTGATTGTGTATTTTTGGTTTTATATTTAAGGTGTCAGTGGCAACTTTAAAAAGTAAAGGTCTTTAATTTCCAAAGTGTTACAATTAGGCCTTTACTGGGACTTTCTAAGTAAAAAATGTCCATAAACACAATTTAGTAAACTTTTTTTGTCACTTAAATCCATCATGACTGGTAGCTGAAAAGGGTCAAGCGTGCAGCCACTTAAGAAAACATGTGAAAAGAAACTCGTGCGCTGCAGACTAATACTGAAAAAAGGAAAAGATTCTGCAGACCGAGAAATCCTCCGCAAATAGAGAGACCTGTTTCAAATAAAAAATCCCCAGCAAATAAAGAAACAGATTGCACAAGAGAAACCAGCTGCAAATGGAGAAACAATACAGAAACCAGTAATCATCTGCATACAGAGAAAGCATCTGCAAATAGGCTAACCCTCTGTAAATAGAGAAACACACAGCATGCAGAGAAACCAGCCGCATATAGAGAAAACCCTCTGTAAATAAAGAAACATGTTGCAAAAGAGAAACCAGCTGCAGATGCGGTAAATCTAGAAACGAGCAGCAGCGAACAATGCCTCTGCAACTAGAGAAACCCTCTCAGAGAAGTGTGTTGTTGAAAGAGAAACCAGCAGCAAATAGAGAAACATGCAGTAGATTCAGAAACCAGCTGCATACAAAGAAAGCCTCTGCAACCAGAGAAACCCGCTGTAAATAGAGAGGTTTGTTGCAAAAAGAAAAACCAGCTACAAATACAAAAGCATGCAGAAAATCGTGAAATCTTTGCAGATAATTAAATCCTCTGCAAAATAGAGAAACATGCAGCAAATAGAGAAGCCCTGTGGAAATAAATAAACTCTGTAAATGAAGAAACCACTTTAAAGGTCAGAAATGCCCAGAATCTCTCCGCTAATAAGGAAACACTTTGCTGATCGAGAAGCATGTTGTGTTTAAACCCTTTTTGAACATAGAAATAATTTTTTTCAACATTGAGTAAAACCTTTCCCTGAGCATCAACGAGTCTCTTTTGAGCTTCCGACAACCTGATCTGAAACCCACAGGTGATGTCATTGCGGCCAATGGTTGCACCTTTTAAAGCAACTCACCTTAACTGTTTAAAACCTTAAATGTGCACCGAGTGGTAACCGGTGAAACCCTTTTTGAAACCGGCGTATGGTACCTGCATGGGTGGAGCTCTTGAAGAGGTTTAACTTGCTCTGCAAATACTTATCTTTTGTGTTCCAGTGCCTATTGCTGACTGAGATCCCAGCAGCAGCTCCACTGATATTAAACCTGTTTGTAATGCGCTTCCTCTGCGCCTCCTCTTAGAACTGAAGGAGCATAATATTTCTGCTGAACTGCACTCAAGCCAAGCACTGCTGGCAGTGACATGAGCACAATTTCGTGCCAAGCACCTGGTCAAACTGAAGACAATGAGCTGCTTATGGACTCAGTCCATCCCCAGACAACATTTTTAGTGATGATATCAAATAAAAACGGAGGGAATGTGTGCTGGGAGTAGTTGAAAGGCAGAATAGGAATGTTTTCACCCGCAGATCTTTAAGCTTTGCTAAGCCTTCCTCGCTTCTCATCCCCAGACACAGAAACGGATTTGAATACTAACTAATCTTTCACTGCCATTTTTGTCTTTCATAATTAACTCGTCATTGTTTTCTCGTCGCGAGCCTTTCCATGCTCCTCCACCCTGAAAGAGGAGCTGAGCATCTCTGATAGGGCTCTCTCTGTTTCCTGCCTGGCTCTCAACCCGAGTCAGAAATTCAGAGAGTAGCCAAATCCTTTCAAGCGCTCTCTATTTGTTTAACCAGTGGCATTCCTGTTACACAAAGAGCGCAGGGCAGACCCAGGACTCACCCCGGTGACGATCTAATAGTGAGTGCTGCAGATGGAGGATACAGGAATGGAGCTGTCTGTGAAGAAAGCGGCGACAGAGTGTCAAAACGTCTCCAGCATAGAGAAAGACCGCTGGGGACTGTCTGGCAGCGCGCCGCTCTTTCACTCTCTACCTGATCTGGACTCAGACCAGGGTTAATTATAGTGGATCGCTGAAGTCTCATGTTGCCCGTGAAGAGCGCAGGGAGGTGTCGTGATGTTGTCATGGTGCCATGTCCTGTACCACAAAGACATGAGGAAAGACACCGTCTCCTAGCTGAAGTTTTCAAACGTACTCGACAAGGTGCCGCATCGAGGGTGCCAGAGATGGCTAGAAAACCCTTTCTTCCGAACTGGGACACGTTTGCAGACAACCCCTTACCAGCAACTGATTATTTTCTTTAATCTCATCCACCAAAAAAAAAAGCCACTAGAAAGTAGAGCTGCAATCGCTGAAAGAGGTTATCGAAAACAATCCATGATGATAACAAAAAAAATCTCATTATCGATTATCTGCTCAGTCCCACGAGTTTCAGTCATTATGTGAACACTGAGCAATTTCTCTTTCCCTCAGAGTCGTTTCTTTAATTTACTCAGAGCGTCAAACACATCTTTTCATCCCTTCGTTATTAGAATACACCAATCCTTACAAACAAAAGCTTTTCAATGGTCCCTGAAAGTGACTGAGAGAAATAGTTCCTAGTGAAAAGTTCTTACTCTGTAGCATTAATCAGTCTTGGGGGCATTTACAGAGCCTTTCACAGAGCCACCTAGAAATCAAGGAAAACCCAAACGCAAAGGGATTTAAGGGAAACCAAACCATGAGGGGGGAAACCCGAGCTAATGAAGCTGAAACATAAAAGAGCAAGATACCCAACAAAACAGACAGTATCCAAAGTTTTCTTTTATATACTTTTATTTCAAAGTATAATAGTTTTCTCCTGAAATAACAGATATTTTATAATGTTGCTTCTTGGTACTCAAATGAATCAATAAACCTGCAACTAATGTAAATAAAGCAGATAATAGAGATCAAGATAAAACAAGATCTTGACTAAACGCCGGTGAAACCACTATAACCGAAAGCCAGACAGTGGAGTAGAGCAAATCTGGCTGATCAGTGGTAAAGGACAGGAAATCAAAGATAGACGAGATTTAACATACTTCATAGCAATTAGGTTTTTTTTTAATAGATTAGTTTAGATAAAGACTTTTTTTCTAACCTTACCACCTCATTTTGAGCCTCGTAGAAATACAAAATCTGTGATATCGCATTGCAATAAATAGAAAACGTGGTCATAATAATTTTTCACATTATATCAGCCCAAAGTCTGTGTTAAGGTGATTTCAGGTCGCATGATTTTACAGTGTGACCTACCAGAGACATGCCCTGAGAGAGTCGCAGGCTGGTCTTGAGATGTTTGGCGGGCTGAATATCTGGAGCTGTCGGCAACTCAGGCTTGTGCAGATTGAAATATGTTCTGACAGGAAATTACATTGCAGCCAATGAGGGAGCAGCATCCAGGGTTACAGGCAAAAAAGGCAAAATCAACAATGGTTTTGGCCCAAAAAGGACTTCTTCTCAGTCTATTTGGACCCAAGAAATTGAAAAACGTGCACATTTTTTGCCAATAATCCAAGTCTTGTCTGGTCTCTGCTTTGTTCTTGGGGATTTGGTGTGAGATGTAGTTTGGAGACATGGACAAAGTTCTCTCTGATTCGTCCTGCAGAGTAAAATCCCTGGCCACTATCTGTCCTGCAGTGTGAAAACATCTGTGACACGACTACTGCGGCTTTAGGCAGAAATGGTTTAAGTGTAAAGTGGATGTGTGCTTTGTGCTGAACCAACTGGACTGTGCAGGTGTTTCTGTATAAATACGGAGCAGCCTTTCCTTGCCCTTGAAATCCTAGTGAGGGACACTATGTCTAAAAGGATGTTTTGGTGTCAGTGACATTGCAGTTGATCCAAACTGACAACAAATGCGAAGCCCCTTCTTGGGATCAGTTCACGGCGTCACTTGAAACTCTAGTGCATAGACAGCGACTGCTTTATTATCACGAGGAAGCTGTTTGAGGAGCAGATTTATCAGAGATGTTTAAAAGCCAAGGAGTTTTAAAAGTCACCCCCTCTGCATCGGTTTAAAAATACTGCTGAAACTTTAGCGCTTCAGACGCACACTTCACTTCACAGCGGAGTCGTTTGCTTCTCGTATACTCAATGGGCTCACTCCATCTAGTCATGGCGGTGGATGCTGTCCCAGAAAAATGGAGCACTTTGCGTTTGTGAAAGTTTTGTTCTAGCCGTCCGGTTATTTTTACGATGGCCCATTTCTGCTATTGTTGTGGCATTATCTTGACCTCGCGTAGAGCAATTTCTCCCCAGTCAAATTAGCTCTCACCATTCAAAGCATTGCAGTAATATAATGGTTTGACGGTTTTTTGCTTCGCTGAGATGAAGAAATGGAAGGCCGAGCCACTGGGGTTAATAAAATTCCTCCTCTTCAACAAGTACCCAGGGATCCGGAGTGTCCTTGAAAGCGACAGCACCTCAGAGTGCTGCCTTTCTTGCCACACTCCTCTATTCTCTTACCGTCTACATCGGTTAAAGCCAACTTCTCACAGAGAAGTGACCCAGACGCTGTACTCCAGCTCCTGTACGCTTCCACTCGCCCAAAGGGGGGTTTCGAATTCACAAACTTGTGTTTTTTAATGAATAAAAGAGCAGATCAAGAGCAGCTGCATTGATTAAATATCTTTTCATTGAATTTCTAAAAACACATTGTCTGTCTTTGCTTTTTTTATTTGAACAGACAGTTATCAGAGAGGTGAGAGACTGCCGCGAGCATATTAACTACAACAGATCAATTCTCGCACGTCAGGTTTTTGCCAGCGCATACATAAGCGTGAGAACTTAACTCCATCTTCATGCAAGTCAATGAACACCTGCAGGAGCGTTCCCAGTGGCGGCTGAACTGCCGTATTAGGAAGTGGATGTGGGAAAAGGCTAAGAAAGGGAGATGAATACACAGCCCGAGCTTTTCTCTAGCTTGCATGACACGAGGTAACACAAGGGAGCCTGGGTGCGGAGCAGCGCGAGGGAGCCCGCAGAGGTTTGCAACACCTGTTTGTTTCTCGTGTTTTTTAATGCCTGGATGTGCTCGTCCTCCTGGGATCTGCAGGTTTCAAATCCAACACAGAAGAGGTGACGGAACCGTCGCGGGTTGTCTCGGGAACTTGGGGATTATGATTTATTAATCTGCAGTGTTTCAAATGCAAAGGGAAGCTCTTCGAGGTTCCTCTTCTCAGCCCCCGGGGAGTAATCTCGCTTCAGAGAACAATTGCCAAACGTGCCTCATTTTTTGGTCTTTAAATGAGGGAAAAAGCTGGATCCATTAGTCGTCCCACTGCAGCTGTGTCGATGAGAGAGAGAGAGAGAGAGAGAGAGAGGGTCACCCACAAGAAAGTTTAGACAATTCCTCAGAGGAAATAAAGTGTGCTTCACTTTTCTTCTGTATTTTCTTGTGAGGATTTAGTTTTTGAGGAAAGTTGAAGCTCCCGGAACGCGCAGCTGAATGCTGCACAACGCAAGTTTGAATACGATGCATGAACATATCGTTGTTATTATTACAGGTGTACTGGTCTGATCTGGGCAACTTACTTTAATGAAATTTCCTTCAATTATTGATTACTAATAATGATTATAAAGTGGCTCCGGTCGCTTCTATCACGTATAAACATTCCTCCCAGAGATTTGTTGACCTTTCACAAAAAAAAATCAAAAAACTAAAAGAAACGGGCGGGCAGTTGTGGCCCAGTTGATAAGGAGATTGACTGGTGATCAAAGGTTTGCTGGTTCGATCCCTTGGCAGTCAACAACCACAGCTGTGTGCCCTTGAGCAAACCACCCCCACTGCTCTCTGGGTGCGGCATCCATGGCTGTTCACTGCTGCACATGTGCACTAGGATGTGTTAAATCCAGAGCACTTCCTAGTGTAGACCACTCTATTCATGGTCATACTGTCACTTTCACGATTGTTTTAGCTGCTCCACCGCTTTTCACTCATTTCACAAGGATGCCATTTGAAAGGGCCATTAGCCTTGCTTTCAAGGCCCCATTTGTGGGCTGGGCAGAAATATGTGGAAAAAATGGGCGTGTACAGCTGCAAAGAGTAGGTTGGGGTACAGGTGTGGCTTGGTGGAATATCAAAGGTAAGTGCTTCGCAACAGATACCTGCGCTCCCCTCCCTGATTAAAACATCATCGCCAGACAGTTCTCGGAGCTTTCTCGAGGAAAATGCAATCCATTGTTTTGACGTGTCTGTTGTTGATGGTCAACCAACTGCTCGAAGCCAGAGTTTAGCTATGATTTCATCACGAGGAAAGCCATGTATCACCTCAGCACCTTGGCACCACGGAATCAAACAATTGCAAACCATTCTGAAATCCCAACTATTGCATGGTCTTTTCAACAAGGTCAAGAGTCAGGCTTCATTAAAAATGAATACACCACATCTTCCCACGGGATATTAGATGTCATGCTCATGAATAATGTGTCACTTTATGAGAGATTTCTTTTCAAACAGGAAGTAAGAAATCACAAACAAAAGATGGATTTTACACAGTTTTAACCACATCTAAATGTAACAGGCACTACATTAGTCTTAAATAATGTTCAATGAAAATATCATGTTGTTTACATCCTGTGTATTGTGGCTCTTTAAGAATGAAAGAGAGGCTCCCGTGAAAAGAAACCCGGAAGTAGAGATTAACATCCACGACATTGATAACAAACCTGGAACTATTGCTGAGATATTTAATCATTTATGTTGAAAATTGACATTTCTACAGCTTCGGGTTAGGAATTTACACAACAGTATGGCATCCTTTCTCTTGATTTTCTTCCTTTTTCTTGATATTCTTACAAATTCAGTAATTATTTTGCTGTTAATTCTCCATCTATTTCCTTCCTCACACATTGAATCAGGCCTTCGAAGTCTGCCATCTGTAATCCAGATTTCCAAAGATAAAGCATATGACACACTGTGAGATACATTTCCTGTGT
Organism: Danionella cerebrum; assembly: GCA_007224835.1. Lineage (NCBI taxonomy): Eukaryota > Metazoa > Chordata > Actinopteri > Cypriniformes > Danionidae > Danionella > Danionella cerebrum. The sequence continues at coordinate 488,340 of SRMA01025432.1, read as the reverse complement.
GTGTAACAGCAGAAATGTCTCTTCATGAAATCTGTTCATGATTTCAGCGCCAGGAACACAGACTAAAAGAGCAGCGATGCAGGAATGCAGGTCTAGACTAAAAACTAGCATTTAGTGATTGACAAAGATAGAACGGGTCGTTCTTGTGATGCCGGGTTTGTGTGTATGACATTCTCAATATATCACAGTTTGACCAGAGGCTGTTGGTAGTCCCCAGGTTCTGTTTGAAAGGACTTTCCCAACTTCCTCTGGACATTTGACTCACCTCCTAAAAAGCTACTGTTCACACAACCATTTAGTTTCTTTTATTGTCCCTTTACCATGTCTCTTTTTGCCTGTTATGTCGATCCACTTTGGCTCTTGTACTCTACTTCTGTTTATTTTAACTCTCTAAGCAAATGAAATTTGTGCTCTATTCATATTTTGCCAATGATTGGTATTATGTAAAAGAGTTTATGGACTATGATTATGAAATATTTTACATAACAAGCAGCAGCAGTAGCGACGCTCCCTACACGCCAAGTACGCAGTGTGCGTAGGGCACCAACTGCCAGAGGGAGGCACCATCCATTTTCGTGTTTGCACACAAGAAAAAAAGTTAATAAAAAAAAAAAAGAAATTGCTAATCGGTCTGTATTAATGATAAATTGTTATATGCATATATCTTTTTAAATGATAAAGTTTAATAAATTTGTACTGAATCCAGGAACTTAACGCTTTCTGGTCAACCTTAAAAAGACGAGATGCTTGCGGCCTAACCCTTCTGTGTCGTATTCGAGCTATTGAAAGAGATCTGCGTAATGTCTTGGTTTATTGTTCAATATTCACGTGTAATCTGAGGGGTTTCTCAAAATGTGAAACCAGTGGCTTTTGACTTCCATATTGAGGAAAATGAAGAACACATCAAAGAGTCGATTCAGGGTCACTGCACTAAACTCTCTACTAGCAACAAAACTCTCGTCTCAGTGTTTCAAACAAACTCTTGCTCCGCATTGCAAACATGATCCTGAAGTGTTAATATTTAGTGTTCAATTCTTCTTTCCATACGCAGCACTCGCGTCGGTGCGTCCCATAAATCAAACAGGAAATGATTTCACTCTCTTCCTCTCTCCCTTTAGTGGTGTAATTCATATTGCTCCGTAACAACCTCCTGTCATCTCTCGCATTGCGTTTGGTGATTGATAATCTGACTCGTACAAGGAGTCGTGAGCTTGATATTGCAGTTTGCCTGACTGTTTGGGTCATTAAGATTATTACATAATTGATATATTTCACCCTCCGGCGTCTTCTAATGTGAGCCGTGTGATGGAGTGTTGCTCTTGTATGAGATGAATGGGATTCGTGTTGGAAGTCTAGTGCGCTAGAATCAAAACTTCAGGATGCAGCGCGGCTTTTAAAGCTGCTTTATGTGTCAAGGGGAATAAATAATTAATTAAAAACAGCTTTCACGTGTCTTATAATTTTTAAAATAAATGTGAATGAATATCTTAAAATGTCTGAAAATCTTTTTTTTTTAGGCCTTAAAATCTCTTCCATTTTCTGCTTTAGGTCTTAAATAATTTTGCACAACTCTTGTTCCATGTAAAGCTTGTTAGAATTCTTGAGTTTTTCTTGTTGCATGCTTCATTCGTGATGATTTTTTTTTTCACTTGCCCAATTATAAATCGTTGTACTGCGACTACAAATGAGACCAGCCTGCAGCAGCCAATCAGCTTTCATTTACTGCCACGAGTCTATATAGGATTGTAAGTCACCACAGACAGGTTTTAGCTCTGGAGAAGGGCAGGTTTAGTGCTATTTTGCTTTAAAAACCTGAATATTGGGCTTGACTGAGGCCAACTTACTATATTTTATGCACAAAAGCGATGTCCTGGAGCCCCTACTGTGTGTTCATCCAGTGTGTCACTGTACTTTTGTCTTTCCCTAACACCCTAGAGGACTTTTTGAGACATGTATACATTGATTCTGCTCACTGAAGACTGTAACCACAATATCGGTTACTAAATATGTATTATTTATTAATCTTTTTAATTATATTCTGAAATGTCTGACCAACTTGTACAATGGGATGCTCAAAAACAAGTTAGGCCTTTCGGGAGTGTTGTTGTTTTTAATTTCTATTTGTAATAGTGTCACAATTAAACCATTATAATGAAGGGATAGTGAAACACAGGGCACAACTTGACAAGAACCAAAGCCAATTCACAACTTTAAATATTGAAATTCACTAAATGTATTTTGTCACTAATACGGCTCTGGTACTGGCCGCTGATTGGCTGATTAATGACCAGCTGGTGATGTCATAAATCAAATGCTTGAGCGTTTCAACAGGGAACACACCCAAACGCAGAATTGTTTTTGTGTAACTGCTCTGTTTTGTGCATCGGTTTGAAAATGCTGGCCGCAGAGTTATCATACGGACAGCAAAAACTTGTGGGTTTGCTTTGTGCTTGGGGCCTCTGTTCAACATCTTCTTTGTTTACAAACGCCAAGTTTAATGGCGGAAACTTGTTTGGAGGCTTCTGATTGGCTGAAATGACTTCCACTGGCGCCTGTTTTTGCTGTAGAGTGTGGATGGACACAATAATTTGAAACAATTGGAATGAAAAAAAGAAACCTGTCTTCGCCTGGCCTGAAGAAGATGGCTGTTGCACAAATTCAAATTATTATTTGAGTAAACCTAGAGATAACCCCTTCCTAATACCAAACGTTTGAAATGAGACTTTTTGTAGTTATTTAATAATTACATGTTTACTTTTTCATTTAGTGCAGACCAGTGTTTACCACTCACTGAATGTATATAAACCAGTATTACTCTTTTTAACGCTGAACCAGTAGTTTTGAGGCTTTTTTGGTTAGATGTTAGCGAGGAGATGGTGGAACAGCTCTAAGACTCTCAGATGTGACTTTGAAGGGAGGAACACACAGCGCTCCTTCGCTCCGGCCCCACTGCTGTGATTCGGGGAATACAGAGCCAGTAATGGGGAGCTCAGCTAATGACTTGGGAGAACAAAACTTGGTCTCTTAACATCAAGAGCCTTATTATTTTTAGCTCTGGCCGATGCTGAGCTTATCCCTATTACAGGGACCATTCTTTGTGCCATCAGATGTGGAAATTAAAGGGGAATGACTTAAGGGGATGATGGCCCATGCAGCAAGTAGGCTAGTCTGCCCTTCAATGAGGCTCAGTGTGACAGGAATGGATGTTTTAACCTTGCACTTTCTTTCAAGATATTGTACAATTGGATAGACGAGGCTTTCTCTGTAGCCAATGTGTAACATGTCTTTTTTTGCCTAATAAAAGGTTTGAGATTGACTGGGGGAGTGTTAACTTGTTAAATCTCAAAATTCCTCAAGGCGTTTTATGTCAGTAGTACTTACACAACGTGCGGTTGTTGTAACTATTTGTTTACATGAAATCTTGTATATTTATTGACTGATCGGTTTTGTGTGTTTAATTTTTGAGCCCCTTATTTACATTGATAGAATGATAATTATATTATATGTGTTGATTTTTAATTATTGACTTTTGTTTGTTCAATTTAAAACGTTGACAAAAAGTATCATGTGAATAAAGCTAAGGGAGAGAGAGAGGAGTGAGAGGGAAAGGGAGAGAGGGCGGGAGAGAGAGAGAAGAGTGAGGGGGTGAGAGAAAAAGAGAAGTGAGTGGTGGGGTTAGAGGGAGAGAGTGGGGAAGATGGAGAGGTGGATGGTGAGAGAGGAGTAAGAGAGAGAGAGGAGTGAGAATTAAATTTTTCTCTTGGAGTGAAATAAAACTCGAAATAGATTTTACGATACATATATTTATAGTACATATTGTTTTTACACGTAATAATTGCTTGCGAAATGTAAAAAAAAACACAGAGTACACCCCCGAATGCGTACAGGTAGCTCAAATAAATGTACCTTTTTAAAGTGTGTAACAGACAGAACCAACCTGATGATTTGGATGAAACTCTATTCTTCATTCATGTCATTGGAAATGTTGAAATGTGGTTCTGGAAATTGACTCTTCGATTTCTTCGGAGGTTGGATCTGATCCTGGTGGAAGTAGAGGAAGTTCCTTTCCAGCAGCGGTGCTGTTACTCTGCGATAGAGGAGCCTCGTGTCTCGTGGTGATGGCCACTAGCCGAGTGCTTTTACAAGCTTAGTTCTCTTTGAGTGATGGAGAAAGGGAGGTGATGATCAATGGCTGTCAGCACCAGAGGAGTCAGGCAGGTCACATGCGACACGAGAAAGCTCTTGTCTGCACACTGGCAGATGAGAGTTGACAAGCACTGCTGGAGCTCTTCAGAGAGTAGATTGGCTTTGCTTTATCAGGACACTGGAGGACCAGCCCAGCTTTACTTTCTGAAATGTGCAGATGTTGCTGGGGTCTCATTTACCCCAAGCCACCACTTCCTTCAGAAACTCAGTGGTTAGTTCTCTTGAAGGCCAGAAATGATGCTGAGTTTGTGCTTGGCTTCAAAAGGGTTCCCACAGTGTCACGGGATGGTGAGAGAGAACACAGATGCAGAACATAAGCCCAACTGGTCACTTTTAAATGCAAATACCCAAAGTTAACACTCAGTTATTCCTGTGAAGATCGATGGGTTTCTGTCGATTACGATTATTAGAGTTACTATAAGCAGTGGCGATGGATCACAATGCATCATTAAGTATTAATCAACCGTGGCCTGGATTTAGATTTAAAAACGTTATAGGTGGTAAGCAATACCTACAGTAAATATGATTCCCATTTAGCAATAAACACAAAAATACATACATTAAAATGGTGCACATTATTAAAACAACAGATTTATTTACTGTAATTAACTTTATCAAACAGATAGAGTTATCAAAATACAACCTATTTAATGGGCTCCGATACAAAATAATACAGTACTTCATTTTAATGAATATTACAAAATGATACAAATAATCTCAAGCAGTGCTAGTCACGTAAATGCTAGTGATATCGGACTTAAATGCTTAGTGTAAACTCAGAACTCATAACGATGTTTTGTAAAGTGCCTAAAACACAAAATGCAGCTTTCAGTCAGATCAAAATGACTTAAATATTAAAATATTATTTTAGAAGTAAATAAATAAGTGTAAACAACACGTACATAAATAAGTAAAAATGTATTTATTAAGTAATGAAGCAATTTATTTTTCTATCCCTACATTCTAATATCGATTATTAACCTAATAATAGCTTCAGAATCGGCCAGGGCTCCACCGCGGAGCACTGATTTTTTTCAGTGGCACTAGTCCCGTGTTGTGGCCGCAAGAGCTGGAGAATGATGATCTCCAAAAGCAGGACTCCACAGCAGTATGTAGATCCCAGACACCACAGCATCTGGGGGAGTGCAAAAGATGGTGTCACCACGCCGGCGGAGGGTGCTGGTTCAGCTATCCGATGTGATCTTGGGACCTGCTGGAAACTGATATGATGCGTCCATGAAACTGTCATTCCTGGTAGATCCACCTTGGGGCCTCTGTGTATAAGCTTTCACAGGTCTCACATTCCTCAGAGGTGAAGTAATGTCCTTTTCAACCCTGTGCTCTTATATAAGGACCCCCAAAAAGTTTGATCTTCGCTGCTCAAAACCTCCAGCTTCAGGGGTGAAGAGCACATAGAAGAAGATCCCCCGACACCTGCTGTCAAGCCTTGGAATATATTTCGTAAAGTTAAGTAAGACCAGCCCTGGCTTCTCATTAACTAGGGAAGCAGTCACAGAAGTTGGGGTTCAATTCCTCTTCTGGGTTCTCCTTCAAACAGTTCCCGTGTTTATTCCAATCAAGCTGCTGCAACTGCATGATACCCCCCCTCCCACCATGCCCTCTCATTTGCATCCTGGAGGGAAATGAAATCTAAAAATGTTTGGTTAAACGCCACGAAGTGCAGTGTAGACTTGATGAGATCAAACACGAGGGGTTGATGCTGAGACGCTGGCCAGTGTTCTGGGCCTTGCATAATTCATATTCTCTAAAGCGACTCTTCTTAATGAGGGTCTGGTGGCTGTTTTTAGAAGTGTTCCGATCTGAGAAAGAATCGTTCTATCTGGCCCACATCGGAACTGTGGATGCACCACGCTGCAGATGTAGAAGATCTGTTTGTTTTATAACAGGGGTAGGTGATGGAGGGCTAGCATGGTCCTGCAGGTTTTTGTTGCAAATTATTCACTTTCAAAAAAGTTTGGGTTCCATCTCAAAGTCGTAAGAGACTTAAAATCAAATGTCGTTTAATGAACGTGTTTCAGGAGGATCACATCTATTATTCAGTTGATTTCACACATGTAAACCATACCTTCCCTCATCGACATTGTCCAACGTATGCACCTCACTTTTAGGGAGTTGGGGATCGGACAGCTAGCCTTGCACGACAATACCTGCCAAACATGCCTACACGCCTAACCAGATATACAGACTCCTGAAAAGTACAATAAAACACGAAATGACCCACAAAATCCCATCAGCCATCAGCAGAAAAGAAAACACTGGCTGACTATTGCAATCTTCAGCCCAAATTACAATTTTATTCATTTTATTCATTTGAACCGCATTGTTTTTGGTGCTTATCCCTTGTTTTTGTGTGTTCATATACTTATGTTGTGTATTCATTTTTTTATAAAGTGTTGATTAAAACAAGCCAAGAGGAGTGTAACTATGCAGCTAAACTATCCATGGCTATGCCCTCTAGGGTCAGGGTTTGCTTATGTAAAACAGAAAAACCAGTTGAGTGAGGGAAATGTCTTGATCATTGGGTTACGTCTAGCATTGGGTAATTTTAATACGGGATTCAAACATTCGATTATGCCATTTGAGTGGAACAAAATGGAAGAGGAACATTGGATATCATAAAACATGAGGAAAGTCTGCAACTAATTACAGGCTCTAGGTAGGATATCAACGGTGCCAGTCTTTCAACGGGGCGTAGTTTATCCACTTCTTAACAGTTGAGTCAGATTGGTGCTTTGTTCTCTCTGTAATTCTCTCTTTCTCCATCACGAGGCAGAGCTAGTGCCTGACTCATTGCAATTTTGTTGGCTTTTGTAATCATCCAGTGCAACAAAATAGGGATTATCCCTCCAGGAGGGGCCATTTTCAGAGCAGGAGATGGGTACACCCTCGTAGCATTAACGTCAGAAATCCCTGTACACCAGAGCAGGGCTCCTTAACCATGTTGTCTTCATTTGCCTATCAGAGTCGGCTAATAGAACAAATTCACACCAAAGGCTTCAATTAAGGACTGCAAAAGCTGGTGTAATTGGAGCCTCTGATAGCCTACAGCCCCTGTTAACGCTTTAAAGAAGACGGCAGAACAGACGGGGAGTGTAGACTTGAAGACAGAGTAATTACCTAATTTGTAGAGAGACATCAGAGGTATTCCCAAAGGACTGTCCAGAGAGAAAGAGATGCTGGGATCTGAGGAGATTTGGTCAGGGCACAAGTTGAGCCTTTTACTGTCATGGCAAAGCGTTGAGTTAACCAGGAGGCATTTGCTTTCACTGAGACTTGAATAGAGAAATCAAAGAGTTTATAATGTGCAATCTCTGCCATGAAAACCAAAGCCTCATTTTTTATTCCAGTCGCTCACAATGAGAGTGAACTGTATGAGTGAGTATGTTTGTGTGCTTCGAGCTACAATAATGCTTTACAAAGTACAGTGGGAGACTCTTGGGTACAATGAAACACTGACCAAAGGCTATGAACTTTTTAGTAGGGCCTTTTACCGTATGTTCTTTTTGAATAGCCCCTTCATCTTCTATCCTTTACTTGAAGATATCACTTCGGCAGACAGGAAGCTGATCTAAGCATCCTATATGAACCCCTATACACAGAACATCAGACAAGTGCAGTGTGCTGACTTCTGTAAACTTTCTGTGGCGTGGGATAGAAAAGGAAGCTCTGATCTCAGAATGTTTCATTTAGCGCTAGAGTAGGGGCTTTACAGAACACAATTGTTTGATTCTTGATTGAATTGTTCCTCGGTGTGTTAATGACTTTATTCTGGAGTATTTCCCTCTTGAAATCTGTTAATGTCTCAGTTTTTTTTTTTGTAGAGCAATGAAGGTTCAAAGCCAAGTAACATTTCTTTGTTTACCAAACAACATTACGTGAACATTTATTTACTTGAAATCACTTACCAGATTTTTGTGCGCACTTCCAATTTGGTGGATTTTCCACTTCGGATTTCCAGCCTATTACTATTGAATTGACTAATCTGATCCTCAGTGCCTGTGTCTTTTTCAATACATGGACATTCATCCAGTGTCTTTTCATTTGTGTGGCTCCTTATCTCCTTGGTTCCAGTCTCTTCCAATCCTTGGTTCCAGTGTCTTCCAATCTTTGGTTCCAGTCTCTTCCAATCTTTGGTTCCAGTCTCTTCCAATCTTTGGTTCCAGTCTCTTCCAATCCTTGGTTCCAGTGTCTTCCAATCCTTGGTTCCAGTGTCTTCCAATCCTTGGTTCCTGTCTCTTCCAATCCTTGGTTCCAGTCTCTTCCAATCCTTGGTTCCAGTGTCTTCCAATCTTTGGTTCCAGTCTCTTCCAATCCTTGGTTCCAGTGTCTTCCAATCTTTGGTTCCAGTCTCTTCCAATCTTTGGTTCCAGTCTCTTCCAATCTTTGGTTCCAGTCTCTTCCAATCCTTGGTTCCAGTGTCTTCCAATCCTTGGTTCCAGTGTCTTCCAATCCTTGGTTCCTGTCTCTTCCAATCCTTGGTTCCAGTCTCTTCCAATCCTTGGTTCCAGTGTCTTCCAATCCTTGGTTCCAGTCTCTTTCAATCTTTGGTTCCAGTCTCTTCCAATCCTTGGTTCCAGTGTCTCTTCCAATCCTTTTGTTCCAGTCTCTTCCAGTCCTTGGTTCTAGTCTCTTCCTATTCTTTGTTCTAGTGTCTTTGTGTCTAGTGAGTTTCCAGTGGCTCTATGACTTCTCCTTGGTTCCAGTATCCTTTTGCTTTTGCGGCTCCTCATGTCTCCTACCTAGTGTCTATTCATTTTCTGCTTTGTGTCTTGGCTCCTGCCCCGTGTGATGAGATCACACAAGAATATCCGACAATATAATAATAACAGTGCGAGGAGATTATGATGCTGGGTTGTTTTTCAGTACCTCGACATAGCTCTTTGAATGAAAGCACCTCTGAATGCTTCAGTTCCAAGGAATTAGTTGATGAATCACTTCACTTCCTGTCACCTGAAGCCTTTATATCACCTTTGGGATGAATTAAAGATAATGCAAGCCACAATTTTCTATCCTCCCTGCCTGTCATCACTAATTTTCTCTAAGAATGCCCAGGGGGGATCGATGGCATACCAATGGTGGGTCAAGTAAATAGGTATCTAATTGCAGATGAGCAAATACTTTTGACAATGTAGTAATTCGTAAGTGTGTTATTAGATGCAGTTCCCTTTTGTTTCTTTAAAGGATCTTGTACTTTTCTTTGTGATGTTTCAGAACTTTAGGTGATGGCAAGCTCATGTCTTCAATTTAAAGTTCCCTCTCATTTAAAGAAGTGCTGTATTGAAATCCTGTCAGTAAATCAGAGTGATTAGTGAACATCCCAGTCTTTCTAGAAATCAAAAGGATTTCTTCCATCGCTGACTAAGAAGATGCAAGAGCGCTTCTACCGGTAATCAATCATAATAAGCTTGTCAACAAGCTAATCATTTTCTAGAGGCGATTAGAGGGATATCAAAGCTGATGTTTCAGATCCACCTCTTTTATAAAACAAACAACATGCATTTACATTTTAAGAGTTCACTTTAACATGAAATTTCTAACCCAAATAAGGAAGTGCAGTGCTAGGACTTGGAGAACCCCCTCAATGTCCCATACCCCACCAATAAAAATGACTTATGAGGTTACTGATTGCTTTTTAGTCTTTGATGCCTGTGAGTTTGTGGACAGCTTAAGTATTAAACTCACTTGGTTCGAGTTTGGCTAATAATAGGATTCATTCTTCTCAAACCCAGCGTCATTTAGGCATTTTGCAGTGACTTACATTTCAAGCAATTCTTGTTTTTCCAGGGAATGGAACCCATGGTTTCTGGCCTTACAAGCAATGCTTTCTACTGTCTGAGCCACAGGAGGCTATCGAAGTGCTTTAACTGGGGTTGGGCTTGGTTTTAAAAGGGTGGGTAAAGCTGTTTTTACCAGGATGTTGTGGTCAGTAGACCTTAATGTTGAACTTTTATTCACCCAACGAGCATCATATTCACCCCACTGCCCCACCTCTCTGACTGCCCACTCGCTGACTCAGTAAATGCTACATTTACATAATTATCTTTTTAATTGGCGGCCATGAACGAGAGAAGTCTTCTTTAGTGTGAGCCAGGGAGTCCTCTTCACTTTTTTTCTACCGATGTGAGGAGATGAGGCTCTGAGCAAGCAAATTGCCAGCTCATCTCTCCCTCCCCACCGCTCTCTCATTTCTGCGTAACTCGATAATCATCCATGTTAATAAACTGTTTCACACACCTTCGCCCACTTAAGCCTTTTTCTGTCAGAATTTGCCGGGTGATTAGAAAAAGATCAGGTTGTGCCAGGACGATTAGATTTTCTTCTTGCTTTTTGTAATGCAGAGAGGTGCATTTTTCTCCCATTTCAATTAAAATAGAAAATTTGTCAGTTTTCTCTGAGGTGAAGCAAGATTTAATTGTCTCGTGAGTGACTTTGCAGTGAGAAATGGGAGACGGCAGAAAATGATTTGTTCTGGAACAATTGAAGCAACTTCGCTTCACAAAAACCTTGCTCTTTAGCCGGAAGACCCTAAAGTTGAACATAAGCTCGTTTGTACGACTGCTACTGAAGTACTTGGGTTTCATTGCAGATACTAAGGTGTATATTTCAAGGTGCAAACACAAAACATTTGAGCTTGAGTTCAAGGTGTGTTCCAATAGGAGATTTACCAGGGAGTTTTCTTTTACTTTTGCTATTCTTTACTGATCACCCGACAGATCACTCTCTTGATGCAACACTGGGAGTTAGAGGGAGTGTGGAATGCAGTAAGAGTAATTATATTTCAAGTGGTAGATGGATAGACGTAATTGAATCCAGAAGACAGTATAGGTCAGATAACTTTGATTATCTCTATCATCCAAGTCCCATTGCTGGAGCAATTAGCTCAGTAGCCACCTACAAGATCTCCGTATTAATTCCTTACACACCACGTCCAATACACTAATTCATTTAATAAGCAGTCATTTATTTGTGGCCCATTTTTCAACATCAATGGCTGAAAGTCTTGGCAGCAGTTGCAGGAATGTTTTCCACGCTGTGGTTGGTTGCCTCTACCTCAGGCTTCTTCCCAATGGAGCCTCGCTTTCTTTCTTAAAATGGTGGCTGTGTTAAATAAGTGAGTATGGCATTGTCCAAGCTACCGCTCCTTCCACCATGACTCCACAGTTGTGGGTGGGGGGGGGGGGTCAAGACATCTATCCTTTCCTAAGTGGCCTGCCTAGCATGTTTGTTTCTGCTCATGGTACTAGGCAGGTCCTGATGATGACATCGGAGTGAAACCATGAAGACTTGCCGCTGTGCTTCCAACTCCATCTACAATGATAGAACTGATAAATGATTGTTTTGCTGTAAAACGTTATCATTAATAAAAACAAAAACTCACCGCAATCACTTATTCTAACCCTCCCTTCTGAGGCTCTTTGTGAGAACAAGAAAGCTCTTGCATGCTGCCTGCTCGGCCGGTTGTTGGGGAGTTTTTGAACCAGAGCGTGGTACAAGAGCATGAGCTCGCCGTCTGATCTGCGTCTAGCCTGAAGAACACTGGCTGTCCCTTCAATCCTCTCAAGTGTTCAAAGGTAACAGCAGCCTTGAAGTGGTCTCTGATTCCAGTCATATCACTGCTACCAAGAGTCTCTGGCGATCCTCGCCTGAGCCGGGGCCAAAAGCCAGAGTTAATTGGTTAGTCACATCGTCTTGCCCCAGACACTGCTCGGGCTTCAAGCACATAAATGGTTTTTCTGTGAACTGATGCTCTGTTTCAGAGACAAATGAATGAACACAAACAAAGCCCTGTTGAAAAGTACAACATTTGTGTTGCTTTTAAAGAGATACATGAGTAACACACATCACAAATTATATTTATTTTACTTTTTACTTACACGTTACACACGTTTTGTACATTTTGAATAATTTCATAGTACGTGTGTGTCAGTCATTGTTTCTATTCCCTCAAAAATGCTAATTTTGTGTTTAACAGAAAAGCTAAGGGTTTTTATTGGGCACTCTTTGTAACCCGGTCTTTTCCTACAGGTAAACTGGTTTACGTGTGAGATTTTATCAACAAAGGAAAATATTGCTTTAAAAATGCAAGACAATGAAGAAAATGTGCATCACTCAAAAAATTACAAATGTTCTGTGTACTGTAGGAGTCGAAGCCAAACCGAGGTAAAAATGAGAAAAATTTTAAATTTCAGAGCATACCAACCAGACAATATCTCACTGCACATTTGTTGAAACACACTTCCCGATCCCCTAAAAGAGTTAATGGGGTCTACTTATTTTTCTTGCCTTTGGCTCCAGATTCATTCCTGTGGGAAGAACTTTGCTTTCACAAGTTTTGTAGCGGTAACATTGTGTTCTTCCAAACACTGGCTTGCTCTTTTTCAGCGTCTAGTAGCTGAATTAGAGCATCTGCGTTTAATTCTTTATCTTAAGAAACTTGTAGCTTTGCCTTTGTTTGACTGAAAGCGTTAGCTGTGTGTTTGGCAGTTAGCAGCTGTTAGGTCAATGTCAGTGAATGGCTTCTTCACAGACTCTAAATAAAAAAAAATTAAAACAAAATGCTCTGCAGCGACAACAAGCCACAAGAGCGAATTCTCAAGCAATGGAGACACACCAAATTATTTAAAAACTATAATTTTGTCAGCTCCGGTGGTCTAATGGTTGTCACATTGAGCATCTTGAGTTTGAATCCTCAGCTATATACTGAATTTCCGGGCAACTCCCCTCTCTCCTATTCGCTTTCTGTCCGTCACATGTGGAGTCCAAAGGGCTTTTTGGTCGAACAGCACATTCAAAGGTTCTGTGTAGGTTCTTGGTAGACCTTTTGAACACAGTACACACAAAGCTTGCATCGAGACACAGATAATCTGATATTTACAGCCAGTTTGTCTTTGGTTTTTTGTCGAGGTGCTAAACAATCTGTGGCTTGCATTCCTGAGTACTTATTATATATTAGCAATTCTGCTCTGTCCTTAATCTCAACCAACTCATATTCGCTTCCTGAAAATGCGAATGGAGGTGGCACAGAGGGAAAAGTCACTTCTCCTTTGTGCTGTAAGAAATCTACAAAGCGCTCCATTATCTGGGAGGAGGAAGTGCTTTAATGATTAATGCCAGCAGGTAGGCCTCCGAGTATTCGCTTCTTTGGTCCCTGGTTGAGTTGGTAGCATTTGGCAAATGGAGGACCAGAGGACATGTTTTGAGGAAAAAAGTGATTCATTGCGGCAAGTACGGCAGTCATTAGAGAAGTGTCTGGCTTTCCACGTCCCTCCAGACTCTCCAGACACACTGCTGCATACCACGGCTGATCTGAGAACAGAGGAAGCGTGGCCGAGCGTAAGCAGATCTTCCTCTACATAGGCCCAGGTTTCCTTCTCAAGGAAATATGTATAAAAGTCATTATTCTCTGCCAAAAAAAAAACTGCGGAGGTTGTTTGTCGTTGATGATGTCATCAGTTCAGTTTGTGTTTGGAAATATTTACGAAGAAATGTTCTCCATTGATATACTCGTTATCTTTTCAACTATTTGTTATCGATTAAAGCATTGTATAAGCTATGTTTATTTCAAAGCCACATGTGCTACTAAAATGATTTTTATCGTAGTATTTATGCAAAACACCCTTCGGCTATTTCTCAACCTTGCAATGAGTGAAAAATCAAGTGTAATCGTTACAAAATGTGAAGAAACTGCTCTTATTAGCAGTCATTCCACTGCAATGTCTTCTCACATGGGGTTCATGTCTTTGAAGTGGCTTTTGCAGACGGTAAACTACATCTGTCATGTTAACTGTATCACGTGGGATGTCTGTGGCACTCTGAACTGTATTTCAAGCTAAAAGTGGGTCTATCAGCCCACTTCAACATGTGCAAAAATACGAGACTTTTTCAACTAAACCTCCATGTTTTTTGCTGCTGCTGTGTTGTCAGATGATGTTTACGGTAGAATCTGTAGACTCTGACCACTACGGAACACTCAGCGCCAACCGAGGCAAAAGGAAAGAATAAGATGAGCACTGAAAAGAAATCAAAGAACACGTTAAAAATACAGCGGTTTTTACTGTTGGTGGTGGACCACAGGGAGCTGTTTCACAAAAATGTGGAGAAAAGAGAGTGAGCCCTTTCTTTCCTGATTCCTGTGCAAACCTGCTATGAAAATACGTGATGAGCGCCACCCGATGGCTCTTTCACGTCCTACTATTATCTGTCGTTTTCCTTACGAAAAACGGCAATCCGGAACTCTTATTGTCACAACTCGTTCGGTCAGATGTGTGAGCTCCAGTTGGCGCCCACTTCGAGGCGAGTGGTCGCATAAAACTTCCGATCGAAAATCTGGATCAACTGGTAGAGGCTTTAATATCTTAAGAAGATGATTTTTGACCCGGAACTTATTCTTCAAATTGATTAATGAAGCTTCGGAAACACAGAAACATGCACCAGTGTTTTTGAGCTTCTAGAAGAACTAATAAAGTTCAAAGTTTTGCAAGCTGCTTTAATAATGAACTTATAATAATAACAATAATAATACATTGAGCTTTTAAATAATTCAAAGAAATTTCTTGTGTTTCCGAATAAAGCTCATCAAGCCTCCCCCTGTCCCTCCGTCTAGTTTAATACTCTGTAATCTCAGAGACTGAGAGGAGCTCCACCGTAGCCACCTTTTCTCTTTTAAACCCTTTGGAACCAATTGCTGGAGAAGGGCTGTCTTGGGACGTCCCTGGTGGAGAACACCAGGGCTCATTAGTTCCTTCCCCTCTGAGGCAGAATGCAAAGAAGGAGCCCGAGTAAGACATTTCTCTACTCTTTTCTTCTCGGGGTGTTTGCAGCATCCTCTGCTCGTTCGTGTTCCCACATTTTCTGCTTGTATCAGCAGCAGCCAAGGGGCAGAGCTTTGGACCTCCATCCGATCTGAGGAGTGAAGACTGATTAGCTCAGATCCCCAAAGCTTGAGTGAAACCATGGCTCCTGGTTTCCTCTATCAAACCCTCTTTCCTTCTGAAAGGCATCTGTGCTGGACACACCCTCCTCGGTTCATGCGCTTGTGAACCGCGGTTTTTCGGTTTCTCATTTGAATAAATCCAGTCTGTATTATTATTATTTTCACATGGAACTCGGTTGATTGTGATCGCTGTGCTCGGTTACTGTGAGAGGAGTGAGTTTGTGCCATTTAAACTGGTACAATTTGAATGAACAATAAATATCACAAGGGTTAAGGCAACACCAAAACAGTGTTCCTTTTTTAAATCTGAGGAGAGTTGTGCGTGACTTTGAAAAGAGTCTGAGTTGGTGATAAAATCTGTCTCTCATCCCTCGTCAGCTTTTAAGTGTTCAACAGAAACGAATGAAAAAAAAAGTTTTTTCCATCATTTCTGGAAAATATTTAACAGCGATCTGTTGTTCCGTATATTCTAAATGCGGCATTGTTGCAACTCCAGCACTGACCCCTCTTGGGTTTGGGGAAATATTCAGCGGTTAACTGCATATCCATTAGGAGAGGCGAAAAGGAGTGTGTTATTTGACCTTTCCCTTCAGTAAGTGGGCTAAAGCCCTTGTTTTGTTGGTAATGACGGGGTGGGAGCTGGGATGGGGAGGTGGGTGTAATGCAGGCAGGCAGCTTCCACTTAACCAGAATTTATCTTTTTGGCACTTAAAGGAGGGGTCTGGAGGTCTGTTATCGGTGCGCTCCCCCCTGAATGAGTAAACATCTCATTTATTATTAACTCAGGTTTAAGGTAGCGCATTAATCCTGCATGACACCGCGGCTGCTTGTTAAGGCGGCGCGGCTCCGTCTGCAGCAGATGTGTACAGCTGTGCACTCGCTGGAGTGAGGATTTGGCCTCCAGCTGCACACTCGCTGTGGAAATTAATAAGAATAATCATTTCTGTTGAATTAAAATGGACGTAGTGGAGTGGGTGCATCGTTTCAACAGGAGCTGCGTGAAGGTTTTTTACCACTAACTTTGTGTTAAATTCACTTAACAAAGAGAGCGAAACAAATGTTTTTATAGTTGTGTAGGAGCGGCAGAGCACACCGTTTTCTGATTGTTCATTTCCTTTTTACGAATCGCTATAAACTCCATTAAAATATTGTAATCCAGACAGAACTTCCATCGCAGCATTCTTCCATGAACGTTTGTGAATTCATCCCAAAACTATCTTTACAAAACCATTTCTTCTCGTTGTATTTTCTGGGCAAATTTCAACTCTTTCTTTGCATTTCTGTAATCACCAGAACAGATTATCCATCTTCACTTAAACTACAAAAATGATATTCTTGAAAAACAAGTCCTCCAGTGCTAATGTTAGCCAGATTAGCTTATACCAAGGGATTTATCATCTATTTTCAAACCGTGATGTGATTGCTACGAATTATTGTGATATACCGAACGCGGATGATGTTCTGGAGATCACAGGGGAAGCTCCGGATTGGCCCATTTCCTGTCATTATCATAGTTTTGCTCTTGTTTGTTCCCTTAATAATGGATCTCCTTGGAATGTTTTCAAAACTCCCAGCTTTTAAAAGGAAGTTGTAAACATTTAGTTGGAAATGAAAAATATTAATCATACAGTATCCCTGGGCGTTTTATAGCCAGACCATCTTAACTTTCAAGACCTTTTAGGAATGCTCATATCTAGTTACAGACAATACACACAAAAAATATGATATATGGACATTCGTGTTGGTAAAAATCAGCCGCAAAACCCCAAATTGTCTCCAGAGCTTGCTCCCCTTACATTTGTGATCATTGCATAAGTGCTGCCAAACGAGACGCAACAAATACACCAGAATCACACTGAACTCACTCAGAAACCAGTGTGTTTTTAAATGTAGTGCTCTTTATCTTTAACAATGCAATGGTATTAAAGCAGCTTGTACTCAGTGTCAACCCAACACCGCTCAGATCATATATGGTCCCAATCAATCGAGTGTAAACAGTGGAAGTGTTTTTAAATCAACATCTCAAAGTGCTAAAAAATAACACTTAGAGTGCTGCACTTCTCCATCAGCAGACAAAATGGCATCGTGAGGCAGAAGATGTTGTGGGCGGAGTCATGATTTTGGCTCACTTTAATTTGCACTTTTGGGGGGTACTTTTACGCACATAATCTACACTGGCGAAGTGTACTTTTTACACAGTGTGTTGTAGTGCTGGGCGATATGACGATATATATCGTGGGGACAATAGAAAAGTGTCTATCGTCCTATTTCTCTTCTATCGTTTCTATCGTTTCTAACCTAATTTTATCAATTACTAAAGAAAATATTGCATTAAATAGGCTATGACAAATGTATGATAATGTCTTGTGGCTATGCAATGCATACTCTACCCTTTATATAAGTAATAATCAAGAATAAAAATGAACTTTTTCGCAAAGAAACTCCGTCTTGTGATTTTGCGACGTGACTCTTTACGTTGTTGCGACATGCTTTACGCTAGTTAACTCGTGAGTGCTTAAAGATGGAGACGCAAGAGATTGAAGATGGATGCCCGGAGTCGCAACAAATTGAAACTGCTACGCAGGCAGCAGCCCAAGAAGTACTTTTACCAAAATGTGGGGGTACGTCAGTGATTTGGTTGCATTTTGGCTTCAAGAGCTCCGACACAGAGCAGAAGACAGTCATCTGCCAAAAAACTGTTTCCGCGCCCGACGCTAACACAACAAACCTCTTTTACCACTTGAAGAAGGTTCACGATTAAGAATACTGGAGAATCGAAGAAATGCGACGTAAAGAAAGTTGTGAAACAGCCCGGGCAAGTGGCGAGAAAAAACATAGCCAGCCTAAAATTAAAGAGTCTTTCATAAAATGCACACCGTATGAAAAAATGTCCCAGCGCCATAAAGAAATCACATGTGCCATCTTGCATTACTGCTGTAAAGGCATGATCCCCGTGTATGCAGCTGAGAAGGGTAGCTTCCGAGACCTCGTCAAAGTGCTTGACCTGAGGTACGTTATGCCCAGTCGTAAGCACTTCAGTAATGTCGAGTTGCCTCGCTTATATAACGCATGCCGGGCCGAAGTAGAGAAGGATGTTAGCAGTGTGGTCCATTATTTTATTTTTTTTAAATAGTTTATTTTGATAATACTATTTAAATAACTATGATGTGGTTAAAAAAATGTGAAGGCTACTGTAGCTCTACCTCCACCACATCTGTTGTCATTTGATACGTTTACATTGCTGCACTAAAATGTAGTTTTTCTCATTTGTTGCAAAAAAAGTATGCAATGATATTTTTGTCAAACTTTTCAGAGAATAACTGAAAACGTACTTTATTGTGGTATATCGTGATATATATCGTTATCGTGATATAAAATAATCCATATCGTGATATATATTTTTTCCATATCGCCCAGCACTAGTGTGTTGTTAATCCAACACTTTGAGAGTTAATTACGTTTTATAGCTTCTTTTTTAACTCTGGTGATTTTACACCCGATAGATTGGGACCATGTATGATCTGAGCGGTTCACACTGAAACCTTTACTGTGTATTGTTTCTTTAGTTGGCCTCCCCGTGCCAACTAAAGAAGGTTGTTAGAAGGTTGTCGGTTCGAGGCTCGCCGGTGACCTTCCTGGAAGGAGTTTGCATGTCCTCTCTGTGCTTGCGTGGCTTTCCCCCCACAATCCCAAAAACACGCGGTTAGGTTAATTGAATAAATGTTGTGAATTGTTCATGAGAAAATGTGTTGCCCACCTCTTGAGCTGGGGAGAAGCGGTGAAATGGCAGGCAAAATACAAAAGCAGAAAGGAGGTTGAGGCCGTTCAGCTCTGCATTAAATGACTTTGGTTCAGTTTATTTGTGGTACGGACCACTTCGAGTCAGACGGATTTTTTTCTTTGTGAAAGACGACATTGCAGAAATTATTTTCTCACCCAATCCGTCACCTTCAGGTCTCTGTGCGTCATTCTTACGGGGGTCTCACATTGCACCGAAAACACTAGACTAAATTGTTGGCATGTTATCAATAGACCGGGTCCAATCGCTGCAGATACAAGCAAGTCCACGTGGAAACTGTTTGGTAGTCGTGGCGAAAACCGGACTGCCGGAGACCCCAAAAGTCTTCAAGTCTCCAAAAGTCTCCATCTTCTCCATCATAGAGGATCTGAATACCTCACTGACGGAGAACCAGGAAGATGGAGATGAACCCGTTTCTCTACAATTAAACTGGCTTCAACTCATGAAAACATCAGCCATCTTCATGTGTGCCTCGGGGGCTTCTTGGCGCTTTAACAGTTTCATGATCGAGACACCACTGTCTGGCTTTGCTCCACTGGAAGCACTTTGTCCTGTTCTCCGCTTGTGCTTGTGCACCCGTTCACAGCCGCGTGTGCTAATGAGAATAAGATAAATTTGAGTCTATTGTTCCGACTGCTATGACGTGTGTGCCGCCATTGAAACAATGCTTTGGTCAGACGAGGGCTACTCTCTGTTTAAAAGATGCACAGGTTGAACATTTATTCTCCACTTCCTCGAATTTGAGGTATAATGCATTACAAAGCTCACCCCATTTTAAAAAGCATATGCATAATTTTTCTTGAATATTGCCCAAGTTTTAAGAAACTTTTGTTCTAAGTTGTTAGAATTGGAATCGGTGGAATTGATTTATTTATCTCATTTTTTTATTATTTACCTGAGACAAGGATGAGATGAATCAAGCTTTACTTTTAGTTCAGATTAAAAAGCAAGATGCCTCTTTTAGAGGGGCATGGGGTAATAAAATCAGAGATGATCACAAAAGACAATGATGGGATGAGAGAGAGAGAGAGAGAGAGAGAAGCTGCAGACAGAGGAAGCGTGTGAATGTGAGAAAGATAAGCATGGAGAGAAGTGTGTGTGTGTGTGTGTGTGTGGGTGTGTGTGTGTGTGTGTGTGTGTGTGTGTGTGTGGGCCCTGCTCTACACTGCGCTGGGGGCCAAAACACTAGAGATTGCTTTGATCTGGATCCTTAGTGCTTCTCCAATCACAG
This sequence comes from Danionella cerebrum, assembly GCA_007224835.1. Classification (NCBI taxonomy): domain Eukaryota; kingdom Metazoa; phylum Chordata; class Actinopteri; order Cypriniformes; family Danionidae; genus Danionella; species Danionella cerebrum. Next base: position 468,150 of record SRMA01025432.1, on the reverse strand, counting down.
TCTCTCTCTCTCTCTCTCTCTCTCTCTCTCTCTCTCTCTCTCTCTCTCTCTCTCTGACACACTGCAGCACTGCAGAGCGATGTGATCTTACTGTAACGTCATTATTTCTATTATAATAATAATCTAAATGAAAATAATAATGTTATTCTATGATTAATTATAATAAACAATAATATGAATAATCAATGTATTGAATTTTGAGGATAATATTATTTTTACCTTTGAAAATTAAGTCCATATTTAAAACATAAATACTACTATTATTTATTATTATTATTAGTAGTAGTAGTAGTAGTAGTAGTATAATTATAATTGACTGTATTTTTTGTTTATTCAGACACATTTCACCAGGAAGGATTAATACAAACATACAGAAGAGCACACTTATGTTATTTTTAACTAAATATTATATTGATATAATAATCATTTATGTAAAGGACTAAAAATAGGACCCATTTTGGAATAAAAAGGACACAGAGTGTCAGATTATAACGTGTACACAAAAACAAGAGTAATGCATGTCAATGAAGAAATAAAAATATACTTTTGTAGATATTCAAGAGAATGAAACACTTTTTCTTTAGAGGTTTTCAGGCTGAGAAGGAGAGGGGGGTGCAGGAGCCGGTGGGGGGGGGGGACAAATGCACTCATCATAATCAATTTTCACATGAAGATGGCTGATGCAGAATTTCTAGAAATGTTGAAAATGTGTCAGAATCATCAGCCGAATGCTAAATAACAAGAGGATTCCCATCACTCGTACATTTACACTCTTTAATTCACTTTGAGTGAAATTTTTCCTGTGCTACAGAACAAGTTCTAATAACAGCAATAATGATCATAATAATCGCTGCGTCCTGCCGCGGCTGCACTCCTCGTTCAGTTTCCAGAGAGCAGTCTGTGCTGCTGCTGCTGCTGCTGCTGCTGCTGTAAGAGAATAATACGCTGCAGTCGACAGAAGCATTAGCGGAAGCCGAGGCAGATTTGTTGATAACAGACTCTGACAATGAGTGATGGCGGAGTCGATTGTCTGTTCTCATTACACTCTCGGATTGAAATACTGCTCGTCATCCTCAGCGTCACCATGGAAACCTGACAGCGTAGCAGCGGGAGCACAGGCAAATATGAAGAGCACCAAAAATAGAAATAAAAACAACTATTGTGTGTTTGAACACATTGCATCATGAGCGAGTCGTTTGAGTGTTCGCATGTAAATGAGTGACTCAGCAGCGAGCGAGGAGCTGCTTTTCTCTACGCTGATCACCGAGAGTCGCTGATCTGGGCTTTCAGTCGCTTTGCTTGGAGCAGTTCAAGCGAGGGAATGGGAAAAATAACTACAAATTTACAAGTACAGTGAATATTCCACCGTGAAAGAAAAAAAATCACATTGTATGATTTTTAAAAAACATCAAATAAGTCAAATAAGTAAACATGCTAATACTCGGTTTAGAAGCCTTTACAGAGGTCAAACTTTTCCTCCACTGAGCCAGTCCAGAACCTGTCAGAGCCACTCCTGGATGTACGCTTCTGGTCATTGGAAGACTCAACCATGACCCATCAACCTTCACTCTCGGTCTGGTATTATTGGGATGAAGCTCCTCCAAACATGGCAAATGGAGAACTAAAAGTTCGACTTTGGTCTCATCTGACCACAGAACTTTCTCAAATGACTCCAAAAGGCCTGGACTTGGGTTGACTTCAGCAGACGAACCTTCCGTGTGAGGCATGATCTTAAACCATGAGTGTATTACTGATGGTAACCTTGGAAACGGTGTTCCCAGCTCTCTTCACGGCATTGATCAGCTCCTCCCGTGTGGTTCTGGACTCGTTCTTCACCTTTCTTAGCATCTTTGATGCCTCACGAGGAGAAAGGGACATCTTCCACTTTTCTGAAAGTCGCTCCAAAAGTGTTCTTTTATTCTCCAAGCTGCTTGGCATTTTCCCCTTGTCCCTTTCTAGATTTGTAAAGTGCTTTATTTTCTCAGTCTCGTGATCTTTCAAAAGCTCTTTGGTTTTGTCCAAGTTCCTACTTAGACTTCAGACTGAATGTGGGGAGCACAGGTGACTTCATGAGAGATAACAACCTCAAACAGCTGCGTCTGAACTAGAACTATGAGCAGAGAGCAGCTGGACTGTTTAAAAGCCTGTGAGGGTCAGAAATCTGGCTGATAAGCAAGTGATCAAAAGTGATTATTGACTTGGTAATGTACAAATATACCACGTGATTACCAGATCATGACAGATGCTGAAAAAAGTCTCTCTTTCTCGAGGATTGAACACATTGATCAGTTCTTGATTTGGTTTTTTTATTTTAACCCAATATTTCTGAAAAAAACTGCATGAATTAGTTGAATAAATTAAATAAATCAATTACACATTTAATTTTTTTTTCTGTTAAAAATAACATGTTTTTATATAACTAGAATATATGTAATTTTCTAAATGTGTTAATAAATACAGTTATAAAGGAAGTTTTGTTTAAAATAAGTGACTAGATTATTTTCTTTACTAATATTTGACAGTGAATGAAGAGTGCATTTACAGAAATAATAACCGTTAACGGAATTAAATCTACAAAAGCTAATATTTGTGAATGAATGAGTGAGTTTGACAGAATTAAAAGAAAACATTTATTTTCTGTGTAGGAATTATGTTATAATGTGTACTGAAATTAAGGAATCAGCACTTCCTGTAGTAGCAGCAGCCTCTTACCTTCCTGAAATAAACTACAGACTCTTTTATCTTTTCAGGCCGATCTGTAAGACGTAGACTCCGCTTCAGACGTTCAGTCTACGGTCAACGCACAGCGAACGCTTACAGGGACACTTCACCTACAAATGCAAATTCTCACCATTTACTCACACGCCATCGGCTCCAGATGCAAGTCATCTTTGATGAGCAGAGATGTGAAATAGAGAAATAAAGAGTTTAAGTAGCAAAGGGGAAACAAGTTTAGGGCAAAAATGTTTTAAAACGAGTGAAACGGCTTCATTATTTTGGGTGGTTAGAATTTTCTCTTTGAGTCGAAGTGGCCGATGACGATCTGGCAACGTGAGGCTTGTCTGACCCAGGCTTGACCTGGAAGACGGTGGTGTAAAGGCTGACGAATCTGTTTACAAAACCTTGACTTCATGCATTTAATCACAATTCCTTTCCCTGTGTGTTTGCTAGTTAGGGAGCTGCACCTCGCTGCCAGGAGCCGCTGTATTTTTAGCTTGTTGTGAAGTTTCCGCGCCTGCATTGGCAATGAGACGCTCGCCTTCAGGGAATGGAGGGTTTGAAGATGATGTCCTTTGGATTTGATTAATTCAGTATCGCGGGAGAGAGAGAGAGAGAGAGAGAGAGAGAGAGAGAGAGAGAGCTGTCCCTGAATGAAACAGCAGCCCTGTAAACCGCTGTATCGTTTATGTTTCTTCTCGTTCCTCTCACTTTTGTCTTGTTCCAGTTTATCTGTGAGTTACGACAGGAAATAATAAACTTGCATCTGCAGTCGAGCATGGTGTGTGTCTGCCCAGATCAGGCCCGGTGCAACCGTATCCGGAATCCACAATTCTGGAACTATTCCCATTTTTTATTCTTTTTATAGATTCCTCAATATTTTTGAAATTCCAAAAGAACTATCTAAAATGGATTTATTTTGGTTATTCTTAATCCCATTGTTTATGACATGGTTTATGTATTTAGACCTGGTCTGCATCAGCTGGTTATTTACTTTCATTTATTTTTGAGTCTGAATGATCTTTTATTGTGAAATATTAATATTCGATTTTATCTCCTCCCTCCCTACCCAGAACTCCTCACTGGCGGGGTGTAACTAACATGAGTATGATCCGTGTCTGGATTGTTTGTTAGTATTCGCCACTTCATGCGGCTACTACAGGGCACACCCTGGTGGTAAACTCGTGAACAATAAATCAGTTTAAAATCAATCAAATTTTGTATCAAGAAAATCTGAAATTCCACCTGCTCTGAACTTTAATTCTAGTAGCATTACGTTTTTTTTAAGGTTTGACAAGTTTTATTGATTAGGCAACACAGACATTCGGGGGAGGGGGATGGGGGTTGCATCATCTGTATGGTCTTGGCGAGAGGAACACGGACACGGTTCAAGTCCAAGGGGTCATTTTAATAAACTGTGTAAATAATTCAAAAGAGTTTCTCTGTGTTTGGAGGATGTTAATATGGGGGTGAAAGCCAGTGTTGTGGGTTTGGCCTCAAAGTTTAACTCAGAACATGACAAAAGTGACAATTATCGGGTGTTTTTCGGCATTAATCTCCGCTGGTATCTTCTTGACGCTTAATGACATGAACAATGCTCACAGAAAGCTCTCTGAAAGATGAAAGCAGCAGAAAACAAAAGTTCATTTTTGCAACTTTGATACAGGCCTTTGATACAATGCTAATGAGATCACATGCAGCGTCTTCTGCTAGCGTCTCCTCTGTTAATTATGCGGTGCAGATATTCAGCGATTCGTCACGCAAAATATTCCACGCAATCGTGATCGACGGGCAGCTCTTAAACACTTGTGTTCAGTGCTAGCGGCACTGACAGTGATCGCCAGTAGCGTTCGACACAAGAGCGGCGTTAGCGCTGGGAGAGGGCTAATTGTGTGTCTGTAAGAGCAGTGCACATCTCCTTAGACAACTAATGAAGAATCCTGAGCTTTTGAACATGCCGCTCAAGCTCCTTCAGCTCTAATTAATGACTCGCTGGAGAAAGGACTTCTGGAGTGTTTTCGTTCCTATTATCCAACACTTTAGCGGCAGCATCCGCTGCATACTGAGAGCGTGTCGGAAACCGTAAAGCCCTCGCTCTTCTCCTGGAGATCTTCCTCGACGTGTGTTTTTCTAATGAATTAAAGATGGCTACCCTCTCTCTCTCTCTCTCTGTCAGCTGGGGTAAACACCACAGCCATGTCATTTGCATGCAGATTTATACAAATGAGAGTCATGCTTAATGCAGACTTCAGATAATGGGGCTGAAAGTGAGAGACGCTTAAAGCCAGAGCCTGGGTTTGTAGATAGAAGCCTGAAGTGGCAGTGAATCAAAGCCCACTTCAGAATCTCTGATTTATCAGCTTGATTTCATTTGTCGTGTCATTGTCTGCGATGCGTATTTTTTCACTTCTTCAAGGGACTTGTTTATACTTGAGTCAAACCTGGTGCAGACCCTCGATCACTTTACCAGACTAAACTATTCCTGTGGATCAGATGTAACAAAACCTCATCATGCAAACGGTTTAAACCGCTGTACAGTTGTGTTCATAAGTTTTCAGAAAATGTGAAGCAAAACTTTCCAAAAGACCCTGAACAAAATAAGCTTTTAATATTCTGTCTAATCCCCTCTTTAACAGCAGTGACAGTCTCTTGAGGTAGATGTCGATGAGGTTCTTTATCTTCTCTGTTGGTAAAGCAGAACATTCTTCTCTATAAAAAGCCCATGTATCCAGGCTGGCTCTTCAGGCCCCATGGTGTCATCTCAGTGGAGCATCTCTCTAATCGGTGGGTTTCCAATGCAACCAAAAGTTCTATTCAACAGTGTATTTAGATTCACAGCAATACGAACATACCACCAACAGCGTAACTCAACAGTTGCTCTGTCACTGAACAGCTCGACGTCATGTTCTGAACCGTTTTTCCATTTCAAAACATGCACAGCACAATAAACATCGGAACACTGGGATGTAACAGCCAAATATAACACACAGAACAGCATCTTCAAAGTGACTGTCCACCAATCAAAACTGGCCGATCATCGCAATATGAAGTTCATTCTGGATTCATTAGAAAACCAAAGTGTCTGCTTTGGGACCAGGATAGCAAGTCTTCTGAACTTGACTGCACCTTGAAAAAAATATTTACCGTCACTAAGGGGGAAAAATACAAAAGCCTGCTTCAGGGAATTCTATTGCTGTGTATGGCTCAGCTGCTGGTCAAGTGATCTGTAAGGCTTAGACATGATGCTTGAGGTCTCGTGGATTTCTATTTCTTCCAAATGTTTTGACTTTAGTGCTGGAAAAACTGTTGGAAAAGGTGCGAGAAAAGTGTCTGTATTTAAACACCCACATCCCCTATGGCTGTGGCACCCTGAAGGAGAGTGATTTGTTTGTTTGAAATACCAGATTGAAAGTTGATATTGTGGATTGCTTGTGCATAACTCCAGTTATCTGAGGCATAAATACGGTAGAAGAGGGCGAGGAAATCACATCTGAGAGACTGAGACAAGCATGCCTTGTGATAAAAACACGGCTGATGGTAAAATGGCTCAATTAGAGAAGACATGAACTTGTTAGGCCCCCCGGTGACAGTCACAACAGTTCAGTCAATACTGCTGGTGTGCATTACAAATGTGAGTCCTCTCAGGGGCAAAGGGGGGTGTGAGAGGTTAAATACAGAATGAGAGGCACATTACTTCCTGGAGTGAGGAGCACAACGCTGGTTGTAAAGGTAAGGGTTGCTCTGAAAAGAAGATGCAAGCCACAGTGGGACGAATTCACTTGCAGCGTTTACATCCAAAGATGCAAATTAAATGTATGGACTACCAAAACTGAACTATTGCATAAAATATTTGCGAATAAAGCGCTGTTTCCATCCAAGAGAACGACATCGTCACTTCCTGATAAACCGCTGCGTTATGAGAAGACCTTTTTTCGTATAATATGACGTACCTGCTTTTGGAGGCGGAGACTGGTTCGCCTGGTTGAAGTGCGCATAATCTTTCAATACACAGAACACAGTTATAGTGTTATAATGGGAAACGGGTAAAAGGTACAGTTGAATGAGGATTTCAACACACTCAATGACTGTCACTCAAGGAACCACGCCCCTTTCCTTTATGTAAGGTAAAATGAAATGAGCAACAAAAAATTCTCTTCATTCAGAGACAAAATCGAGAAGTAGTTGTGAAAAATGCTGTAAAATGTTCAGAAATATAAGAAAAATAATGTTTCTTTTTGTAAACTTGGTTAATGCAAAGCTATTGAAAAGAGCAAAAAACAAAGTACTACCCTTCAAACCAGCATCAATTCTTCCAGCTACACGTCAGGTGAATGATCCGCCAATTATTATTGTCTAATGTAAGTTAAAACCCAGTCATGAACTGAAACAGAAACAGCCATGTAAGAGGTTTAGCATTGAACCAAGGTAGTTATTCTGCATCAACAAGCTCCCAGACAAAGATATCAAAGCAGTCTGGGGTTTCAAGATTCTGTTCAATCTCTTTTGAAGAAGCACTATGAAACACTGAGGATCGTAGTTGTCCCCATTGGAACCCAGGTGCACCCCTCTACTGTCCGGAGAAATCTAAAACAAACGACCCAAGGCTCAAGTATGCACAGAAACATATGAACTGCAGAAAAGTGGCATCAGGTGCTCTGGACTGCTGAATCAAAACAAAAAAAAAATGAATCAAACATTTCTTTTTTTATAGCATTTTTCTGCCAATGGATCCAGGGGTATAAACATGATTTAGCTGTGGAATTACAACATGGCTGCCTTTAGGAACAGCCTCTTCCGTCACTTCCTGTTACGCATCAAGAGGGAAGGCAGTGGTGTTTTGGCAGCCAGCGCCTAAACTCTTCCGTCTCTGACAATTACTGCATGCTCTTACAGGCCGCAGAGGTCTCAGTGTTAAAAGATTTTGTCAAATTTGTGGCTCATCAAACACGAGGGCAGGACAGCGGCAGTCAGTCATCCCCCCATTAATGCCAGGCCCGATTAAGTTTCCTGCATATCGGCGAAACCATACGAGCGCTGGAGAAGCAGTCATTTATATAAACAGTGCCACGGTGCGACGGACACGTCCGGCCTCGGTCTCTCCATAGAGTCTCAGCGCTCCTCATCAGGTGCTGTGATCCGCCGTACAGATGCATAATACATCAGACAGACTCTGAGCATAGGAAGAGACATTCATCACTGTCCACCTTTCAAATTAGATCTTCCAGACAAGGCAATCAGTCACCGGCATCAGTATTCAGAGCTGGCTCAAGCTCAAACCCAGATGCGCTCAGCTGGACGACGGCTCCCTAGGGTGCCTTGCAATCCCTAGACGCTCCAGCACTCTCCCCTAACAACTGTTTCTAGTGTTTAACCATTCGTGCGACTCTTTCTTTGCTGTGCACCTCGATGTTTTCCATGTTGCTTGTCATTAGCAAGTAATTCATGTCCGCAGAAGTCGAACGTATAAAACATGCGCTCATCCATTACAGCGTCCGTGAAGAGAACACCTGCTTCGTTCTTGAGTTCTTATAGATGCTGACATTTGGAAATTGAACCGGCTTTGCTAGATTAGGCTAAAGTCTCCAGAAGGGCTTTTGTTTTTCCTCGACTAACAACGCCTGTCATGCCAAACACACCGCCGGAGCTCTGCTGGGAAGCTGGTGTTAACAAATTAATCTTAGCGTTTACAAGCGAGAACAAAAGTCATCCGACATGTGACACGATGCGCCGCCTGTTTCTGTGTTAATATTTGTTAGCCTGACTTGAGCATAGACAGTACTTTTAATGGGAAATGAACCTGATCTATTATTCTCTCTCTCTCTCTCTCTCTCCTTTTTTTCTCTATGTTCTCCTCCTTTCACCACTCGACCTTCTGACTCCAGGTAAGAGAATTTCAATTTGGGATCTTAATCAAGTTCTCTTCAGTTAGGCTACTTCATTAGCCCCCAATAGAGAAGGAGGCGTGCCATGGATGAACTCAGGGACGCAGCACCTCTGAGGTCATTCCTTGAGCATGGCTTTTTATAGATCTAATGGGTTTGGATGTCTCTGCGGTTTTAATCCACAAGTCACATGTCATCGTTTGGTTCAGGGTTCTTCACATGTTACGTTCTCACCTAACAAAAAGAGCGGAGGTTGACAAACTTTGGGGGTGGATCCTTGTCGCATGTCGTTTGGAAACCAATCGTACAAATCTGCCTTTGATTGTTTTGATTAAACTAGCAGCACCAAGTTTTACACTTTACAGATCAGTTTAGGCAAAAATAGAGGAAAAACATAAAGGTGTGAATAAATAAAAATATAAATATCAGTATTTATTTATGTATCTTTTTTTGTATTTTTGAGCTAGGATTGGTTTAACCATATTCATAATGTTTCAGAACATTCTGTGCATTTTTTGACGGCTCGAAATGTGCTCGTGGTAAAATGGCTCTATAGCGCCACTTAACGAGTTTCAGCATTTGGTGAATTAATTTCGGCACATGTGTAGTGTACCAAGACTTAACTATAAGTAATATAGATTGAAATGAACAGGAAGTCACCTATTTTGCAAAAACCTCTAAAAATGGCCTCTTTTGCTTGTGTTGTACTTTACCAAACTCCTTCTAGAGATTGTATCCGTTCCCCTACAAACGAAATCAGTCTTGTATTAAGGCATATGGGATGTTAAATTGTTAAGCTTTTTTTGTGTGCACAGTGGCCGCTTTAGAAATTCCAAATTTTTGTTAAACAGGAAGTTGTTAATAACAATAAACAGGAAGTTGTTGTTAACTCGGCCATGCAATGTCGGATTAGGTTCAGATTTGCCCTGCATGCTAGGAGTCCATGTCTGAGTGTATATTAATAGAAACCTAGAATGTCAATTATGGCTCCACCTAGTGGCAACATGGTATATCACATTTTCTGCTGTTTTATACTATGCTATACGGAAGTTGTTATTACTCCGCCATACAATGTCTGATCTGTCCCAATACAGCCCCATACACTCTCTGTTATAGCACCACCAGGTGGCCACAAGACATATGCGGTGGTACCTGAGGTTTGAGAGCCCTTTGATTGCTGCTTGCAGCTTTAATTTGTTTTGCCATAATTCAAATATAGAGGGTATAGAGTCGCAGAAGCTGGAAGTCACGGAATGAGTGGCAAATGAAATTAAATGTTATGTTATGTACAAAGTACTAAATTTGGCTAAAACTTTTCTCGGAAGTCCAATAATGTCTTCGTCACTTATTCACAGACAAAAATTCACTTTAAGGTTTGCCCATGCATTGACACTTTTATACGCCTTTAAACTTTGTTTTGTGTACTTTCTTTCCAGGATTGTATAAATCTCGATTTTTACGGAAAGCTGGATGTTGTATTTCCAATTAGTTTTACCTTTATCCTGTAGCCATCAGAATAACTCCTGGTTCAAACTTTTCCCCACTAAACCAAACCATTTTCTCTCTTGTTTTGCCACTCAGTCTCAGTGAAGGGTGCATGGTTCGGTGGAGGAATAATCTTGACGCATAACCTCCAAGTGTTTGTTTGTTTGTTTGTTTGTGGTTGCATATATTTGTAACGTTCAAAAGCAGTGTTTAGAACGGCAATAGCCTGGGATTAAGAGCAGTGTGAAACGTTCTCGCCTGGGATTCAAACCCATGATCTTTGCGTTGCTAGCTCAATGCTCTACTGACTGATGCACAGGAAGCTGAAATGGAGAAACGTCTAGGCTAGACAGAGCCAAAGATTTCTGAAGTGTTGAATAAACCAAGAAGCTCAGCCCAGAAAGAGTTGTGGTGGAAAAACATTGAATCTGTTCTAGAACTTCTCGTTCTCCAGGCTCCAGTGTCTGGAAAAAGAAGCCAGAGAGTGGCCTGCAATAGTTCTGATGGAGATGTGACAGAAATGAGGAAAATGTGTGCGAGCTTGCAACATATAAAAGAGGAAATAGAGGAAAAAAGTTGTTGTTTTCACATTAAAGTTCCTGAAAATCACTGAATGTCCTGAGAAAGAATCCATGTGCAGAGCTCATCACATGAGTGTTAAAGCACAGACAAACATATTTTCTTCAAAGACGGATGTAAAATTGCTGTGATTTAGAAAATGCGGCACCAAACACATGGGTTTGAACCAAAAAGCAGCAAGTAAAACAAATCTTGGTCCAACGAGCATCAATCTCTTGGTCATGAGAGCTCTACGTCGAATAAAAAAAGACAACAACACATTGTTGAGGACAACACTGTGTTTTTTTTTCATCTGCCAAAATTCCACGGATGAGCAGGTGTGTTCTGGTGAAGCACCAGAACTTCCGAATGAAGAATTGAAGCTGTGTTTTAGGAGCAGATGCAGAGGGGCAGGAAAAAGATGCATCAGCCAAACAGTGGGCCGCAGTGTGTCACTGTCATGGCTCCCGGAGCCTGCTGATTACCTCAGAGATGGAAACAATTAGCTTTGGCCGGAGAGGCGTCTTGCTTTGGAAGCTTAAGTGCAGTCTGTCGATTGGACAGCGGCTCAATGTGAGAGAAAGACAGGAGAAATAGATCAACTGTCTCGCTGTTAATTACTAGCTCTCAGTTTACACGATAGAAGCTGAAACATTATGCAGATAAAGAAGCAGTAGATGCTAGCTCTGGTGCTCCTGGATCACACGGACTAGTGGGTCAGGAGTCCCCCTGTCAATTCATTTTAATTTCTCCCATCATGCATCGAGAGAGGTCATGATCCAGATGGTTTTTGCATCCGTTCCTCAAGAGACAGCTCTGAGAACGAGACAGATACAGAGAAAGAGAGGCAGAGAGCAAATGAGCCCCACTGAAGCTCGATGGGGCTTTCGGAGGAGACGAGAGACTCATTTGTACTTTCGAGAGCGAATGGAGAGTGGGATCAATAGCTGACAGGACGTGGATTCTTCACGTGACTTAAGTTGGCTGAATGGATCCCAGTGGGACCATCACGTCTTAGAGCTCCTCATGTTTCTGGTCTGATGGGAAACACATCCCCTGTGCATACGGCACTCACTCAGCACCAGAAACGCAGAACCCACCCGAGAGGTCATCTTCTACACATTGTTAGAAAAGAAATGAGGCAATAGAAAAGTTTTTTACATTCTTCTTGACAACTACATGGACCATAATATTTTAACTTCTGAACGTCTTTTGAGCTTTTCCTGGTTCGTGTTCTATGAATGTCAAAAAGTATAACTTTAACACGCCATGTACAGATGGAAACCATTCATCGATGCCCATAAAAACCATAAAAGCTAAACTTCTGTCCGGGTCACGGCACCAATATTCCTCATTAAGTTTTTTTTTTTTAACTGTCGAGTCAAGAGTATCACTCATTCCCTTTTAGCTGATTTATATTGCACCCATCCACCTCAAAGTCTACCGGGTCATGGCACCAATTCAACCAGTGAATCACATCAGGTGAATAAGCAAAGATGCTAAAGATGACTGCAGCATTTGATTTGAACATACTTTATATTGTTCTGATGCAATGAACCCATGCTTGTCTTCCGTATTAGCACTATTAGCATAAGCATTAGTACTCTGACAGGAAATGTAAATCTTGTTCCAAAACTCAATAATATTTCCGGTTCATTTATTTTCCAGGCCGTGTTTAAGGGGTAAAATGCTATGAAAAAGTATCGATGAGGAGGAGCGTGGGATGTTGGTTTCTGACCCCAAAGCAATAATTGATTCAGTTCGACCCCTTCCAATCCGTTCGTTCGTTCGTTTTCAGGTTCAATTGTTGTAGGACCGGTAGAAACACAGCTTGGCTTCCATTTGTAAAGGGGGAGGGGAAGTGTGCGTATGTTTTTCAATGCACAAATCAATTGGAATAATTTAATTGAAAAAATTAACTGGTGCTGTTGTGCCTCAACAATGCCATTTATACTGGTTCCATTAGCAGTCACTAGCGCTAATGAGTTTGAGGCTTGCTGCGTTTTTCTCAATCTGGAGAAGAATGATGGCCATGACCAGTGTTTTGTTTGGTTACATGTAATGGGCCGTGCGAAAGGCTCTCGACATCACGAGCGTGATTCATCATGCTTTTCTCGAATCTGAAAGGTGTCTAGCCAAGCAAAAACAAAACCAAACACAAATAATATAAACGCAGCTGAAGACATCCAATAGACACGTTTTATTTAGTGTTGATTGTGGCTGATGTGGCTGTCGATTCACTCGCTGCTGTTTATACAGTAACCCCAATCCAAATTTAGAGATTTCCCTAAAAACTAAAATGATTATGGTCTCATTTATTCCTATTAATGCATGTCGATGCACTGACTCAGCGAACAGGAGAGGATGGTTACCTTTAGGTCACATGATCAGAAAGTAGACCCGATCACATGGTTTCAGACTCAAGTAGGAATCGGACGTCACGGTCGATCTTTGTGACTTTTCAGACTGTTTTCTTACATAGTTTGTTCTTCTGACGCCATGAAACCTGTCTCCCTCACTGCAGCCAGTTCATTACGGCAATCTTCCTTGTATATGCTCACCAAAACACTGCACTCAAACGAGACGCCGCTGGCTTCAGAGGAGCACTGAGCAGCAGTGTGCCGCGGTGACACTTGGCTTTAGCTGGTGCAAGCACATGGCAAGCCTTTTTAACATGTAAACCTAGTCATAAGTAAATTTTCAGTAGTCATAATTGTAATTGCAGATATCTGCAGCTGTGTGTCTAGTCCAAACATTCATTGCTCATATGATTAATGTACATAAAGCTAATTAAGGACACGGCGTCACCGTGATGTCGTTGCAGATATCTTCAAATAAGTTTTGACTAGTCACAATATAATCGGAGATAGTTCACTAATGCAACTAGAATTGAAGATCTGGTCAGAACGCATTTGTTCCTTTCTTTAATTATGTTTATTGGTAGTATGTTGAAATGGCTTGCGATATAAGCACACACATGATGCAGAGAAAAGGTTTTCGAGATTGTGGGTCTTTATAATGAAAAGTTACGTTTGGAAGTACCGTACTGTTTCACAAGCGTAGCATCCTGTTTATGTGAGTTATTCCGTCCGCACGCAGCTTACAAAACAAACTAATCCAGCTTTCTGACTCTCTAAACATTATTTTTTAGTGCAGAAAACTAAATGAATGATCATGTTTACATGCATGTATTTTTGTTTTATATCTCATGTTTAAATCAACATTACAAAGCAATACTTGTGTTTTTGCATTAAAAGAAAAGCATTGGGGGGGGGGACAGGGAGGTAATTCATTATTGTCACATGGATTTTATGCAAATGAGGTGATGAAAGTATCGTATCGGGACACCATCCGTAGATACCTTTACCAGTCACTCGAACCCTTCTGTGTCACCGGGGCTTTTGGAAAGTTTCTGTCGTCATTGGTTCTTCACCCAAACACAAATCATAATATCTGAGAAATGGCCAAACTTTTGAGCACAACTGTACAATTTCATTATTGTATTTATTTGAATGCGAGCCATTAAAGGAAGCAGAAGGAAAGATGAGAAACAAAGGAAAAACATCAACTGAATCTTTATGTAAAACGCACCAAGCATTTCTCTGTAAATAACAGGCCTGTGCTCTGATTGAGAGCGTTATCCTCTTCAGTGAAAACTAACAGTGATATAAGAATGAGAATTCTGAACTCCTGAATCAATGCCTTTATCTCTCGACTCCGTGAAAGAGCTGAAATCTCGATGAGTGAACGGTTCATGAGATTGTTTGTTTGAGTCGTCTGCGTGTGAGTAATCCAAAGCTCGCTCGCTCGCTCTGGTGGGCTGATGAAACTCTTTGGCAATCAGGCTTTCAGCAGCTTCTTCTGTTTCATCTTCCTGCTGCGATACACATTTGGACTTCTTTGAAATCATCACTCGATCTGCTTCTTTACGCTCTTTATAATTAAAGTTTCAAACGATTGTTTTTGGGATCTCGTTTTACTGCGGTGTGTTCTGGAAGGTGTGTACATATCGTGAACTTATAATAATAAATAATAATAAATGGTGGAAATGCTTTTAGCTAGACCAAAGAGGAGATATATGGATGTGCTGAAAGAGGACATGAAGGTAGTTGGTGCAAGAGTAGAGGATACTGAGGACAGAGTTAGGTGGAAAAGGATGATTCGCTGTGGCGACCCCTAAACTGGGAACAGCCGAAAGGAAAAGAAGAAGGTGGAAATGCTTTTAGTTCTACAGGCTAGTTGGGCCCCGCCCGAGAGGAAGATCATCCAATCATAGACAGGCATTTTCATGTTTCCAAATCCAGAGATGCAAATTTTTAAGTTTATCTCATAGACAACGTACAATAACATCCAGAAGCTTCAGAAATGATCTCCATTTTACATTTCAACGCCAATGAACAGAGCTTTCTCTCATCATATTGATTTAAAAACAGAGTTTCCCTTAACAAGTGCACCTTGGGAGCGTCTGCAGGTGTAAAGTGAACATCTCGATCCCTCTGTAAGTGAAAAGGAAGGTTTCCCGGGATCGTCTGATGTAGAGGCTAGTCGTACTGACAAGGTGTGAAAAGAGTCATGATGGTCTATTTTCAAAGCTTCAGATCGGGCTGTGACAGGCTGTCAGGGTTTAAACCTGCTCTCCCGAGAAGAACGACTAGATTAGAATACGCACGAGGCACGTGTGCTGATCGACGGTGGCACTTGTGTGTAGCATCGCTCTGTTTCTGCGCTGATCTGTCCATCAGAAAGACTGCCAGAGTCTGACTGTGTTAGCGAGAAAAGTACTTAAGGGGAGATTCGAGGAATGCAGCAGATGACATGCTAGTTGCTGTTTTTTTGTGTTGTAAACAAAAAAAATTGTTATTGAGAACCGTTTTCTGAGAAAGGCTTCCTCCAGCGTCCTCATACGTGTTCGAATCAAGGCCTTAGGCGTAACTGCTGCATGGGTTTTGTAACCCCATCTCTCTTTAAGGCTCTCTGTGACCTGAACAAGATTTACAAGGGAGTGCAGAGGAGAGAAAGAAAGAAAACTTTCTATGATCCATAAATACATGTAAAGAGATACGCAAAAATCAATAAAATTCATTTAAAACTATGTTTAAATCTATGTTTTCAAGATTCACAAGTATCTTGATTCATTTGTGAATCTCTCTCTGCGCGTCAGAGAGTTCTGACACAGATCTTACATCAAGAGTTCAACAAATAGGTGAGCTCCGCCTACCGCTTGCTGAGCCAATCAGATGGCAACGGACTGACCAATCCCAGCAAGGGGGTGGGAAGATTAGAGGCTCACCTCTCTAAACTCTTTATAAGTTATTTAGCACATTTATTCTCCGATAGAGCCCTGAGACTAACATACATTTCTTTTTATGCATTTCTTTTTTGAATTAAGAACAAATTGCTGGAATTAAGAATTAATTAAATATGAATGATGGCACAAAAGGATGTTTCTCACTTTGTGTGACTATTTCTTTTAAATAGTTATGACAACAGAAACTTTCCTGATCAAACGTTGAGATGCTGTTCATATTCTCTGAGTCGGATTACACTGTTTGTTCACTTTCGGCTTGTTGTCGTGCTCTGCTTCTCTGCCGCGGTCTCTCTGGTGACGTTATTGTTGTTTGCGAGTCTGTGTCAAATTTCGTTCCATCTCCAACTGTCCTCGTGACTCTTTGTGTCTCCCGGTGTCTTCTCTTCTTCCTCTCTGTTTGTTTTTGTGGTGGTGAGGTGTGACGGGCTGTAACAGGAAGTGACACGTGAAAATCTGAGCTGATGGGTGCTTAGAAACAAGGATGCTTAACTCACCTGTGTGGCAAAGAGTGTTCTGGGTTTATTTTTGCTCACAATCTTGTGTCTAACTCCGATTAAATTGATGGGGGAGGTGGGGGGGGGTCACCTGTTAGATTTTCTATTCTTCTTCTTCTGGTTCTTCTTCTTCTTCCATTAGTGCAGTCAATGGTTTTTGGACCATTTTAATCTAACGCTTGTGACATGGATTGTAAACTCTACATCATTTTATCAAATTGAAACCAAACTTGGTTCACGCACAGATTTTGGTGCATAATGTCCCCTAGTGGTCTGGAGATGTGAGACCAAACCAATAACCAATGTCTCCAATTTCTAATATTGAATATTTTCCAGCCATTAATCAAAAAATTATAAGATTTTTCCCAAAATATTCTGAGCATAAATCTGCGTCAAAGCATTTCCAGTTTTACTATGTCAGACATTTTAGCCATTTTCAGTTCTGTATTTTGCCAACGCAACATAAAAGTAGGAATGTTGCCATGCATACTTGCCACCATGCCACCAGAGAAACTCAACAGAGCATGTGGACAAAAGATTTAAACAAATATAGAAAAATGCAAATATATTCTTCTTATTTGAGCTTTTTGTCAAAAATCCCATTTTGCCTTTTCCTGTAATAGATTCCATATAAACCATAGTTGAATGAACTTCCTGTCTGCTGCATTGCGTTATGTTGTAACGTCTCCCAGACTGTTAGTCTAGTTCCCACCAAATTTGAACCAGAACCATCCACACACCTTGCTGGCAAAAAGTTGCCAAGTTATATTTGATGCAATATCTCTGCAACCGTTTAATGAATTGGTTCCAAACTTGGTGTGAGGCATCAGAACCTAAGGCTAATTCCGAAACATTCGATGACAACAGAGACAACACATCTTTTAATAGAGTTCAAACTATTTCAGTTTAATAAACTATTCCCGCTTATTTTTTTGCTGCTATAAACTTTGCCCCCATGTTTTCTCGTAACTATATATTTTGCTTGTTACTTTAATTATTTCTTGCTTCGTATGTTTTTTCAGATTGTCCGCATTTTTACTTAAAATCAAGCAGAGATTAAAAAGCTTAGGGATGCAGTCTGCTGGATCTCTACAGGAAGTGAGTTTTAGAGTGTTTTGCAGGGAAAAATCTGGTCGCCCAGGGAGTGAAGGCAAGCCAGAAGGCCCGTAGAGGATAAGTGGAGGAAGGATGGAGCCAAGCTATTGATGGATGGAGGGATGCATGAAGTTCCCTGTAAATAGTTATTTTTTCTTCCACTTGTTTCTAAGGGTGTCACGGCCTCCTGTTGTTGTTGTTCTCTATTCGGAGCCATGGATGGCTGAGGTGAAAACGACGAGTTTTACTCTTTCTTTTATATGTTTACTCTACAATCCTGTACAACAAGTGAAGCAGAACTTTAATTGTAACTAATTAGCTCCCAGGGGGAATAATTGGATCCGCTGTCTTTATTCCCCAGTTCACCTGAGATATGCAGATGCCTGTAGTGAAAGAGATAGAGAGTGAGAGAGAGAGAGAGAGAGAGAGAGAGAGAGAGAGAGAGATTTCATGAAGCGAGTTGGAAACTGCTCAGGTTTTTTTGCATGTAACCCCTCGACTGGAGTCGAGCTAATTGAAGCTCTCAGATCTGTGCCATCTGATGATCTGGTTCACGAGCCGGGTCATAGGGACGGTTCTGGGGATAATTGTTTGATATTCGTTTGGTTGACCTTTTGATCTTTTTTGGGAATGTTGTAAAGTTATCAGTGATGCATGTTAGGGACAGTAGATGAGATCAAATGCACATGTATTATGTACATGCTTCCCATTTCAAAATGGCCATAATAACTGAAACACTGCAATCAAACCCATAGTGACATCACATGATGATGAATATTTGCCAGAGTCGATTATTATATACCCACCTCTCGCCTGAAGTGCACTGGAGATAGGCCCCAGCCGACCCCGTGACCCCAAAAGCAAACAAGCGAGTGAAAAAGATGAATGAACGCTTCTTATATAAATGATAATTTGTTGATAAGTTGTTGCAGCCCCAACTAAGAGTCAATCATTATTGTGTTTGTTTATTCAGTTTGTATTTATAAGAAATGTGCCAAATTTGTTGCTATTGTAAACAGTGTGGTTGCTATGGAGGGGTCCATGACATTAAATAATCTTCCTCATGTCAATAAACCACCACAAAACTCTTTACGACTTTCCAAAGTTAAGATATAGATATGCCGCATTGGTTGCTAAGGTAAACAGTCTGGTTGGTATGGAGGGGTCAGTGACGTAATAAGTCTCAATTGTATTCCATTGCTGAGATTCTAAAAACTTGGTTGCTAGGGTAAACTGTACACCAAACCCAAATTTATTTTTTATTACATTTCAATAAATAGTTGGTGCCGTTTCCCTTTCATTCCTGATGGCCATTATAAGTCAATGGGGATATTTGACGCTAGCCGTGCTGTTCAAGGAAGAGACTCCTCCCCTGGATGCATCTTAGGCCTGTGGGGCTCACTATTGTGAGACCTTCGTATCTGAGCAAGAGAAGGTCTCCGGAACCTTGTTAAGAAACACCATTTTTGTTTTCTGTTGCACTATCCCTTTTTGCTTCAAACTTTGAGTTTTGCTAGTTGGGGTCAATCTCACCGGAGAGAGAGGAAGTGACAGCAACAGCAGCACGAGCTCCAGCTCTCCTGCACCATCTGCCCACCTTGACTTTGAGACAAACTAACTTGTGGGAAAGGACCTTCTCTCGTCCACATCCAGCACACTTTCAACCCTGTTTGTCCCCGATTAGGATTTGACCGACAGGACGGAGCTCATTCTCTCCTTGACAAATGGGTAGAGTAGGGTGAGAGGGTGAAACAACTCCTTCACTGCCAAAACAGGAGTTTCTCACCGAGGAGGGAAAGCTAGTGGTGAAAGTCATCGGAAAGATGCTGAGAATATGATACACAGCACTTTTACATAATTAAAGCGCCGCTCTTGTTTTGGTAGCCCAGAATGAAAACAGGTAGCCAAAATAGATCCTGTTTAATAGAACTTTTCTGAGCTTTTGTCATTTTCGGTACGTTTCTTTAGATCATGTGTTTTGTTAAAACCTTGGGGAGGAGCTTAGGGGTGGATTAAACTGGCTCTATATGAGTAGCAATATTATCAAAATCTTTGCTCAGTGGCACGATCTCAACAGCTTTTGGGAGGGTCGTGGAACAGGCATTTACCAAATGTAAGGATAAACATTTTAAAAACGTTTACCTCCCGAGAAAAACACAGCCTCCCGAGAAAAGGGACACCAACATTCGGAGCATTTCATTAAAAATATATAGTTTATACAGACAATCACAGAAATTGTGATTTGAGGACATCAGCCAACCAGGGGCTGAGAAATGAACGGTGATGTCCTCGCAGCATTTCTTTCCGAAGTAGTAAAAATACTATAAAAAAATAGTTTTTTACTAAACATTTGATCACTAGACGTTTTCATAGTGGGCCATGACCTCATAACCAGCGTCAGACACGGTGCAGACACTTTCACCAGGGAAACAGCTCTATTTCTGGAGCGCGTTCAAGAAAAGTTCCTCTCGGATGCTCGGCCTGGTCTCTGTTTGTAATCAGAGCAGTGGAACGCGGAGCGAGAAAAGCTCAGCGGGGGAAACTCTGAGATGATGTGGAATGAGCGTTTAACAGCTGTTACATCACTGGACATTTCCATTCTCTGCTCCACGGAAAAGCGTTTGTATTCCAGACAGACCCTGAGTAAGCGTTCCAGCCTCACTTCCTGTCTGACGAGCTGGTGAATGTTTTACGCCTGCTCTGTCCAAACGAATGTGATGGACGAATTAAGGATCTCAGTCACTAGGCAAACTTTTATTTTCCAGTGTTCAATTATTATCAGCGTTAAGGTCAGAAGAATTCTGTTACTCTGCAAACTCTACCGGGAAATTATTTATTTGGGAATGTATTATTTATTTTTCAGATCTGCACCGATGCGCTTCACCGTGTTAACGTCGCAGAGCTTCTCCATTATTCGATGCTCGTCTCACAATACTTACATTTCCCTGGTTAGATGAAAGACAAACAGGCGCAATTTATTTCTCCAGATTAAATATTGATCAGAGTTTCTTGTAGCGAGTGTCAGGTGTCGCTCTGAAAAATGAGCGCAGAGGTTTTTCTCCGTAGAAAGCAGCGTTCACTTCACTGTCCTTCAGCCGGGGGTCAATGGACCAGGTCTCCACAGATAGTGCTCCCCCTGATAATGCAAAAAATTCATTACGCTTTACATGATTTGTTTCATGTTTATTTTATTTTGCTTTTATACATTTATTTATTTATACATTTAAAGTTTAATGTGTTTTCTTTCGTGTATTTAATTTAACTTTTTTTCATATATAAAGAAATTGAGTTTTTTTGATATATAAAGAAAGTGTTTGTTTATTTCATTATGGTCTTGCTTTTTATATATTTTTTTGCCGAATAACATTTTTATTGTTCATTGTACTGTACTGGTTTAATATTTGGTTAATTAATTGTTATTAAAACACTTACAATCATGATTAGGGGTCATAAACGAAGCGCATTTTCTTTTATTTCTTTAATATTTCTATTATTTTTTCTTCATTTTCATGATTGGCCAAAAAAATAGTTTTGAGGAAATTATTACAGTAATCTGGACTCTCTAGCGACACCAAGAGTCAGAAATTTATGTGTTTATGCTAATAACCTTTCAACTTTGTGGCTTAAGAAACAAAATATTCTTGATGCACTTTAAACTAGGGCTGCAATGTACACAAAGCTATGGCAGGTCAAAAGGGTCAGAAATGTGACCGCAAGCCAAAATTCAAATCAGTTTGATATAAAACCAAATTATGTTTCTGCTTTTTTTTTTTTTTTTTTTTTGCGAAGAGGTTAACTTTCTACAAAACCTAGTGTGTACATCTCTTAACACGACATGAAGGTCTTTTATGGCAGCGCCACCTTATGGTCAAATACTATAATGAAATGTAGAAAAGTGCTAATAGATTTGCAATCTTAACCCTGATTGTGATTTTTTTTAGCCGTGAACTTATCAACCAAGTTTTTATATATAGATATTTTATATATTGTATAATTTCACCGCTTGGCCGGTATAATTATTCATATTTTTAATTTATGTAATGCTTATTTTATTTCCGTTAAGTTGAGCTTTATTGTGCTATATGTATTTGTCTATTTTGCTCAGTACATTTTTAATTTCTTGGTTGTATGTAATGCCGTCAAAATCCTATTTAAGGTCACATGCATATTTTAAGCAATGCTTTTTTTTTTAAAGCTGCCTTCATTCTCATGCTGTGAGCCATATTTGAGAAAACATCTTTGAGAAGATCAATGTAAACATGAAGAATCTTGCATCACTTGTGAGTGAGATGCTGTGGATGAGAACTTGAGCATTATTTGATTTGAAGCGTGTCTCTCTCATCTAAACTGAATGTTTGACTCAAGATGAATGGTTCATCGATCTCAGAACACGAGCTGAGCTTGGTTTATAGTGAAATATTACAGTGCATCAATCTTTTTTGACATCTGAGAGATGTTCCTCTCGTGATCATTCCTCAAGCATGTAAAACTACATCTGCAGACGTCTAACACAAGTTCACATTATGATAATAATATACAACATTTGTGTACGGGACACACCTGAACTGGGCTTTAGCCATCACTACACAAAGCACAGCGAGCTTGAAAGCACAGTGCTGCGGGGGTTAGCACTTAGCATTTTAGCATAGTTGGTCTCTCACCTTTATCAACTCCAAAGTTCTGCTCGGTTTTGCCTTTAAACTTTTCCAGTTTAATCAGAGTTGATTTGTCTTTTAGACCCATGTTTGTTTGTTTATTAATAAACACTTTTAAGAGCAGTGGTGTTGACTGTTCTGACTGCCTGCAGAGGTTCGCACTGAAGGGGCACAAGCAGGAGACGTGGGTGGGGGGAGGGGGGACAAGCAAAAACCAGAGCTCATTCAAAGAAGCTGTTTTCCATAAATCTTGTACTCTATGCTTCTAGTTCCTTTTATTCTAAAAGCTTTTTAAAGGCCTAATAACAATTCAGCTATTCTTTTGTTAGGGAAGTTTTAAAGCTCTGTCATTGGTCATTCGTGTCACATCAAGTTCCCTGGAACGCTGGCACTTCCTGAATCTCCAACTCTCCCGCTCTCAGCTCCTCCGAGGCGTGTTCTGCATTTATATTTTTATTTAGAGATTGTAACTTTCCTGGAGTAAAAATAATCATCAAAATATCTGCACAAACCAAATTAACTTTTATTTTAATCACTTTAAAATTGATGACAATATATCGAATACACAGTGAATCCTTTGTTTAATCAGCTGTTTTTAAGTAGGTGTCAGTACATTTACATTTCATTTATTTTTTAAACAATTTTCCACAGTTTATTAATTTTTTCAGTATTATATAATTATATAAAACTGATTTTTATATATGGTTGAAACTGAATTATATATACGGTTATTAATCAGTCCACACTGCATTACGGTTTAATAGACAAACGTTTAAAAGATGAATGTTCCCCATCTGAAGTGGATGCTCCCAGAACCCTCTCTTGATTTTAGCGAGTGCACAGTAATGAGGGAAGTCAGCTTCTGGTCGCCACCATCGGCTCCATGACTCACGGAGGATTAAGACGGATTTAATGATGTGACTCAAGCTGAAATCTGGAGAAATGGAATCAAACCCTCACCCCCTCAAGTTTGCTTTCGGAGCGATGTGTGTAAATAACAGCAAATCAACATTTGTTCAAATATTATTTAATTTAAGTTTTATACCTGAATGGCAAAATGTTGTTTTAATCCATGGCCTGTTTCTGTTTTTTTTTAATCCCACCTCATGTGCATTTACAGTAAAGTCTAAAAGATAACTGTCGGTAAAACAACAACAGGACCTACAAGAAAATAAAAGCTGTCACACGATATAATCTGCTCTCATTGGTGTTTTGTTGTAAGGACAACGATCATGAACACTGCTGTAGCACAGCTGAAAACAATGCACAAAACTGTTTTTTTAAATCCAATAACAATATTTTTACTACAGTCTGAAGTGCACTGGTGCACAGTTAGTGGCGACATCGTTTTATCTAAACCTCTGTAGATCACTGCTGAAAATAGAACTTTGTTACACAGAGAGGGCGGAGACGCACAAATAAAACGTTACAGAGCCTTTTGCTTCAGAGAACACAGCAGCAACTGTTAGCATTGTACTTGCTGGTTGTGATTGGGATTCCCCTAGGGTTATAAGTTTAGGAGGTGGCAGGGCGTGGTTTGGCCCAGGGTTCTAATCACAAGCAGTTTAAAGAAATCAATCTTAATAGAACCAAAACTTGGAGGCGGAGGGAACAGTAAGGGGGAGGGGCTCATTTAAACCAGTTTTGAAGCACATAGTCCTAGTTTAGGCACAGTAAAGTTTAGGCACCCTTGCTAGTCTTTAGGGTGCGGGGTGACACCCCCCCCCCCTTATTGAATAGTAGGGGAGACACTGGGAGCTGAGTAATGGGGAAGGACTGCAGGTATTCGATATGTCTGACGGGCCGCTGACAGGGGCTACTCTGGCACCTCGGGGTTTGGCCATCTACCTCCATATCAGCGCAACAACGTTCTATACGATGCTCCAGGTTCCAGTTGAATTCTCACCATCGATGGAGATTTCTTTCTCAATAATGATGGATAAACCTGTGCACTGTGAGAGAGAGGTGGCCACTGGTTGGCGTTATACTGCTGTGGGGCGGATGAAGAAACTATTTCCTCACAGATTCCAGTTTCTCTGGCCGCGATTCAAAGCTACTTGCTGCTAGTACGTGGTGCCACTAGGAGTTTGGTTTGGTATTATCACAATAACTCGATACACGAAGCACTTTTTTCATGTGTGAAACTCAAACTGGATGTTGCTCAAACTCAGAGCTGTGTGGATGAAAAGGGATTATTCGTATTTTATCACAGAAATGTGGGTTTTCTCGATCAGAAGCTGCTGGATTTGGATCATTAGCATATCGAAAGCTATAATTAAAAGAGTGTAGGTCTGTAAACGCATCAGCGATGACAAGTTATCGTCTTCATTGTGAGAGTGAAGAGGAGATGCAGGAGACAAAGCCCAGCATCAGAGATGTTACGCAGGAACAGTGACGCTCATGAAGACGCCTGGAACAGCAAACGCTCTGATGCCAATCGTCTTTGCTTTGTCAGCGGCTAACACGAGTGGGCGGAGGCACTCTTCTGTTTGCGCCAGAGGAAAAGGGGGTGTTGCTGGAGATACCGAGAAAGACAATCCTTCTCTAAAGATGAGTGGGCTAACGGGAACCATTAATTGGTTTAGCTGGATTTCAGTGGGACTCCAGTTCCGGCTTAGCTTGCAGGCGTAAACGGTGGCAAGTCTTTTCCTTGTGTTTCACACGGAGCTGCGATCGCTGGAGGAGAGGCTGTTTAAGCCTGAGGTTTTGATTCAGGAGATTAAATGGAGATGTACAGACGTCATCACTTTGAATGTTGAATTTAGTCCCAGAGCTTTCATTTATTATTCACCAGCTTTTCCTTCTGAGCCACGCTCATGTCACTCCATTTATAGGTAGTGTTTTAATCAATAACTTTGATTAGATGGAGGGTTTAGTTAAACCATAATAAAAAGCACTTCTCATTGTATGAACTTCTGGGCTTTATGATCTGATTGACGTTAAATATTGGACAGGCTCCAAAAATATTCCAGAAGATATTTTAAATCTAATTTAAATAGTTGTAGTCTAAAGTTTCAGTTTAAAATGATCATCAGCTGTCATCAGTGAACTAAAACATGCAATCACTTACAGCACCACCTGAGCACCTCATTGAGTGACCAATCAGAAGCTATCTCCAGAAGCAAATCCATTTCCCACAATCCCTTGCAAGCATGTTACATCCACGACCATTGTCCAGTCTAAAGATTCATCCTGGTTTGACAAACTGGTTACCTCTCCTGGCAGACCAGAATATTGGCACTCAGATGTTTGTGGTTCTGTGTAATCCGAGCCTTTTTGATCAGTTTTTGGGGTTTTAATCACGAAGCTCTCAGGAAATGACATTTTCAGTATAAAATGTAATTGTATTGTTGATTTTTGAAAGGTTAGTAGCTTCTTGATGTGCTTTAAACTCACTGTTGTATCGTGTACAACTGGAAACTAATGCTCAACTCTGCAGCTTTTACAAGTTTTTCCACCAAGTTCTGTCTCCAGTCTGGCCGAGGTAGAGGTGGGCGACGTTTATCTTCTATGATGGTATCGTACATTTTACATTATCGAGTGTTTCTATCTCAAAAAGAAATCAACAGAAGATGCGTTCCTGTGGCGAGCATTGCGCTGTAAAATCATGGGATTAAACCCTTGGGAAAGAAAGATTGATTGGAATGTGTTCGTTGCTTGAAATATAAGTCGCTTTGGATAAAAGCATCTGCCAAATGCTTAAATGTAAGATGCATTTACAGTATTTGATTGTAAAGGAGAAGCCCAAAGGTTCTCATAAGCCTGAGACAAGGCTTCAGACAACGCCGTTGATGGCAGATAAAGAGCGCCAAGTCTTTAATATTGTGCTCAGACTTCACCGTCAAACTTATACGAATCAACTCGCAAAAACACAGATGGAGGCACTACAAAATGTGTTCCACTTTTCAACAATTAAAACTAAGGAAAATAAACCTAATAATTCTCCTTTGACTTATGTACTTCCTGGACATAACTTGAAGTTGGTCATTGTTAAATCTGGCCATAGAATATCGCTGGGGAATGTTTTGCAGAAGGTCGTATAATTTGCTTGTGTGCATGCTTATATATATATATATATATATATATCCAATATTGCCACCCCTTGGCCAAGGTGCTAGTTTTCTCTGATTGGACAGAATGGCACGACATCCTGCCCACTCTCCATATCTCCATGAACCACAACGATTTAAACATGTGACTTTTATTTCAATAAACTGAAAGTTGGAGAAAAACAAAAGGCAACCCCCTGCTTTTCCTCATGGTGTGTAACAGGAAGTACCAGATCCTGCAGATCCTCCACTGGCCACTAGAGGCTGACGCCAATATTGAGCAGGTTCCCATTTAGAGCTATGTCAAAATTCCCAACTTTAGAGCGACAAAAACAAGTTTCGACTCCTGACTCTTTAATGTTTTTAATCCCTTTATTCAGCTTTCATGAAAATGAAGAGATTGGGGGAAGTTTAAGTTTTATTAAGCCGAACATGTTTGATAAATAAAGACTTTGAGTGTCAGCCATTGCCGTTATAATAAAAGTGTGCTGGACAAAAACAAACAAAGTGTTCCTTTAAAGCAAATGTTGTTTTTAATCTTCCATATGTTCAATACTGTGATAAAAGGCTCAAAAATCCAGTCCACAATGACCTTTTATTTTGTCACAAAATAAGTCACTGTGTGTTTTTATTTTTTGAAGAATTGTATAAACATAATAATTGTATTTGATACATCCAAAAAAACAGAGGGTAGTAAACAGTAGAGCTGTTGAAAATAAACCACTAAATGTCACTAGAAATCGTTCCGTTTGCTGAAACACAGAAAAAGTTGTGGCACATAGTGATTAAAAACATCCCGAACAATACATAAAGGTTAATAAAGTCAAGATTTATTAATGTATGTGTCTCAAAGGGCCTCTACCGATGTCTATGTTCCGCAGAGCTCCTTTGAGAAGTTTGCACGGCTATTATACCCTGGAAATACGGCACCTATTCTATTATTTGGGTTTTTGCATCTAGATCCTGAAGCAGCCGAGGTGATCTATAACCCAGACGGCGCGAGGATGTGTTTTTAATGTGCAGCACTCATGGGACCCCGGCAAGTCTGTTGTCGCTCTCTCTTAACCAAATTTATTGCCACTCTCTCTGTGATGCCCCAACAAAGGCAGCCGGTCCACCGCTCCCGGCGTATTTGTCAAATCGCTGCACCTGTGAGTGTCTGGAAAAAAATCACGGCCGCAGCGCTCGGAGAGGAATAAATCTTTCTTTTACTCCCCTGTTGTTTTTGGGGAAGGTGCTTCTCTGTTTGGAGGCTATGAATGAGTGCTCTCCGCTGTGAAGGTCGTGATGAATGGCGTTCGTTCTCAACTCCTTCATTGGGTTATTTATGGTTCATTAATTGAACAGAGAGGAGGGTTGTTGGCTCGGTGGGGGGTGCGCAAGACCCAGGATCTTCTGTCTTTGCCTGGGTAAGACCCTCAGGGCTAAGAGGAAAGAGTATGAGTATGAGAATGCACCTCTCTTTTCTTTAGGTCTTCTCTCGGTTTCCTGAAGAGCGGCAGATCATTCATCAGAAGAGAAAAGAGGAATGGACGATCATAGACCGTCTGCCCCCAATTCATCCAGAATTCACTTTTGCCCTTTAAGAATCGTCGTCATCTAATGTGTGTGAAGTAGAGACTAGTTTTAAACACTGTTTGCCGCGGTGTCTCCACCGCTAGATGACACAGAGGCGGCATGTGCTCGAATCTGAACTGCTTTCTTCCGTCGGGTTTCGTTCAGGACATGAGTGTGTATTAAAAAGATTAAGTTTTAGTTGAACACTAACTGACCCCAGAACAGCTCTAAAGCAAACAGTTGACTTGTTTCTGGAAGGATTTGAACAAATTTGTACCACTCTCGGGGTGCATCAGTAGAAGAATACGTAACTTTTTTTTAAAATTAAACGTGTCCTTGCTTCTGATCACGCGATGTTCGGTGTGAAATGCTTTTCTGTTTCATTTATTTTGTTAATTTTTTTAGTTTAGCCCCCAATCTATTCTGAATATATAATTCAGTTTGATAGGTCAATTAAAATTGAACATATTTATTTCCCATTTATACGTGTGTATGCAAAGAAGGAAACACAATGAAATGAAGTAAAGGGCAGTGGAAAGACACGAAAATCAAAGCCGCTGTATGTTACCCACGGGATGTGGCGGTTGGTAGTGGGGCAAAGTTTAAAAACAGGGCAAAAAATAAAGACGGTTTTGTGGCAGCGCTATTAAAAATCCATCATGCACAGAAAACCCTCCAAATAAAAGCTTGATTATTACTTTTAATTCTAAACATTATATATTTGAAGACTCCCCCAAGCTTTATCTCTTGTTGTAAGTATTGCTTTCTGTTGGTGCATCACCCTTCGATATGTTTCGTTTCTGGAAACCTGCTTTTTCCGCATTTCTTTGACCTTCATCGAAGGAAATATTTGTAAATCTTGTCACTGGATCCCCAGCCTTTTGAATAGATTTGAGTGGGCAGATGTCTCTCTGATGCTCATTTTGGGAAAAGCTGAGAATTTCATATTGAAAGTTATGATTAAGGAGCAGGGAGGCAGCATTGTTTCAGGTTAACTGAATACTGTGAATTCCCCTTTAGTAGTAAATGCCTTTATGGCCCTCTACTGGACGGGTGACCTGTCCAGGGTGTGTACCCTGTCTTTCCCCGAAGTGTGCTGTAGAACTAAAGATCAGGAATATTGAGAAATACTGAGAATTACATGAAAAAACAACCAACACGGCATTGATAAAGTCAGTACTCTGTGAAATTCCTTACACACCCAACAAAAGAGAATTCTCTAAATTGGTAAAATGAAAATGTCAAGAGCCTGTTTTCCGTAGACTTTTAAATTATGAAGAGACTATAGAGCAAAGTTTGTTGTGATTGGCCAATACAACTCTGCCACTTCATACCCATGGGGAGGAGGGGTAGCCGTGCATGTTTACCATTAGATTTTCTCGTGATGGATATATTTGCATATTTAACCCTTTAAGTGAATCAAAAAGTCTGAATCGCCCAACTCCAGGCCTTCACTCTATAATTTTGGGGATATAAACCCCCCAAAACCTGTGAGTTTGTTGTGAAATAAAAAAAAAAAGGTGTTAATCAGCCTGAACCAGGGATTGCACTCAAGGCACAGAGTTCCTCTCTGTAAAGAAGCGACTCAAGGTTTCTGTTTCATATTTGCTCCGGTGGAAAACGTTCTGCCGCCCCGCACAAGCCACTCAATGCCTCAAGTATAAACACTGCAGTGTGGTGTGCGATCCGACACGCGAGCAGGGCATTAAAGCGCCTGCTTGTCAGCACACGGCTTCTCTCGGTTTATCAGTGAGAAATCAAGTTGCTTCCTTTTGATATCAATCTCCTTTCAAGGCCCTTCAAGTCTTTCAAGGGCCACTTCAGACAGGAGCCTGCAAACATGCTCTTAATTAACAAGTGGATTAGTGGAGCTGGTTTTCATGGAGAGGAGAGCTCAAAGCACTTCAAAGGGTGCAAGGATTGCAGATTGTGGAAGTGTAATGAGGGACGTTCCTGAAAGGGGCAAACGTTGGGACTTCTGCGGACGCATTGCTCTTTTTGACGGATGGCTGCTTTACGATGCGTGCTCAGACTCAATCGTTCTTCTTGGGGTTCAAGGCGTAGATGAACTCTTAACAATAGAAATGTATTTAAAGTAAATAAAGCAGGCTCTCTGTTGGATGTTTGCTTGGTCTGTGCGCATCGATGTTTATATTTATTATTATTTGTTATTGATTACTGATAGGACAGAGTGACAGCCTCTACACCAACGTCTCTCATGGCGTCTCATTTTATTTCCGTCATTTCTGTATAGCCCACACCAGTTAAACGTAACATTTAAAAAAAAGTGTAGTTGACTCTAAGCTGCAGGTGTCAGGATTGCAGGGATATTTACAATGGTGGATGGTGCGCAGAAAGGTTTTTAAACGGCAGGTAAAAATAGTTAAAGACACGTGTTCTGTCGTCTACCTGTAACGCTATTGATCACGACCCTCGTATTTCCTTCCTCGTGATGGAACTGAATATAGTCGTCTTCCTCGTGATGGAACTGAATATAGTCGTCTTCCTCGTGATGGAACTGAATATAGTCGTCTTCCTCGTGATGGAACTGAATATAGTCGTCTTCCTCGTGATGGAACTGAATATAGTCGTCTTCCTCGTGATGGAACTGAATATAGTCGTCTTCCTCGTGATGGAACTGAATATAGTCGTCTTCCTCGTGATGGAACTGAATATAGTCATCTTCCTCGTGATGGAACTGAATATAGTCATCTTCCTCGTGATGGAACTGAATATAGTCGTCTTCCTCGTGATGGAACTGAATATAGTCGTCTTCCTCGTGATGGAACTGAATATAGTCGTCTTCCTCGTGATGGAACTGAATATAGTCGTCTTCCTCGTGATGGAACTGAACAGCCGCTGGATCACTTTTTCCCAGTCCCTCTTTCGTTATCGCTCTCGAATCTGCAGCCAGCCTCCAAGAACGTTTTCAAGTTCAGGGCTTTTATTTCCTCTGAAAGCTCTTTTATGCTAGACGATAAATTCTAGACGATAAAATTCCAAAAAGAAAAGGCCTGATCTTCCAGCAGTCGAGCAATTGCAGCGACAACATCCAGGACCAACACCATTTACGTTCCCTGAATAAACTTTACTCTTTAGAGAGAGAGAGAGAGAGAGAGAGTCTACTCATCGATGTCTACACATAGATACATCGTGACACGAGGCCATCCGCTGGCCTGATGCTACGCCATTTTAGTACAGGGCAAGTGATGTCTACATACTGCATCGGTCAATAGAAGCGGAGATCTACCAGCGGATACATTTTTTGTCACTTCATTTTCAGGTGTAAATAAATGTCATTAGAACGAAAATAAAATAATAAAGGAACGGGCTAAAAACAAATAAATATATAGAACACACTCACAAATGAAAAGCATGTATTAAAATATATTAAGATGTATTTTACCCTTTTGATACAAAATGAACATACTTTTTACTAATATTCCTCTAACAACACAACGTTTGCGCATCTTGTGCCACAATCAATGACAGAAGGCAGAAGTGACCGCCTACAAAAAACGCTCTGCCCCATAATAAGATGGCGCCTTGACGACGTACGTGACCGGCTGTTGTAAGGTATCTAGGTATTTATATCTATGGAGAGAGCTCTGGAGTGCTACTACTAACATGAGCTTGTTTATAGAGAGAAAATAACATAAAGCCTGATAAACATTTAGCTGGAATCAATAGAGAAACTGTAAAGAACATATATGGCCTGGCATAGAGGCGGCTAACTTTGGCTAACATTAGCAAGATTGCAAACTCACTTTAACAGTGAAACGTGCTGCTTTAACTTATTATAGATCAAAGTAAAACATTCTCTTTTCAGTCCACAGACATTTTGCTTGACCTTGTTCAGGTCATGGAAACCAAAAAAAAAAAAAACTAAAGTGGTAAAGCTAAGAATATCTGCGCTGTGTAGGAACCGCTGTGTAGGAACCTTCTAGCTGTTGGTATTAAAATGGTCCAAACTGTGCATTGAATTCTAATGAGGGAAATTTACAATCGTCAACACCGAAATACTCAAATCTTATTGGCTGATCTGTTCATGTGGGGCTTAGTTATCGATTAAAAGAGATATTTCGATTGCCTTGATTAGTTTTTATTGTACTAACTCTCTCTCTCTCTCTCTCTCTCTCTCCTCCTTCCCTCTTTCCTGGCGTGTCTGCTCCCATTGAACTACTCCAAGGTAAGGGATCGTACTATTTTTACATACACATGGCCTGAAAGTCTTCTCCAAGGCCTTGGAAAGTTTTTGGATGAACTTGAAAAGGCCACTCTGATGACACGCGTCAAATCGCATCAGCAGACAAACGTTGAGTTTTCAGAGGTTACCTTGCAGAAATGTTTTCCTTTCATGTTTTATTTGTGGCTTCGGCTCGTCTCCATGTTCAGACCTGGATGATTATCCTCAGGTTGTATCCGAGTTGCTTGCTGTCGAGATATTTTTATGTTTAATTAAGAATCATCCCTTGATTTGAGATTAAAGAGCAGTTTCATCTAGATTACGTTATTGAAGATTGATTATTATAGAGAGTCCTGCTGAGCTGGATCCCGTACACACACACACGCACACACGCACACACACACACACGCACACATTCAGTTACAGACTTCCTCCACTGTGAGGCAGGTACTCTCTGCTTACAAACACAGAAGCAAATGAAGATGGATGTTGGACAGCATGCTTTATCAGGTTTCTTATTCTGTGATGATCAAGAGCAAGGACAGACGTTTTCCACTCACACATCCCATAGAATACTGCTCGCAGCAGCTGCAGCAATGAGAAAACAGAATATTTAGATGAAAATTTTGTCTCCAGTGTTTTTATGACGACTCTGAATATATTCAGTAAAACTAACTCATTATTTTTGGTTAATTTTCTAGTGATTTCCTCTTTTATTTTAGAGGACTGCAGATTGCAGCGTCATACGACAATTTACAAATACTTGTATGTTTCACATATTTTTCAGATTGATTATTGTATAATTATAGATCGATAACTTAAAAATATGTGGCGATATATGTGTCCCCGTCGATCAGGAATTCCATGTACGCACTGTTCACAATTTGCACAGACGTCTTTTTTTCAATGTATCTGCGATGACTGCTATAAATTGGGTGCGCGCGACATCATTGCTGTACGTCGGGTTAACGTTCAAGCCATTTTTCTTCATAAGAATTATGATACAATTTGACACACATATCGATACAAAATACAATTTGACGCATTTCTTTTAATAGTATGTTGATTTTTTAATCGACGTCGTCATGAAAACTGATGATATTGTATCGTTTGTAGAGTGGTTGCCAGATCCCAATAGTGTTGCTAGTAATTAGGTTACAATGGTACAGTGACACCACGAGATACGGAATTAATCTGCTCCAGGGTGGCATTCGTATCTCGAACAATTCGTATCCCGCAGCAAGTTTTACGTAATCCGTGCAATGGCTCTCCGAAACAACAGTGTGCTGATCAAAATGGAAAACCAGAGAAAAATCACGAAACGTTTCTTCAATCCTCAAATCTACACATTGTTAATGTAATAAATGATAATAAAACACGATAAAGAACAGCACTTTAGACGTTATAAACGTTATTTCTTTTACGACGCCTTGACTCTAACATTTGTTATAGTACATTATTGCTAATCTATAGATAATGTTTCGCTCGATTTAAAACTGATTTGAAGCGTATCAGCCCCCTTTAGCACGGTCTGCAACGGGATAATGGAGCGCCAGGACCCGGAAGCGCAGCTTAACAAGTGGATAATGTCTGTTTTTCATATCTTGGAATTGTTTTCGTCGCTCGAAACATTTTTCCCGCGAGACCTTTCGTATCTCGAACATTTTGTAACTCGAAGCCTTCGCATGTCGAGGTACCACTGTACTTAGATTTGATTATTCTTTTATTTGTAATCAAAGCATTTCTAGCAAATCTAGGAGTTTATTCTGGTTTTGTTTTTGAATTTTTCAAAGCATAGTGATTATGGTTTAAACAGATGGCAGTGACAGCATCCAGGACCAACATTTTTCATGTTCATTTTCTATTAGCATCTTCATTATGTTCTTTAGAGAGGAGGGGGTAGAATTTTTTTTATCTTAAAAAAGAAAATAGCACCAACACCTGCTGAATATTTTAACTAGAGAACCAGTTCAGTTCATATTTTGTGCTATGCCTAAGTTTGTGCACCCCCATTTTCATGATTTTATTTATAAATCAAGAAATGTCAGTAAAATACATCATAACACAGAGAAATATAAAAAGTTAAGCATAAATTGAGGCACCCTTGTTATTTTATTTATTTCAATACTTATTGTACTAATTATCAGAACTCAACATTGGTTTGGTAAACTGTGAGGAACATTTTGAGGAATTGGAAGACCAGAAGTTATAGTTCAGGCATGAAGTGGCAGAACAAGAAGCATTTAAGGAAAAATTTGGCGCAGGATGATGAGAACAGTCACGGACAACCCACAGACCAGCTCCAAAGACCTACAGCATCATCTTGCTGCAGATGGCGCCACTGTGCATCGTTCAACTATTCAGTGCACTTTACACAAGGAGTTATTTGGGTGCTCCAAGAAAAACGCTTGCTCCAGATTTCAGTAGAATCTGGTGGTGGTTCCATCATGCTGTGGGGCTGTGGCCAGTGCAGAGGCGGGGATACTTGGTAAAGTTGAGGGTCACATAGACTCCACTCAATATCAGCAGATTCTGGAGAACATTGTCCAGGAATCCATGAGAAGGTTACTGGTTTGAATGTCATTGGTGATGGATCCCTCCAGTCACATTTGTTATGTCCCTGTCTGGTACAAACGACGTACCCATTACACCCATTAAACAATCTCTCACTGGTACGTGGTCTTTCTTTTTAGTGTCTCAGCCACTGGTCATGGTTTGGTGGAAAAGCTGTGCTTTTTCATTGTTAAAAAGTTTATTTTCAAAGGAGAAATGTCCGTGTGACGTGTGGTGTATTTACGTAGCATCTGCAGTGCAAGTAATGAACGAACATCAGTTTGAAAAGCACCCTCTGCTGGTGACAATTTACACAGTTTCTCTTTTATAGTAGTTTTTATTTGTGTCCCTTAGCTTGACTTTACATTTATTATTTGCATTTCTTTTTTCCGTTTGTTCAGGATTCTCTTGTAATATATTGAGTTTACAGTTCTAAATATAAACCTAGATTTGTTTTCCGTGGCATTGCCAAAAATAAGAAAAAAGGCTTTTTTTCTCCTTTTCCTGCTGGCTCCTGTTGGAGGAAGCTGTCTGCCTCCGTGAGTGACATGTTTCCAAGCCATCGTCTCTCAGAAGAACATGGCTGTCACTGTGAGGCTTTACTGACAGCTCCTCAGCTGTGCGCGTGTGCGCGCTACGCTGCTCTCTTTAAACTCAACCTCATGGCCCTCAGCAATGCGAGAAGTGACAGAGGACAAATAAGCCCATAATTATCACATCTCGAAGCCTCGTCACGTCCTGGATTTGCATAACTCCCTGAAAACAGATCTGGCTGGTTGTGGATTCCGGTAAATAGGATTTTAAATCGTCATCACTGACTCAGAGCAAACGTGAATCTTTTTATCACTGGATCAGTCCTGAGAGCAAACTACAACATTAACCCACTCTTTGAATCGATTTCTGCCAGGATTTGTTCCTCGAGGTTCAGGATTGTGTTCATTGGAATCCCTGACTCCCGTAAACAGAAACATATCGATGTGGAAGAGAAGATGTCGTTCTCAGTATTCACTCACAGAGATGAGGTTCTCCTGAAGCTTGTTTAGCGTTTGAAGGTGCATTAATGGAACAGGAAATTCCCATCCTCATCCTGTTCCCACAAATGTGGAGCATGGAGTTTGTCCACGACCTGTTGCTCACTGGAACACTTAACTAATAATAAAGTTAACTCTTTTCATCGTTTATAGATATTAACTGGTCACTTTATTATGTCCCAACTCGTTAACTCAAACTTCTAATCAGCCAATCACATGAAGGCATGGTGAAGACAGTCAAATCGAACATCGGAATGTGGAAGAAAGAGTATTTCAGATACTGCTGATCTACCGGGAGGTCTTTTCATTGGATGGAACATTTGGCTCCTCGTTGTTGCAAAGAATATTGACAGACATCCCACATTTAACTTTTTTTTTGTGGATTTTACAAGTCACCTCCACACTTTTAGACCTGTAGCTTTCAAGGAAGACTTAGGGACCCCCAGGCAACACATCATCCA
Source organism: Danionella cerebrum (assembly GCA_007224835.1). Taxonomy (NCBI): domain Eukaryota; kingdom Metazoa; phylum Chordata; class Actinopteri; order Cypriniformes; family Danionidae; genus Danionella; species Danionella cerebrum. Next base: position 432,118 of record SRMA01025432.1, on the reverse strand, counting down.
AGATCTGAAAAGGTCAGTTAAGATTATAGCACATCCTGGCACTCTTGAAAAAGGCTCTTTACAGAACCAAATCTGGTTCTCGAGGGGAACCTTTTTTGCTATTTTGAAAAACCCCAGAGATTTCCTGTTTGGTAGATCATTGCGCTAACAACGGTTCAAATCCCAGGGAAGGCAGGAACTGATAAAAAAAGTGTTAAATCTTTCAAAAATGTACGTTTCTTTGGATAAAAGCGTCTTGCAAATGCAATGCAAACCATCTCCTTTATGAAATGAATAAACTTTGGCATGATGATGTATGACCAGCGCACAACTACTGCAGAACCTCAAGTACCAAAGAGGCAAAATAGTTTGTTTACGCTAACAAAATGCTAGAAGAGTACCTCAAAAGCACAAAGAACTAAAAAGAGCTTAAAAGGTTCTTTAAAGAGCCCATCTCCTCAAAAGTTAATCACTTGGTGAAACGCAGGTCACACTTAAATGACCTTTTAATTCACATTTTCGGATTTTTAAACAACAGTTTTACGAACCGTTCGTACTTTACGTGACAACATTTTTACTCGAATGTACTCCTGTAGAAATTGCACGATACCAGGAGCTGAGAGCAGGAGGCGCTGTGTTTGAAAACATGAATGGATGACGCGTCGGTGGTAGGAGGGGGGGGGGGGGAGTATCAGGTGATGCTGAAGATTTGTTTGAGCTTGTAACTGACCAATCACAGAGCTTCCGGTTACAGGGAAGTGCACGTCTGATAGGGGTCTGTGTCTCTGCAGACGGGATGGTGTAGGCTGTGCGTAGGGTCGACGCGAACACTACAGTCCGGAACGTTCTCGCTAGTATTTAATAAAGAAGCTAAAGTCAGTTCAATAAATATTACTCTTTATTACGAACTCGAGGAAAGGATCAGGGTCTGCACGCCTCCAAATCTCCATCACAAGCCAAGATACCGTCTCAGATGAAAAAAACAACTCAAAGCAGTTCCAAACATAATAAAAAATGCGCAAAAAGAAAACCTGAGCTTTGGATAAAATAAATAAGCACAAAAGAGCCGGAGCAGACCGGGGTCCAGTGAAGTACACTACAAAGCCTTCTGTGCTAACGGACAAGATTGCTTTTATTGTACTCCTCCCTGCAGAGCCCCTTCTATCATCTGAGACCCCGCGGGCTTCATATCAAACCTTCAGAAAAGAGGCCTCGAGAACAGAACAAAAAGATTGACTGCGAGCGACAAAGAAATCTCGTTTTAAATAGACCTGCGATGACTGCCGCATGTAGAAGTTCATCTTTATTCTATCCGCGGACACAAAAGACTAATCATGAGCTTCACAAAGGGGGAGATCCGCCGTCCGTCCAGAGGTCTAACGAGTGCTGACAAGTGTGTTCACAGAGAGGTGGCGCTGTCCTGTCTCGTCACCCTCCGTGCAGCACAGGTCCCTCTTTCAGAAGTTAATCTTCTGGCTCTTGTTCTCAGAGTTTCATTTGCATGGCGCCCCCAGGAGGTGCTCGCTGACATCACCAGCCCCCAGCTTCCTGCGCCCCGTCTGATTCGACTCATCTTCATTTCTCCGAATCCTGCTTTTAAAGTTTTATTTAGCCTGTCATTTATTTAATAAGGGATTATTTATTTAGCGCATCAAATCATTCTGGGATGAATATTTATATATTTGTGGGGGCTTTAAATATTTACATGGTCCCCTCCACCGCTTGCTCTGGCGCCGAGCCCCAGTAATGAGTGTTGTTGTTGGTTGTGCGGCGGAATAACGACGAGACTGGTTTCAAAGTAAATAATCCTTTGCATATATTTGAACTTAATTGCTTTGAATGCATTATACGTGTCAAGGCTTTAATCTGTGTGTAATTTGGAGGATGAATCGGGTGGAGTGAGGGTCGGGTGCTGCTTTTGCATATTCATAATGTTGCTGTGAATATTAATTAGGTTGAATCATTTTGGGTCGGATGTTTACTTTGTTTTTAATAGAAACATTACGAAACTCTTTGGAACTCTTGACCCAATGTCCTTTCACCAAATTATATTACTCCATTACAGAAATGTATTTATTTGTAAATGTACATTTCTATACAGTATTTATATATTTATTTTCATATACATTAATCCGTTAATATAGTTTATTACCCGTTGTTATAGTATCTACTTAATTTTTTATATTTTAAAAACATATATTAATATAAACATACAAATCTCATTATTATTTTTTTTATCTAGTTATTGATTTCAAATTTTTGTATCTATATTTGTTTATGTCTAAACAACATTTGCAAATGTTATTATTTATTTGTTTATATCCAAATGTAATTTTTTTAATTACATTTTTTATAAAATATCTATAATTGATGTGTATCTAAATTAGTTTGTATTTTAATTCAAGTATATATTTATTTATTTATTCACATCAGTTTTCATAAATGTTTTATTATTTATTTATTTATATTTATTTAATTTTTTTAATCCTGTATATATGTTGACATATTTATTTATTTAATTATTTCATTTATTTATCCCAAAACATTCATATTGTTAACATTATTTAAGTTTTTTATTTTTTTTTTCAGTTTATCAAACTTTTTTACATTGTATTTCATACTTGAAAAACAATATTTGAAAAATTTGACCTCTTTTTACATAAAAATCACATTTGTGACGGCAATATCTCTGCAACGATAGGTTTTTCAGAACGTGTTTTGATACAGATCGAGGATGGCGCGGTTCGTTTGGCAAAATGCTAACACAAAAGCTTCCGGTAAAGATATTTCTAGACTTGTTTAGCAGTCGACCGTCTGTGAGTGTTAGCTAAGCTACACGCTAACACCTAGCAATGGATATTAACTCTGATTGGCCCTTCAGTGCACTTTGAAGCAGAGGTCTGCCCAGACAAACGGCGTGCTGCAGCATAACGTATTGTGTAGCAAGATCATTAGCCGAAGCGCGGAGCTATCCGCTGGTGCTAGCCTGTTCAATCAGGTGTTGTCTTCATATTATTAGCATCGGCCCCTAATGAGCCGATCCTAGCAGGTGTGCGCTGCGCCGCCTTGCACCCTAAATTTGTTCTGCATGCTAAATCCGGCCGGTAATCTTTATTCCTCTGAGTAGCTTATTAAAAGTGAAAGGAAGATGAAAACGTGCAGGGCTCCTTCTCTCCCGCTCTTCATCTGCGGATCTTCTTCCTCACTTAATATGGAGGTTATAGTAACCTTAGCGGGTGATCGATGTGGCGTGTGACTTGAGGTAATAATAGCCATGATGGATCCCTCACTGAACCCAGGAGATGTAATCTTGCAGGATGCGCAAGATAAAGTGTTATCTGGTTGAAAGATACACACGTAGCTGCGGCGCACATCCAGCAACACACTTTATCACAGGGCAGACAACGCCGGGGTGTCCGAATTTATGACGGCTCGCCGCGTCTTTAATTCATCAACGCTTAACTCGGGCCCAAGTGTATTCTCTGTGTTTGCTTCCCAGTGAATTATCTCTCAGCTATAGCAAATAATGTGCAGCGTTTCTTCTCGTTCTCGATAGATTCTTTCTGATTTTCATCACGCTTTTGGGTCGAATTTATCATGAATATCTTATTAATCGTGAAATAAATTCCGTTCTTATTTATACTTTCTTCTAAGCCCTTCGTTCAAGTTCGGAAGTGTAAAAAGAATGTTATGTTTTTATATCATTTTATAGAATATAATATGTCACAACATCAGGAAGAAACAGCGGGGTGGATTCACACCTCACATTTGAAAAAGGGCGGAGTCAGCTGGTAATTTTTGAGATGCGATGGGAGTGGCATATGGCGTGCACCAACCTCTCATTTTCCCTCACGTGTAATACAATTCCTTAGGATTGTTAAAAAATAGAGGAGGATTGCTCCTCCACTTAATGAATTCTGGTCTCTGGTGATCATGGTTAACAATGGGAGCACAATCAAAGAGCAGCTGATGTTGTGGTCTAGAAGTAAGGTGTAATATTTTTCAGTCTGTTTACTAATGTTGATGGACTGATTGTGACAGGGAAACATATTGAGGCGCACGTTACCCGATTTACTGCCTGCGCTGGAATTACATAAATAGAGATTCGCCAAAATTTGTTACAGGTTTTATCTAAATCTCTACTGAGATTAGGTAATCGAAGCTTACTTGATCAGGTATTAGAACTTTCTCCGAAAAGAAACCTGCACAGATTGATCCAGATTCGAGATTCCAGCGGCAGCGTGTGAGTCGTGGCGAATCAGAACACTGCTTTCATGCATATTAATGCCATTTTAACACATTCACAAAACCCCTCACCGATTGGTTAGTTTCTCATATAGGTCGTTACGTAACTTTGCTTTTAAAACAGGAAGTTCCAAAATGACATAAAATGTACCTGTTTATTGTTAAAAATAAAGTAAAAGGTTGAGGTTACAGTCTTCAGCAGACGACGACCAGCGTATGCGTCTTATATCTTTACAAAAGGTCAACAAAATGAGAATTTGAAATCTATCACAACTCTTCCGTCATGCTTCATTGTGGACGTGCCGTGTTGCAGACATAAATCGCAGACGATGATTTTATTGCGGTGAAAACAATGGAAAAGGTCCGAGAGTTGTGTGTATTAAAACACCCACATCCCCCGCGGTTGTGATGCCCTGCAGGAGCGTGACCTTGATGTGTTTGTTTGGATTTAAACGGAAAAATCATAGACTTTATTAAAGGAATATCAAATCTCAGATGTAGCAAAAGTTGAATAGCGGCACAAAGGGTTAAAAACATCACAAAGAGCACCACGACTCATTCAATATCGAACAGAAGTACATGTCATGTGTTTTTATTACTAATGCAAACAAATGTGAATAATTGATGATGCGCCGTCTACAAATAACATAGACATTCTAATATATTTAATAAGTATTGGTCCAGGGCCTCCTGAACCCTTGGGCTGGCCCGGTTCTAAGTGCCACACCAGGCCCACAGTCATCACTCCATTAGCGGCTAATTAATAGCGCTCGATTGTTTAACTGTTATTAAGCTCTTTGAACGATACTTTGCGCTCGGCTGAAATGAAATGCATCCCAGAAGCCATCTGTTGTGATGGCCCGAGATTAAAAAGTGCAGCGAGGCTCGTTTGAAAAATGTTGCTTTATCGATGGTGATTTTTCAGCGTGCCCTGTGGGCCACGACTGACAGGGAAACGCTGTAGTCCTTCTTCATGTTGATGTGCTTTTTTAGTCTACAATACCTAGGGAGCAACAGTAAGTGTGACTGATTCATTCGTTGACCGGTAAAAGGTGTCAGCCGGGTGAGAATGAATGTGGCGAGAGGGTGACAGCAAGGAAATGGTCGCTCCGTCCTGCTCCCTCACCGTCCGCGACAGAACCTGGGCTGCAAGATGTTTCATTTCAAACAAGAGCTGTGACGTTTCATTTAATTATTATTCCGTTTGTACTAATGCCAATCTGGAATCAATCAATCAATCAGCGTTTATTTATAAAGCGCCTCATTCTTGAAAATGAGGCATTAGGAGAAAAATACAGCTTCTGCCACTGCCACATTTTTAGATTTGATTAGGCAGTTTAGATGCAACCTTCATGAAACACACACCTCATTCCGCTAATGAGGAGGGGTTTTGTTTTCAGTCAAGGGTCTATTTTTGGAGATCGGCCCAAATATGTTGCATTGCGCAGAATCCATGAGATCTCGAGAAACAATGAACCGATCACAATCAGCAATCGCACGCGCGTAGGAAAATATCGTAGCCTCTACAACGCTACGAGCTGATTCCACTCGATCCTCTAAAACTGAGCATGTGCAAATCGAGACGACACAAAGTCCACGTGGCTGTTAAAAGAGTCCCTCGGTGCTCGTTCCGTGTGGGTTTGAACGCACACGCTCCATGAAGTACACGGGGCCCTTAGTCTTTCGGAGTTCAAGTTCAAGTTCGTTTAATTTATATAGCGCTTTTCACAACAGACATTGTCTCAAAGCAGCTTTACAGTAAACCAACAAGTTTAAACTCAACAAAGAGAAAAGAAATTAATTACTAAGTGGTGTATATGTCCCTGATGAGCAAGCCTGGGGCGACTGTGGCAAGGAAAACTCCCTTTTGGAAGAAACCTTGAGAGGAACCGGGGGTTCCTCCAATCCCAGTGACTCAGCAGCCCTGGCGATGGCAGCGTTGACTCAGTCAGTGGGGCACCTACTGGGCTCCTTCTCAACATGCGTTCCTTGACGAGCTACACCTGGCAATACGGATTGGAGAACTATTTCGTAATGTGTTCCAAAGCTCAGGAGCTCAGAGCAAACGACGATCGATAAATGATTCGTGGAGATATTGAGTGCCGTCAAAACCCGCCGCTGAACTGGATCGTCCTCCATAAAGAACTTTAGAGTCGTGTCGTTTGTAGTAAAAGCGGCGCCGCAGATTTCAAGTTTCGGATTGTAGTTTGCTCTGTTGAAACTGGTGGGAATCCGTAAATCCTCAACCATCTGCAGGATCATGTGACCCCTTGGTATTGCATTACATGATCACAGTGGCTCCCGAAATATCTTTATTAGTTTATTTCACGCATGCTTTCCGTCATTTCCACATCACCGCCAGCAACGTGAGCCTTCCCGTAATTCTTATCACGCTGACCTCAATCCAGCGCTGGCGGACAATTTCCCGAGCTGTTGGCGACCAATCAGAAGCCTCTTCAGTTCGCTCTCACTTTTGGACGCCATGCTGGTGGAGCTGCGCTGTTTGCTGCTGGTGTGTGTGTGATTACTGGACCAGCGCAGTGCTTCTCCTCAAGGGGTCCCAGAAGCCAAATGAAAGTGAGGCCCCTCCAGCGCTATCTCATCTCCCCAGGAAAAGGATCATCTGCATTGAGGAGGGGGAGGGGGAGGGGGACCATTGGTCTTTTCCCATCAAGTATCAGTTGATATTTTTAACAAATGGGTTTTGTGAGGATTATTCTTTTTTTGTAATTTTAGTTTTTGTTGTTTTCGTTTAAAAATTGTCTGTTCATATCTATTTTTAAACAAACAACATCTCCCGATAGATTTCCTTAACAAATAAAGTTTAAACATTTTTAAAATTCTAAATAAATAAATAAACAATTACACATTTTAGGTATGTATTTGTTTTATAGTTTGTGTTTATTTATAGTGTGAGCGGCACATTTGGTTGTTTAACAAATGTGGCTGCCATAGCAACCACAAATAAAGTGTTTATTTGTAATTTACACAAGTTTTAAAATTAATCATATATAAATTTACACATATGTCCAAAAATGTCACTAAAATCATAAACATTTTTGTTTTACGTGAAAAATGTAGCATTATTGCCCAGTAACAGTAACATTCTTTATAAAAAAACTACATTTTTAATGGTTGCAAAATTACAAAATCCATATTGTATTACATTTAATTTCATAAGTGCCTTTTTATCAGTGATTCATATTTTATAGGTAAATAATTTCAAGCAGTTTGTTAGATAAACTATGAAATGAGTCTTAAAATTGATTCCTATTGCTCTTAAAGACATCTTTTAAAGTCTAAAATTTGACATTGTGAAACCTGCAGAAACCCTGTTATTTATTTATTTATTTATTTATTTATTTATTTATTTATGTATTTATTTATTTATGTATTTATTCATACCCTCCCCTTCTGCACAGTCAGTGTTGGAGCATCTTCTACATCACTAATACCTCAGTTCAGACTTTCTTCAAACTGTTGCCGTGTTTGGATTCTCCAGATTAGCGGGATAACTATGATGTCTGGAGTCATTCGCTCTGTCAGGTACTGGGAGGGATGGTTTGGGGATCCTCAGTGTTGTTTGACACCGAGCTTGTAAATCATGGGCATCCTTCCAAAGGCTCTTTTCAGCTCTTTCTAATTGGCCTCATTGTAGGAGAAGAATTAATTGGCTGCCGCAGCTATTAATGCTGACGGTTATGGATGGCGCGCGGTTGTACTTAATACGGCCGATCGCTTGTCCCTTCTCTTTGCTTCACAGTGCTCTGTCGGAGGGTGATGTATGTGCTGGAGAAGGGAAGCTGCAGACACACAATGGGGGTTTCGGCCCACTGGCTGAGGGCCAGACTGGGACGACTGTCACAGCACCAGAGGAATTATCTCTGTGTGTTTCTCTGTAGTGGGCTGCTTTTGTGAGGGTCCCCTTCGTCAACGGAGACAGTGCAAGATGATCAAGATGTTTACAGATGATTTTATTGTGAAATTCTGCAAAATGCCAATTTATAGCAGAGTATAACAATACTTTGTTTATTTTGTGTAGTGCCTTTCTCAAAACTCAGTGGTGCTTTACACTGAGCCATAATTAAGACAGAAGAAGAGTAAAATAAAGCAGAAAGAAGAGATGAATTATAAACAATGTAGAGAAGAATACAGAGAATGTGTCACATATCGATGAACAGATGGGTTTTTAAGAAGGTTCCAGAGTGAGGGAGTGGTTTCGACCAGTGAAAGACAGGGGGCCTGGGTCAGAGGATCTGAGATGGAGAGTTCTAGAGAACGTTACCAATCTATCCTCTGAATTTTGGATCTATTGCAGCTTGCTCATGGTAGAGTCTGGAAGACCGTAGAAAAGGTGGGAATGAGAAGGTTGTATGGAGCAGAGGTTCAGTCTCCGTGGTGCGCGGTGCTTCTCTGGTGGAGATGTGATTGCGGAAGGAAAGTGACAAGTCAGGATTAGGGTTTAAACAACGTTCTGCAAAATAACAATTCCACACAAAAAGATACAACTCATATCAAAACCATATCTATCTACCATCGTGTCTCTTAGCTATATATATTTTCAATTTGGACACATCTCAAAGTATATATTATTTTATTGTATTTGAAAGTCGAGGTTGAGGGGCTTGAGTGGAGAGTGGAGAGCAGCCTCCCTTTCATCTGTGGGGTCTGGGCAGTGGATCCAAGAGCTTGAGCCGGTTGATTTTCTAGAAGCTGTTCCAGAGATTTCCCAGGAAGCCCATCGTTTAAGGCTTTGTATGTAATTAGGTGAATTTTTAATATAATTTCATTGGAAGCCAATGACAATGTCTCAAGTGACACCATCTTTTACCAGCCATGTCTCCAGGAATAATTGCTTTTAACGGACGGTAGTTTTCTCGAAACCTACCTGATGGCGGATCTCTCTACACATAAAATCTGCTTTACAGATTCCCCAGGACCCAGATAGAAACAGCCCAACGAGGAGCCTGATCAACCTGCATTTGTAAATAATATTGCTGCAATAAAACCCCGTACAACTCTCTTAATACCAGGCTGAAAATGGAGAGTCAGTGGGATCAACTTTCTGTGGGACCAGTCACCTTCGAGGGGGAGATTTGTAAAGATTCACTTTTTTTTCTCAGCATTCACTGTTTTTTTGTAAAGATGGTTTATTCGTTTAAGAAACTAGTGCTGACTTTAAATGTTATATCCACATGATCTTATACGTGACGTCGGCGAGTCCATTTTTTGATCGTACTTTATAAAATCTGGGGCAAACATCTGAACTCCGGTGCTGATCACTGGAATCAAGTCCTTTATCTTTATTTGTCATGCTGCAGAGATGACAGAAACGCTGTTGTCGGATTCTAGGGGGAATTTGATTTCACTCGTTACCATGGGAACAGAAAGGATGAAGATGCATGATAGCTGCCGAGCGTGCTCCCTTTCTTGAGTGTGTTAGTGCGTTTCCGTGCGTCTGGAGTTTAGGGTTTGCTCATTACAGAAGGTCATCTTTGGAGTCGCTTCTGTTGACTCTGTTTCCTTTAGCTGCTGCTCTATGAGCCAGAGTGTGAAGACGGTCGCGTGGTCACTGCAGGGTGGACGGAGGGCGCGATGAGTCTGTTGTGAGGAAAGTTCTGGATTCCAGACATGAACGCTTCTGATGGCTCCGAGGCTTAGCTTCCAGCAGGTCTTTCGTTGTCGGTTTGTTTCAGCAGTTCTGGCCATAATTCCAGTTCATAATTAACCCGTGACATTCCACAACGATGATGGGCCTGGATCTTTGAGCACGGCAATGACCCTAAACAAAATCTTCTGCAGAGGAACAAGTAGAAGGTTCTGGAATGGCCATCTCAGACCTGAAGATTGTGGTGCTCGGAAACCATCAAACCTGACTGAACTGGAGATGTTTTTATGTAAAGAAGAATTCTTTCTGCCAGAATCCAGACACTAACTGAAAGCAAAAGCGTTTTCTGCAAAAGGAAGATGCACAAAATATTGAGGCGGTGGCTAAATGTATGCGCATGCCTAATTTTGTGTAAATATTTCTTGCACGCCTTCCATAAATCATATAAACTTTATTTCACTGTTTGTCTTCTGTATGTCACTGAACTTTCATATCCAGACAACCCATGATTTTATAAAGGGGCGCCCAAACTTTTGCACACCTCTCTAATGTCCTCCACATGTTGTGTTCCAGTTGTGATGAGGCGAAAGATCTATTTTTGTTGAAGTTGTCAGCAAGTATCGATGCTAATGAACCCACATGACACAAGTGCAGGAGGAATGGGGAGAGCAAGACAAGAAAGGAAAGGTTTATATCCCTCAAAATTAAATTAGAGATTTAAAGAAAAAGACGAGATTTGTTGGCCCCGCTGTGGAAGATTTCCTCCTGTGGAGCACAAAGCTCTGACTCACGGCTGTGAAAGATGCATTTGCATCGAGATTTTTCCAGCGTTCCCCGTTTGAGGATTAGATGGCGGGTTCTTCACGGTTTGCTCTCGAGTGTCTGTGCCCCGCCACTTCTGTCAGAGACAATGGAAGCTGATCTCAGGTCAGGAGTTGAACTGCCGAATCATCCTTAAACCATCACGATAACGTTGGTGATAACACTTTGTCGAATTCTTCCGCTTGTTTCTACGATGGAACATTGTTTGCCGTACCCCTTCGCACCCCTGCAGTGACGTCACGTGCAAACCACCAAGTGAATAAAATAAACATCAGCTCCCGGAGCTCCGGTGTCGTTTCTCTCTGCTCCTAATCTGTCTGAAACCGCACAAACACGACTGGAATTAAGTTCTGTGAAATGTGCCTCACACCAACAGTCAGCCGGCAAATGGAGAAATATGAGGCTGCTGTGAAAACAGGGAGACGGGGCTCACGGAACATCAATCCGATCCGAGGAAGCAGAAGCAGAATAATGCAGCGTGGAAATCAAGCTACTGTTTGTATCTGTGTTCTATCGCTCAGAATCATTCTCTCTCTCAGTGCCTCCTGAGCAACGAGGTCTTAATCCTCAATGTTTAATGAAACACTATTTTTTGATGCGCTCCTTCACATTATCAATGCTTCTGTCCCGTGTATGAACACAACTGAATCGTTCAAAAAGGAATTCCCCAAATATTTCCTCTGTTCGATTCCAAACACCACTTGAGCTACAACCACCAAACTTTGCCAAGACTCAAAGCTGCTCTGCCTGGGGTAACTGTTTCTTTTCAGACTGGTGCCACTAAAGGAATTCTTTGAAGTTGCTGAGAATTCTGGGAAATGTTGTAACCTTGAGATCTTCAACCTGACCAAACTTGTGGAGGTTACCAGTCTGTGCTAGAACATAGCAACCACTGTGCAGAAGTATTTGAAAGGGTTTTAAATTAATGGGAAATGAGGTTTGTTTATGCTAATCATAGAAATAAAGTTACATTTTTAATGGCATCACTGACTGCTCTCTAGCAACCAAATTGTTTACCCTAGCAACCTCATTTTCTGAACTCAATCTCAGATTGGTTTATTTAACTCATGGTGACAACGGAAATATTATTTTATGTCCCCTCCATAGCAACCTGACTGTTTGCCATAGCAACCATGTTGCCATATTACTAGCTCAGGTAGGGAAAATCATAGAGATATGATAATTTGTTAATATTACTCATATCAGCATGGGGGTCTTTGTATGATATCACTGACTCCTCCATAGCAACCAAAAATTCTACCTTGGCAACCATTCCATTAAAGATATCAATTTTACAAGTCAACGTAAAAGTTTGTGGCTCTATTTCTTCACTTTCCTTCCAGTAACTGCTTTCAGCTCCATTGCAAACCTATGATTGTTGCTAAATACCCTCCCACACCCACAAATGTGACATATGTCACCTTGTACCGCTCATGAGGTTGATTTAACATTCTTTTGACCCCGCACGGTTATTTTTGTGGTCTATCACTTCCTGACTGAGCTGCTGTTGTTCCGGGTCACTTCCTGTCTTCTGTAACATCTGGCTTGAGAGGAACTTTCTCCGCTCGGCCCAGGCCCTTGATCCCCATTTTTATCTCTTACATATTCATTATTTACTGATTCCCTGCACCTGGGGAATTAAACGAGCTCCACCCTGAACAGCAACTGTTCATTGCTTTAAGCTCGTCTTTGGTTCATCTTGAGTGTGGTTTTTCCTCGTTTTCCTTGTTTTGTGTTACTTTGTAAAAATTCTCTTGTCACCTCGGTGTGGTCCATCTTGGAATCCTTAGACCCGTCCCAGCAGCACCATGCTGGAGATCACTGGTAATCAGTCTGTGTCGGAGAGCGATTAAAACCTCAATAAAGTCACAAGTTTGATGTTAGGCAGGTTTCTGTTTGGTAGAATTCAAGGCTTGGATGAGTGTCAGCGCTGCACTGAGATCAGTGGCCAGAATCCAGCCGGGGACTCGCTCCACTCTTAATTGATGAGCAATTTGTACATTTGTCCGCATGAACATAAGCATCTTGGGCCACTTTAATTGGTCAATTTCCCGCTTGTATGGAGTGCCCGGATTGATTTATTGCCGTTTTAAGAGGCCGCGGGGAGCAGCGAGAACAGCTGTGCCCAGCGCAGATGCAGAGATGCTGAGAAAACAAGAGAGGAACAGAACAAGCAGCAGACGGAGCAGCGAGGGGCTAGAGTTAGAAAGTAAACTTTGGAAATGGAAAAACCGTCTGTTGATTGTTGCTTTGAACAGAAGGGAACTCTGTAAAACAGACTTCTTTACATGTAAAACTTGCTTCAAGATACGAACGTCACGTCTACACATATAGCCACGTCTTTCAGATCTGCTTGATCATGCTAACACAGCTCTAAAAAAGACGCTCTGCGCAGATGTTTCGTAGAGTTCTGACGGCCAAGTGGGGTTCACTCAGAAAGGGCGAGGTGAACGGAGCGTTTTTAAGAGCCGGTTCGAAGGCGTTGGTTTTGAGGAATATTTCATTTTGAAAGGTGTGAACAGAAATAAAAATAAAACAGAATTCACAAAAGGAAAATGTTTGGGTGGAGGACTTTGTGACAGACGGAAGCGTTCGAGCAAACAGACTCCACGGTCTCAGATGTGAAGGATGGATTTTGATTAGCTTATTGTCGTGATGCTTCAATCCGGTGCTGATTGCGAGCAGAGTTCTGTGAAGAAGTTGTAGAGTGTCTGATGGGTATCCATCCGCTCTGACATGATCCTCTCTTGTAACCCTCATGAATAATCAGAGAGGAGCCGGTGTCTTTCCTTCTTCCATTCTTGTACACGTGGATTCAGTGGATCGAGTCTGGAAATCATCAAACTAAGATCAACATTTACGATCGTTTCATCAGTAAACTGCAGGTGAGACGGATAAAACGTCATATAATGCTTCATTAAGCTTTTGCAGTAAAAAACACATCGTGAGATAGAAAAAAATATCCTGGTGTTGGTCAAGTTGATCAAAATTGATCATTTTACTCAGTTCAAATTTTAGATTTAACTTCCGACTTTGTGAAAGCAGGGAATAAAGATGAACGGATGGATCTAGTGAAATATTTTTTTATGTTTAAAGTGATGTAACAATAGGAAATAAATGAACATTAAATCTTGTCGAGCTGAATAACATGTAAATGGAGGAACGGGCTGTAACTGTGCATTTCTATCCTCATTAGAGAGCCGTGGTGTAGCTGAGGATCATGCTAATCTCAAGCTCATGCTAATGTCAATCAATTAAGTGTCACGTCTAGTGTGCGGAGGTGAATGAAGGTGTTCTGTTCCATCAGAATCAGGATGAAATGTAAGAAATCGTGACAGCGCACCAGGCTCCCAAGAGTTTTCCTGCTGAATAATGAGTTTTTTTAAATGCAGTTACTGGACTCTACTGTTTCACTCAGAGACAGAAACGGCGTGAGCCATCGTGATTACGTGCTTCTCGGCGCTGATTGTTGTCGCGGGGTGTTGCTCTGACACTGCTGGAGTACTCCGGGTTATCCACTGCTTGCAGAAATCAGACGCGCCCCAGTCAGTGCTGTTCACGCTTGAGACGCCCCCAGCGAAAGGAGGGAGCCAACCTCATCCTGTCTGAAGTGGGATTCTTGGAAAACTCTTGCATTTTACGCCACAGATTATGAGGAACTAAATGACTCCAGGCGCTTCTGTGCAGTTCTCCTGACTTCCTGGCTCAACTCTCCGAGCAGCGATGATGTGTTTCTGCTGAATAAGTGAGCGGGGGATTTTTTTTTTACATTTTTGGCTCTTTCCAGCAGCCTTCTTTAAGATGAAAGGCTCTCCTTCACTTCTCTCTCTCTCTCTCTGGTGAAAACAGAATCCATGTTATGTAACATGCACCCCATCTGCACACCCTGCTCTAGGACTTAATTAAAGGGTAAAAGGTCTCAGCACATGGGGAGGATTTGCACTCTGCATATCTTGGTGACCCCAGTACACAAGGTGGCGCTGTATACAGTCTCTACCTCTAAGATTTCTTATTCAACCTCAGGCATTGCGCTTGTTACTTGAAGTTGATTCCAGTGTTACGGAGGATAGAGAAATCATTGCTCAGTTCAGGAGACCCCAAACATCAGCTCCCCCCTAATCTCGTATGTTTTAGGGCATACACGTGCTTCTCCTTGAACTCCTTTGTTGGCATGACTGTGTGCTTTGAGCCATTGTCCTGCTCTACAAGCAGGAAGTTCTCATCCAAGATCTACATCATCCCTCCCTGTCACTCCTCTGAATCAGGTTGCTCAGGTTGGACTGGCAGTGTGTTTCCAGTTGTTTTCTTGGTGACTGGTGCCAGCTTCCTTCTTTCTTTCAAACCTTCAAACGAAAGAAAGAAATAGAAAGAAAGAACGAAAGATATGGGGAAATTTCTGCAAAGAAAACAGCCTGTCATCATTTGTTCCGCTTTCGTTTGTTCTCATCCTGCTTCTTTCACTTCTGGATGAGGACCGCCTCGTGCGGCTCAAGCGAGAGCCAAACCTCAGTAAACGCTTGCAGACGTCTTCGGCTTCTGTCCTCAAAGTTCCAAACAAGGCATGTTTGCCTGCTGCAGGGCATTCTTCCACCTCCTCAGCCAGGAAGATGCGGGCTAATGGAGTTCTGACGTAACACTTTCTTTTGTCTCGCTGAATGAAAGCCAGCGGTTCTGAAAGTGCCCGTCTTTTCTGGAAAGGACACACTGCCCATATTGTGCCTCGTGCTCCACACTCCATTCATGGATTTATGAGATTATGGGGCTGCTAATCTCATGCTAAGTTACTGTGGTGTACACTCGAATGCATTTGTGAGTTCTCTGTCGAATCCTTGTGTAATATCTCTTCCCTGCTGGAGAACGAACTCCAGAAAGCTTCTTCAGAGTTGCTCTTCTCACCCCGGGGCGAACATATGGTGCCCATTGGAGGCTGTAATGTCCATCATGCTCTAATGATTCAAGACAGTGAAACATGCTCGTTTTCATGCTCCTCGTGAGCATTCGCCAACGTAAGAGTGGGTACTTTGAGGGGAACATTGAGCTTTGGGTCGCCGATCAAACAACCAGTTCAACCACTTCTCCTTCCCATAGCTTCATTGGTCCCAACCCAACAAAAAATCTGGTTAATTACTGCATCACGATTGGAAGAGAAACCAATGAGGTGCAGAAGTGAAGCTATTAAAAAGCACAAGTCTTTCTGAAGCCCCTCCCCCGCACGAGCTAGCATCGTGTCGCAAGGTTCTTGCTGCGCGTCTAAGTGTCGCTTGCCCTGGCAGTTCTTTCAGCTGGAGGAGCTCTTGGTCTCGGAGAACACAGTAGAGGGAGACTTGGGGACATTCTTCTTCTTTGGTGCATGTTTGCTGTGATGGAAAATATGGAGGACAGAGAACTCATGCCGATGTACATCTCAGCCGCCAGTCAGAGACGCTTTTTCAAGTTCAAAAAGACCCCATGAATGTGCCGTGGTGTGCGTGCTGATGCGAAATGAGCAGTCAGCCAAAAATATTTTAATGATATTCGGGTCGTGGTCTGTCCGTTCATTTGATATAAAGATCTGGACTTAAAGAGCTCAACGGAGATCCATCCTTGTCCGGTGTTACTCAGATTCAGCCGATGGGAGCAGCTCAAATGAAATGTTCACTTGTGCCGTGCACTTATTACATTTAATCGTAACAAATTATTTAAGTACAGATATAAGTATAAAAGAATGCAATCACCAAAGGAGTTGAAAGCATTATTTAAACTTTAGATTACTGCAAATTACATTTAGTATATATACAACCATTCTCCAGATCTGTGGATAGCATTAGCTTAGCTTAGCTTAGCATACTGAATCCAGACATAGACCAGAAGCATTTTACAAACAATGAATCATTGAAAAAATAAGCCTTTAAATAATTCAAACATAGCTGTTTTAGAGTTATGCTTCCAGCATGTGATGAACTGTAAAATATGGTAATAATATAGAAATTACTTGATCCCATTTACCAGAAATGCTACTGGTCTAACAGGATTCAATGACCTATGCTAAGCTAAGCTAAAAGTGCTATCACTAGAGCTGGATTAGAGCTTAATGGAGTCCAAAATACTCATTATTTTGGGGTAAAGGATGGCTTCTTTCAGGTCCTGGAGTAACCTAGCCAGTACAAATCAGCCTAAACTTTTTTCAAATGCATTTTTCTGGTTGCTCTGTCACTAGTCTGTAAATAAACCATTACATTTATTTAATAATCATTTATTTTTCAGAAGCATCATGGGGTGAAATACGGCTTGCACTTGACTTTGTTATCCTGATAATTATACGTATAAATTCCATCAGAGTGTGATGAGCGTCTCAGGAGAGCACGTGTTTACCGATGGCGATGGAAATGAAATGAAACGGACAGATTTCTGCTTTGCGAAAGAAGATTTCACCACAGATTAGTTGTTGTTTTTCTTGAGAGTGTACGGGATTAACAGAATAAATAAACAGTTTGATTCTTTTCAAAGCAACAGGCTTGAACGGATGCTCGAAACAGATATAAACTCATTTAATTTTGACATTATTCTTCAAGAAGTCACGCCAAGGCTTTGTGTAGTCGTGTCTCTCAGGTGTCTCCCAAACTGCATCTCCCATAATGCCTCTGTATTTACCTTACAATCACCGGCCATTTTATTAAGTACAGATTGCTAGTACCAGATTGGAGCCGTGGCATAGATTCAACGAGGTACTGGAAACGTTCCTCAGAGAGTTTGCTCCGTATCGACATGATGACATCACACAGTTGCAGCAGGTTTGTCGGCTGCACATCTCCCGTTCCACCAGATCCCAAAGGTGCTCTACTGGATTGAGATCTGGGGACTGTGGAGAACACTCCTCGTCATGTTCAAGAAATTTAGAAAATGTCTAAATGCGTTGAGTTGCTGCAGTGTGATTGGCTGATTAGACAGGTGTACCTAATAAAGTGGCCGGGGGAGTGTATATATTTGTTTAACCTTTTACGGCAGGGCTGTGGTTTGCTTTCTCACAGTTTGGACTAAATTCTCTGTTTAACAACATGTTTGGAATCGACAGATATCCTCTCTCTCTCTCTCTCTCTCTCTCTCTCTCTCTCTCTCTCTCTCTCTTTAGCTCTTCCACCCAAGCGCTTTAAAATCTGCAGCATCTCGTCTTTCTCTCATTTGGCTTGCTCCATCCCCGGGGTCTGCGCTGACCCTTCCTGCCCCCGGCCGCCTCTGCTCATGTTCTGCCGATAGATCATCTCTTGCTCTTCTCTCTCTCTCTCAGCGCGCTCCTGTTTGCTTTTCAAAATGGCCAATCAATGAACTCTTACTTCATCTCATTGACCTCTGGATAATTCCAGACAT
Source organism: Danionella cerebrum (assembly GCA_007224835.1). Lineage (NCBI taxonomy): Eukaryota > Metazoa > Chordata > Actinopteri > Cypriniformes > Danionidae > Danionella > Danionella cerebrum. The sequence continues at coordinate 414,120 of SRMA01025432.1, read as the reverse complement.
CTCTTTTGGCCTGCTCGGGGAACACCGGCTTCATTTGTTTTCTCTCTCTCATGATCCAACCCCCTCCTTCCTCGTTTTACCCCAGACATCGGGGCTTTGAGCTTTGTGTTGCTTATTGTTCAGCCTGAAGGAATTAATGTGCTGCAAAATTAGCATTTTATCAGGCGGCAGATACAGTAAAGCAGGTAATTAGAGATGTGGTGTGGGACGCAGCTCGGGGAGCTGCAGAGGATTCCTGTAAAGAACAGAGGTAAAGGACAAATACTGCCTTGTATATTTGAAATAAGACTCTACAGGCCTCTGTAGTTTTACTCGTCGGCCTGATGTTTTATGAGGTTAATGGGATCATTGTTGTGGCTTTTTCTGTTTCTTTAAAAAAAACTCTTGGGCCCAGGACAGACACCTGTGGGACACAGAAGAGCTTCAATGATAGAGATTTCTTTTGGAAATTGGGTTAAACATGACAGGATCTGTCGGAATTTAAAGTTTCAAATGCCTTTAATTTCCACCGCTTTCCATGTACAAAAAAAACACCAAGCTGCAGCGTGCATCGAATCCAGGGAGCTTCTTCAGATGGCTCATGGCTCTTTTTCTCTGACTCTGAGACTCAGATCTCGGTGCTTATCATCGCTCTTTCACATTGGAACTGTGATCTCCAGATTAGATGGCATGAACACAGATACCATCAGGCTCCTCGAAACCGCGGCGGGTTGTTTCCCCAAGCTTTCGTTTGCATCCTGAGAAATTGTGATCTCTGATAAGGATTTGCCAGTTTTCGGGGGTGTGGCTCAGTTTGCTCTGGAATGAAGGCGCAGGTCCAGAATAAAGTGCTCGTGTCTGATCACTTTAAGATTTTGCCTCGTATTTAATATGTGTATGATTTGTAAAGTTTTAGATGAATAAAGTGAGTCTCTCACTCATTGATTTGGTCATGTGACGTATGATGGGGTTCCATGAGATCTACAGCTCTTCTTGTTGACTGACAAGAAACTGGAGTTTCCTCCCAAAGTGCAAAAACAAAACATGCTTTAGGTAAACTTAAGCTTCTGACCTCAGGAGGGAAAGAACCACCAGCAAAACACGGTCACCCTGGTCAGGGAATAAATGGGAAAGGATTGAGGGATGGATGGAGGTAATAGAGGAATTACTAACGTTCGTACGGCAATGTTACATTTTACCGTGTACTATGAACCCACCACACTGCTTTAAATGCCAACCGTAGACGTCTTTGGCTGACAGCCATCAGAAGAGCTGATTGGATGAATAAAAATCATCACTCTGCGGTAAATCAAACATTTACGTAACATTACGCGACTTGTTTTCTAACGACCAATGTATCAGTCACGCGTGAGTTGTGCGTTTAATTATCAGAAGAACATTTAAACAATTCAAAAGCTTGATGCAAACTAGCTTCCGCGCTGGTTGTTAGCTTAGCACCAACGGCTAGCTAGCGTTTTAATCTTGTTGTAACTCAAACAAAAGTAGTTTTTTTTACATTGTATCAAACTGTAATACATCTTTTTGTTGCTTCTCACGGGAATAGTTTTAGAGTTTCGATTAAATAATTGGCGCTTCGTTTCATCTGTAATCCGTTGAGAGGGTGCTAGGGCAAACAGATCTGTGGGTGGCATTTATCGCTGCGTGACTTAAAGAGAACATTATGTCAATATTTTGTAATTACTGCTACTTATATTTTTTTATAATCGTTAATTCGCATCAGTGTCTTCCCTCACCGTAAACGCTAGCACTCCCAATCTTTTTCTGCAGTCGGGTTGTGCACACATTGCCAAAGTCAAGGAAATGGGAGGCTGCCGCTTGAGCCTTCCATGCATTTCCACGATATTTCTTCATTCTGATGTTTTTATCAAACACTATTCGTTATTTATCGATTCATTTTAAGTATTGGACGCTCAGAATAATGCCTCTTCACATTCAGAGCGTCAGGCGGCTCCCGGCAGCGGGGAACGGTGAGTCCAGAGATGCCCCCGGACCCTGGGCAGACTGAACACTTGCTGACCAGCTTCTCTCGTTCCCGGTGGGAGGGGGGGTGAGGGCTGTTTGCAGGCTGTTAAGGGCACCGTGGGTCTCATACAGACAGATGGGCCCCTGTTTCCTGGCTCTCTGTGCAGACTAGCGCAGGTCAGAAGCCGCACAGATCCTGGAACAGTCCTGCAGCATACTGTTAAACCTCTCAGTAAAGGAACGGCTTGTTCTGAGTGAAATCATTTCAGATGAATCTCCATTGGTAGAATAATTGTACAGTATTGGGGGGGGGGTGTTTTTAATGATGCACTCCCACGGCTGAAATCAAAAGAAAACCGTCGCGATGATCAACCGAATCCCACAGAAACCCACAACTGTGTGACGCTGAACTCGAGCTCTCCCCGGACCTCAGGTGACGGGACGTAAGCCTGATCCTGACTCCTCTGCTCCGTTTGATAGCTGACGCTGGGGGTTCCTGACTGATCACACACACTGCATTACAACCCCCCTCTGCTTTTCTGAGTACAGCCAGCAGGGCGTCCAGCACCAGGAGGAGAGCGTACAATAAGAGCATTATCCCCAGAAGAGAGGTGCAGTGACACTCGGAGACGGGGAGATGGATGATACCTCGGCTTATTAAACCTGTGCTTTATTCAATAAGGTCGAGGAGGGGAGGGGGTCAAACAGAGACTCAAGTTAACTCGTAGAGACTTCATATATATTTATTTATGTACTTCACATTTTAAAGACGTTTGGGGAAGGTCAGCGAAGCCCATCTGAAGTGAAGGCATCCATTCCCTCAGGTTGATGTTTTATTTCAATTATTTAACTTTCATTTGTGAAGCTTTTAACTGCAGTTAGGTCTAAGCTCTCCTCATCCATACGCTCTCCTGAACACGTGAGGGTTTTTTTTTTGTACTTGCTCTTAACGCTTTAATCATACACAAGCTTTTAATGTTTAAATGCATCAAGCTACACAAGCTAGAGCAATCAGCACAAGCAGTTCATACCGCATTCTCCTGTGCAGGGAAATTGTAAAAGTTAGTTTTCTGTTCAGAATAATTGATGTTTAAGTCGTATTTAGAAGCAGAGTATGGTTAACCTGGCAACCGAGTCTATTTTGGGAGACCACAACCAATACATAAATTTTTTTTTATCTTATTAATCTTAAAAGTGGAAAAAAGAGAGAAGGGTGTCGTTGCCCTGGAGCGGCAGAAGTGGAATTTGTATTTAGTGGATTGCGGCTCCCTGATGACTGGAGTTAAATGAGCTCCGAGTCGAGATGAATGCTCTATAATTGTGATGAGTCTTTCTACCGCGGAACAATTAAAGATGCACGACACGTTCTGAGGAGGCCAGACCAACTGAGCATGTGCAGGCCTTCAGCCACAACCCCAGCACCCTCCTGACGTGCGGGTTCTGATCCTAATCGATTTATTCTGCTTTAGCCACTTTCTGGAGACAAATCTTATTTTCACACATATTTTAAGAAAAGGCTTAGAATTTTTTCAAAAAATGAACTCTTGCCCTTCGTTGTGTTTGTGGTGTAAAACAGCCGCTAAATTAAGATCGATGTTGTCAATGTTTTTGTTTCCTTCTTTTTCATAATCCTCTTTACTTCATTTAATAAAAAAAAGAAATCCACGATTTCTACCTTTTTATTGACAAGATCTTAACTGATATCACTGATTTCTGAATAAAAACAAAACCAAAACGACTTATTTTTAATATGATCTGGATTTAATCAGAGTCTTGGACGAGTCAAACATTAGTAACAACACTGGCCTTGATGGATTATTGTTTTTGTGTAGCCCCATTGACTCCCATTGTAATGATATTTATTGACACCAAATAATAGCAGCAGCAGTAGTTTCTTATTTGTTTAGCACCTTTCTCAGAGAATCTCTTTGCAATAAAACAGTTATAGAACAAAACTGATAAAATCCGGACAATATTAAGGTAATAAAACACATGACCGGCTTGTCTATATTAATACGTTTTGAGGTATTTCTCTGGTGCTACAGCGTAGAAAGCTTTGTCCCCTTTAGTTGTGAGCCTGGTGTGAGGAACCACCAGTAGATTCGGATAAAATCCTGCATTCTTGATTGTTGGTGGTCATTCCTGTTGCGAACCATTACCTCTTGAGAAAAAGCTAGTGCTTTACAGACAAGAAACGCTGTCTCAACTTTGTTCCTGTGGCTCAAATCCCACGGAAAGCAGGAGTTAACGGCTTGTGTTAATTTTCTTGAAATGTAAGTCGCTTTGGATAAAAGCATAAATGTAAACGTCTGACGAGCTTCCATCAGCAAATAGTTTTCATGTGTGATCTCAGCTTGTCGTCGTTGAACTTGAGAAACATCTTGCGAGGTTCTTGGTTTGGTATTGTTTTTGTAAATGTAGAATAAAGATTTTAGCAGCAGCAGATCTTCCGCCGGGTCTCTTCTCAGTCTTTGGATGCTTTTCACTTACTCCCCACAGACACAATCTCATCCAAACTGTTCACTAATCTGTGTTCAAACGTGTGCAGTCATTGACCGAATCATTTTGTGGATGGAAAACGAAGACGAAGCGAAGCTTGTTTTGGCAGCAGCTGAACTTTAAAGATGTGTTTAATGGCTTTTGGAAATCCGCAGTGTTCAGGGAGAGTAGCGTCAGACTTTGCTACAAAGGAGTCGACGAGTTTCCCTATGCCAATATGAGTGATTAAAACCATCTCTGTGTGTAAGATGGTGATATGGCAAATTGGTTGCTATGGTAAACAGTCTGGTTGCTACGGAGATCTAATGTTTCCTTTGTCACTCTGAGTAAACCAACCCCCACATCTTTATCATTTACCAAAGCTGAGGTCGAGTTCCGAATATTTAGTTGCTGGTAAAGTTTGGTTGCTCCAGAAGTGCGGTCTGTTTGAAGTTTCACTTGCAGTTTTACACAGCTCGGTCCCATGTTGAGTCATTGGAAAATTTCCCAGCATTCTCAGCAAGTGATGTATTTCATTGTTTTAAAACTTTTAGGAAATGATAAAAATATTTACATTTGTGCATCTCTTTGGTGCCGCTGGTGACCCTTAGTTTGGAGGGGTCTTCATTCGAGAGAGATTGCGTAACAGAGAGCAAGGGGAAAGAACTAGGGCTGAGTTGTAGAAAAGGAACCAAACTAAAAGCAGACGAGCAAAGATTTGTGTGTTTATTACAAATGCACATATTGTACCTCCCTAAATTTGCCATTCTTGTGATCGGTTTGTGCCAATGCAAATATTTACACAAGTGATCAAAGGCGTTCAATCGCCGCCCACCGCTTTCACATGAAAAGTCCTCCTTTTTTTCCCCAAAGGCAAGTTTAACGGAGGAAACACGAAGAGAAACGGAGCAGGATAAACAAACTGTGATGTAAAAATGAGTCACTCGTCTTTTTTCGCTCTTACAATGCAGAGATTAGAGCAGTGGGTTCTTCTTTTGGGGGATGCGGAGCTCATCCCTTTTTCTTTCCACTGAATTTCATCCCCTCGGCCAACAAGCCTGAGAAATTTCACACTGTCAGAGGCATTTGCTGAAAGGCTCTGATTGGCTAATCTCAGCGGGCATGATGTGAACGCTGATGCACCGTTCTGTGATGCTCAACAAATCGAAAGAGTTTTATTTGGAAAACGAAATTACCGAGTGATTTTTGCGTTTAATTCCACTCCAGACCCCGAGCGCTGATGACTGAGGGTGCCACTCTTAAACCTCTTTGTCTGGCTGTGAATTGAGGCAGACAAATGGCAGCCAGATGATGATGATGATGATGATGATATAATGAAGATGAGATGAGCGCCGGAGATGTTTGCTTTTATTTAGCTCCTAACTCATGTACACAATTTGCTTTGAAAGATGTTCAACAATTACATCAACTGCAGCTGATTAGTAAATGGCTGTCATTTCACAGACTGAGCATCTGTTACCCCCCCCCCACCCCCACCCCTCTCTTTCTGCTCTGCACATGTGTTTTGTGTGCGCTACGTTGCTTTGCAGTCATCCATCTACAAAATACAGCATTCATCTCTTACTCAGGAAGAGCTGCGCCTCGGCTCTTCAACTCACGTCTGATTCAAGGGGGTCAAATACTTTTTTCATGCCTTCATCATCAGCAAAGGAAAGCAAGTTGTGTTATAAGTCTGATGCTCTTTCTGTTCAGGGGTTTGCTTACACTGACATGAAACCTGTGGTAAATCGCCTAGTTATGATACGCTCCCCCCGAACCTTGTTATACAAACAACAAAGAAAAAGGCACCGGCCACTTTATTAGGTACAGCTTCTTATTATAAATTCAGGAAGGTGTACACACTGTGTAAATTAAGGGATGGAGATGGTCAACAGCAATACTCAGGTTGGCGCCGGCGGTGATGCTCAATGGGTACTAATGGGCCCAAAGTGTCTGCACTATTGATGCAAGGCAGGATGGATCTATGCTTTCATGCTGTTTACGCCAAATTCTGACCCTACCATCCGAATGTCACAGCAGTCTAATGTTCTATTATCCAATTTTGGTGAGTCTGTGTTAATAATAGACTGTTCTTGGCTGCAGGAGCGGCACTGGTGGTGTTCTGGTGCCCATCCATCTTAAGGTTGTGCTCTTCTGCGGACCTCAGTGGTATTGAGTTATTGCTGCCTTTCAGCTCGAACCAGTCTGACCATTCTCCATCTGACATCCTTCTCCTCTTGCTCCTATAGAGCTGCCGATCACTGGATACTTTCTCTTTTTTGGACCATTCTCTGTTAACCCTAGATCCCAATAGATCAGCATTTTCCAAAGTACTCAAACCTGACACTCTGGCAGGGGTACCTAATAATGTGGCCAGTCAGAGTATATAGATTACACAAACCTAAAGAAAGCTGTTTTTGGAATTTTAGAAGCAATTAATAGGCTTTTCATTGTTAAATGCTTTCAATTTAAAAAGGCTCTGCTTTTAAACTCTGGGATTTCTTGGTTTTAGTTAATAATAAATAAAAGAAAGCCTCTCAACATGTCACACCCAGGTTTTAATCCGCTTGCCGATTCTGAATCTTAGAATTTCAACACAATTCAGTTAAATTCCACGAAGCACAAGTGTTGAAACATCTCGTTTTTCAGTCTCGCACTGGTTCCCACTACCACAGCCCACTAGAAATGCCAATGTCTCTCCATATCCTTCAGGTTGCACAAGTCTTTTCTGAAAGCTTAACTCTATTTGGTCTGATTCTCCCCGGTGACCGTGAGAGCCTGCGAGCAGCAGAAGATCTAACATTCTCTGACAGCAGATTTTACAAACACTTCCTGAAGACGAGCTGCGCTCTCAGGACTCATATCCTGCCAGATATTTCCCCCTTGCCAATCAAAACCTCTTCCAGGGCTCTTAAATATTGTGTATGAATGTTCCCGGCTCTGAGTTTCAGCTGATGAGGGCTGACTCTCACTCCACAGCCAGATTTCACTTTGTGCCGCGTCTCCACATCGTGCAGGGAATCTCATGGACATTTGATGTTGGGAATTGTTTTTCACGGTACATTTAAATGAGGTCACCGGGGTCAACTCCCATTGATGCTGGGACCATTACGAGCACATGCTCTTATACCAGCGGCGATCTGAGGAAAGCATCGATTGGTTTGGTGGTTTATTTGTTTGGAAATTAAGTCTGAGTTGTTTGTGTTCCATCATGTGAGATAATGTAATAATAATAAACATCCTGCGAGTACTATCTGCTTAAGTGATGAAACGAAGAGTTTCTGATCAATAAACACTTCCTTTCCATGTCAATATCAGCAATGATGTTACCAGCGTTTACCACGCCGGGTTTAAGAATCCCAATAACTATTCCCAAAAGATCTTTTACTGTGGCTAATAAACATCGGTTGTTAACTAGATGGCTAATGTTTGACCAGTTTAACATATTTCTAACAATTCCCCATTTATCAATGATTTTTCTAGATTTTGTTTTTGGTTTTTGGGGTATATAATTTGGTTGCTATGGAGAAATCAATTATGTTTGTAAAGGTTCCCTTGTCACTATGAGTGATATAAACCAAGTCCTATGTTAGTAAACCTGAGAAAGAGATAGGTCAAATTGGTTGCTATGGTAAACAGCCTGGTTGCTATCGAGGGGTCAGTGACAAAATATAATGTCCCCTTCGTTATCACAAGTTATATAAACCATCATTCACCAAAACTGAGATCGTTTTCAGAAATGGTTTGGTTGCTAGGGTAAACAGTTTGGTTGCTAGCTGTCAGAGATGTCATAATAAATAAAGTTGTTACTTTGATAAAACAAATCCGCATTTCTCTGTGATTTTTTTTTCTTGAAGCTATTTTATTTTAGGAGGAGACACATTTGAAATGTTCTGTCCAAAGCAAATGGTGCATAACTGTAGAAGAGCAACAGCTCTTTAAGGCAAAAACTGTGTTAAAATTGCTTAAATTTAAATGTGGATTATGATAAGGTTAATTGATAATTGGTCAATCATTAGGCTCCGCCCCCTTAGGTACAAATACTTTTAGCATTTAAGTTGAACAAAATTAATCTACTTTTTTAGAAGAAAGTGAGCACAATTTATCATGGATTACTACGATGGGACTAAAAATGAAATTGAAGTTTAAAGCATAAAATAGAATGAAATGTGAATTTAGAGTCGAGCGATCACAGTGACAACATCCAGGATCAACACCGAACATTCTCTGCATTGGTTTCCTTAAGCATTGTGCACAATGTGTTTTTCCTTAGGTCTTTGTTTCTCAAGTTTCAAAAACAATGAAAACATCTATTATTTTATTAACAGAGACAGGAAATGAAGGGAGAACGAGAGAAAGGCAAGGCATCGCAATCGGGAATCAAACTTGAACAATCACACACTTCTGTATGTGTCCTGCTCACCGAGTCACGTCAAATGTATACTTGTAGATTAGTTCCAGCATGAGCATGTTTTGGGGGCCTAAGGCCTTTTTTAGGCAGAGGCTGTTTTTGTCAAGGGCAATATTTTTGTTTGGAATATTTATTTCACCTAGGGAACGTGTTTTAGATGTGTGGAGAAATCTATAGCTTCTGAAGGAACAACCCACACTTGCAATGTCAATTCACATGGGGGGCTATATTGGGAAAGAGTCTCTGGGTATGTTTTTAAAGAATTTAGCTCAAAGTTAACTCCATATAATTAAAATACTCTCAATAATAGTTGAGTCAAGGGTTGAGTAAAATCTATTTGTTGATCTTCTAGTGGTACATTCTCCTCAGAACTCAGCACCCCCTGCAGGTCGCTGTTGTGAATGCCCAGCACCATCATCCAAACATCACTTTAGCTTAACAACCACAATCTGTCAATCTGTGTGAATGTCTACAAGCCGATCGGTGAAGAAAAGTGGTCTTGATTGTGAAACTCGCATTGATCCCTTGTGCATATACATACACAAACACAAAGCTTCAGACACACTAGTGTCATCTCAGCCAATCACAGCAGTTCATTTCAAGCCAAGCTCGCGGGAGTATTGTGTGATAATGACCATCACCGTGTCGTTCCATGAATCTTATTTATTGCGCATAAAGTGCTGTTTCAGAGTGAAGTTTATGGTCTCCATTTAGATCTCATATATTTTTATGTGTAGCTGGCACCCGGCAATTCCCTCTGGTGCCATTTAAAAAGCACTTTAGGACAGTGTAGCCAAGTCAATATGAACAAATCTGATGATTTAGAGCTTGTGAAGGAAACTCATTTCAAAGGGATGGTCTGGGCCTCGGGAGCTGGTGAATTGGGGGCTAATATAGACCTCCGAGTGGGCTTTTGCTGGACTCTACTTTTTGAGGGAGCATTTTTGTGGAGTGGTTGGTTGTTGACATCAGCAGCTCTGATGAGACAATCACTGTTTTTGAAGCAGCGAATGATGAGATTGTGGCAGCTGTTTGAGGTTATAACAAGTCCATCAGTTATTACGGGCCGTCTGTAAATAATAGATTTTTGGAGAACATCTTACAAGAATGAATTCTGTGTAAATCAACTTTTTTTCCTACACTAATCTATAAAAGGGCCAGAAAGGGCAACACGTATGCGGCTCATCATCTGAAAATGACCAACACAATGCAGATCCTGGCAGCAAACCCCAAGTCTGTCCCGTGCCCAAACCTGACTTCATCTTCTGCTGCTTTGGCAGAACCCTCCTTAGATCTTGGCACCAAGCTTCCTCTACCATCTCTGCTACAATGCTCCTCACCCCATACTTTTAAAGTCGTATTTGTTTCCTTGTGAACAAAACGGTGAAATATATGTAAAAACAGAAGTGTAACTGGCACAGGATTCCCCAGCAGGGTAGGCTCAGAAGGTTTGCCCACCGTTTGTCTGCTTCTTGCTCTTTCTCTCTCAGCTCTGCTCCACTGACCTAGTTTGTCTTAATCCCCTTGATGTGACTTTAATGGACCGGCGGGACGAGGTGAAGATTTGTGCACGTGAAGGAGGCGCTTCAAATGAGGAGAGGGAAATAAACGAGTGCGAGTTGTTGCAGGAAGTGCATTAATGTGATGTTATGTAATCATCATTCAGTATAATCACACCCGAGCTTTCTAAACACACCAGGAATAGAGGTCCTGACGTGTAATCCTTATTTTGAGCTGTGCTGCTGAATTTTCAGTGACACCAAACTTACTCCATTTATCTGCTTTATTTAAAAAAAAAGCGAGAACCACTGAGCATGCTCTGAGCAGAGTAGTGGTTGCTAACAGAGCTAAAGCTAAATTTTATGTGCCTCATGCTAAAATAACTTTTGTACTTATGTTCTTTTCATATGAGACAAATGGCTAATGCTAGTCTCTTTCTACCCGTCGTTCTATCTCTTCTTCATTTTCTTCTGATTGGTGGTCAGACCCCAAAAGTGTATTCTGCCACCATTTTTATCATTAGTATCATTGTTATTTTTAAGATGTCACTAGTAACTAGATGCTTTTGATTGTTTTTATTTTTTTGGTTGCTTTTTTACGTACAAGATTGATTAGTGGATCTTTATGAAAAGAATAAATAATGCTGCACAAGTATTGCATCTCTTTAAAATGAAAAACAAAACCCTCAAAGTCGCAGTGTTTTCATGTTTTGTTATTGCTGTTGGTAAAAATCTAAAAATGTAACCTCGTCCACGTGGCAACCTAGCACAGAGGAACTTTGTCACTGTGGCGCATGTTTCGGGTTCGTCTGGAAGTGGTGATAGCCATTTTTGAGGCTATTTTTGAACTATAAACTCACTGGCCACTTCATTAGGTACACCTGCCCAACTGCCCCTTAATGCCAATTTCTAATCAGCCAATCACACGGCAGCACCTCAATGCATTTAAGGTTAAGAAGATCTGCTGGAGTTCAAACTGAGCATCGGAGCGGGGAAGACCTCCCCGGGTGCCACTCCTACAGTTAGGAACAGGAAACTGAGGCTACGAATCACACAGAAAAAAATAGAAGATTGAAAAAAAAACGTCTTGATTGATTGAGCCTTGCATCAGAGGTTCCGGCTGGAGGTGGTGGTGTACCAGTCGAGCAAAATGGACCAAACTTTCACAGGAATGTTTCCAGCACCTTGTTTGACACAAGGGGATCCAACCCGGTACTAGCAAGGTGTGCCTAATAAAGTGGCCGGTGGGTGTACATGCCATTTGTCAACCTAATAGAACAGAACCTTTGAAGTTGATGGAAAAACACAAGAATTCTAAATCATAGACACATTTAACGTCACAGAGGTGCATCATGGTAATGTTCTGGGTGCCATTCGGAGCTTTGCAAGAAGCGCTCGAATGTAAAGCTTAATTGGAAAGCAGAAAGCCTGGATAAAATAATCATCGGAGCCTTCATATTCATCCGTGAAAGTGCTCCACGAGCGATAATCAAATCCAGCGTGTGAGAACAAGCACTGCTCATAACGAGAGGCATTACATCCCTCATTAGTCGCTGTTTGAAGCAAGTTAGTGTGCCGTAGATGCCAGGGATCTTCTCCGCTGCTGAAGTGTATGAACGCCAAAAACTCTGATGGATGCAGTCGAGGAGGAAGCCAGCAGAGTGTGAAGTTGCTTTATCAAATACAGATTTCCCAGAGAGCTCTGGAGAACAGCTTTCATAGTGCAACGAGCGCCAACTGGCAGCCCGTACTCACCGGTGGTGGTGGCAACCTGGATGATGATGATGATGATGATGATGATGGTGGGCTGTCAGCTGCTGAGCTTTCCCTCCTCAGCCCCCTCAGATATTGAGCTTTGGTTAAACTTGAGCTTTGGTATGAGATTACCAGTGAAGCCTGTTAACAGCAGTGGGAGGAGTTTGTTTTGGAGATGTCTTTGGTTAAAAATACACGAGACTCTGGCACTCGAGGTTTGAACCGCGCTGAGTAATCAAATGAACCGCTCCGGCTGAGAAACAGTTAGTTTTAACCTGCCGAGATCGAGTCTTGCTCTCCAGCAGCCTGTGACTGGTTTTTCTCTGTGTTTTCCTTCTAGCCTCGCTCTTCATTTTTCCCAGAAAACTACCGTATTTTTCACCGCGTAAGACGCACCCAATTTTAATGAGGAAGATCTAGAAAAAAAGATTCTGAACCAAATACTGTAGTAAAATATTTTATATCAACTGTGTAAAAGTTAACAGCAGTTTAAGAACAATTATATGCCAAACATGAAACAGTCAGTAAACAGTAAAAGTAACAAAAAAAGGCTGTAATGTTTTTATTCGAACCCCAATAATTCCTCTTCGTCACTGCTATCAGAAATGAGGAAGGACAGATCCACGCAGTCATTGTCATCACTTTCTTCCTCACTGGTGTCAAATAAGATGTTGTCTTCTGTTCCATCAAAGGCATTACTAATGCCACACTTCTTAAATGATTTTATAACAATGTCCTCCTTCACGGAGTCCTACGCGCTATGGTAGGATCGACGAGATGGGCGATGACATCAGTGCGCACCGCCGGGTGTACAAATATGGCCGACGGCTCCGGAGCTAGGCTCTTACGCCTCTCCTACGGCCGTGACCGCCCTCCGCTCCGCGGCGCTCTGCATTCGCCGTATAATACGCACCAACTTTTCCCCTTCAGTTTTGGGGAAGAAAAGGTGCGTCTTATACGGCGAAAAATACGGTATTCGAATCCCATTCCATGCCGCCGGGATTCCAGCGCCGCACAGAACCGGAGACTCAACAGAGTTTGTGCTGTTGATCTCTTCCAAACGTTAGTTTGATTCCAAATGAGACAAACTGCTCGCTGCTAAAGACGTTTGGTTTGCTGGTGTTTTTATTGTTTACAGTGACCTCAAGTCTTCCACTTCACCTTCTGTTTATGTCTTTTTGCAGTTTTCCCTCGCCTTGTTTTTACACGGGTGTGCAAAAGTTTGGGCACCCCTGTGAATTCTCATGATTTTCCTTTATAAAGGTTGTCTGAAATAAGAAATTTTAGCTAATATAGAATTAAAGAGACAAACACAGAGATATTTGAGAAATGAAATAAAGTGAATACGCTTCTTAGAGCTTCCAGAGTAATACGAGTATTATTCAGGTCTGGGACTGCGTTTGCCATTCCAGAATGTTCTACTTGTCTCCTGCGCCTCTGCTTTTCTGAGATTTTTCTTTTCTTCTGGTCTCCCAATTCCTCACAATGTTCCTCACGGCTGATACCGAGAGCTTATATCTCTGAGAGCTTTCTGTACCCTTCCCCTAAACCACGACGCTGTTGTTTTCAGCTCATCTGAGAGTCGTTTTGAAAAGACGAAAAGAGGAGAAACTCTTTCGATTGGCCTCCTTTACATACTCTCTCCTGATTGGATTCGTTTGATAATTCTTGCACATGTTGCTTCTGCTTTTGTTAGCCAAGTTGGTTTCGAGCTTTACTAAGGTCTGCGCACATTTCGTGAGACGTTCTGAATCGAGGGGAAAAGGTTTTTCAAAGAGAAAGTAAAACATCAGATCTGATTTCAACGCAGCTGCCAACAAAATAAAAGCGCTCAGTTTTAAAGCTTCACATTTAAAATCTGGACTCGAGTTTGTCTGAGAGCGTTCACCAGAGGAGCTCCAGCTCTTGCCGGTTAGCTGCCACTTTATATCCGCAGCCGAAGGTTTCATTGGAATGGTTTGTCGTGTCTGGTACATCAGCTGTCGGGAAGGGAATGTGAATTCGTTCTGCGGATGTGTAGGCGTTTCACTGCTGTACCGACCTCTCCTCCAGTTATCGTGTGAGCGTGAAACAGTGTGTTTGCTGGATGTGAAGGAGAGGGAGGTGTAACTCTGTTTGTAAACAAGAGCGACTTCACTTTTTCTGTTCTGTACAGCAATGAAAATGCACACGAGCTGCTCAAACATTTAATTTCTAGTAAAATAATGGCTATATTTCTCATCATCCGCGATGCATTGAAGTCGATTTATTTCGTTCCATCTTCATTTTTTCAGAGTAAACACACTCATATTTCTCTCATGGATTGATTCTGGACTCTATCCTGAAATTCTCCCTTCACCGCACCCCGTCTCCCTCTCGGCCACTTTCTGCATATTAGCACCCGAGGCCACTCCGAGGAGGCAGATACACACGGACTGCCACAGCCGGTGAAAAACGAGCCGGAGAGAGGCAATAAATTGCATCCAATTTAGAGATGAAGGCAGAAATAAATTTCTCTTTTCCAAACACTGAGGAAGAAGGAGGGGGTTCTTTTCTTGTAATGTTTTTCTCCATTTAATATTCGTTCATAAATGTGTTTTCTGCATCGCGTTTTCTTTTTTATTTCAAATTCACGGAATAATCGCGCTCCCGTGTTGGAGATTGCTTGTTTGTGTTTTCATCAGGCCTGAAATTAATCACTTTTGTCTCGCATGACGTTTCTGCATCTCCACTCAAATGTGTTTTGAATCAGCGGCAGCCTTTGGAGGAAATAAATTAATCAGACCTGATTTGGCAAATGTGCAGTTTTCTTTCCTGCTTTTCGCTTTCTCCTTCTGTTCCTGTCATTGACGATTGCCAAACGTACTGTCCGAGAAAAAACACCCCAGAACTCATGGAAAAAATTGTATTACGCACAAATATATATTCTTTCTTTTTTTATTTTGCTAAGTGATTTGATGCATTTTATTAATATTTAATCAGAATATTTTTTGTCATATTTAAATGTACAATTATACAATTATACTTTCATTTTGGGTTTTATTTAATATTCAAGCTGTTTTATCTCCCTAATCTTTATGGACAGTATAATTAATGTCAAATTTAAGTTTATTAAGTTATTTTGAATTTTACATTTAAGCAATTCATTTGAAATGATTAGTGTCTAAATAAAACACAGTTTCAGGTTTTCTTTGTGTATGTTTATGATTTTTTTGCTTTTATTTTTTTCAAAATGTTGACTTTAAAGCTTGCCAAAATATGAAAAAACAGCACGTAAATAAATGTAAAAAAGATAAATTAACAAGTAAATCTTAGGGGGTTACTTAAAGGATAAATTATAAAGATTAGTAATAGAGTGAAACTTGTTTTTGTCATCAATAAACTATAATAAACATGGTATGTTGTTAACATGGGAAAATCTGTTACAAGCTAAATAAACAAAAAATTTGATTTTGAATTAAAATAGTTTCTTTGTCTTGAGCTTACATTAATTTATTTACATTGACACTGTTACGTATATTAATGAATTTGTTTATTTTTTAAACATAATTTAACCCATCAGCACTTCAGAACTTCAATCAGAACACCCCTCCAATCCATCTCCCTCTTTTCCATGCACCTCCTCTGTTGTCAGATCTACGGTTCACTCACCCCGGCTCTCCATGAAAGCTCCTGGCCAGTTTTTATATCTACTTCTGGTTTCAACCAGCTCTCCCTTCGCTCCAGTGAAATACATCGCTCCAGCTACTCACCTCCACTTCAGCGATCACCGTGGGTTCTCCAGTTCCGATTCCAGCGCTGAGTTCTGTGTCCTTTAAGGGATGTCGTTAAATAGCTGTAGAAATCTGTAAATGAACCTGTTTATAGTTCCTGTTTCTCATGTTTGAGACAATAATTTAAAATCAAATGCCCAGTTTGTTTCACTCTATTGATGAAACTAATGTTTTAATGAAAATAGTTTTTATTGATGCATGGCGAGCTGACAGGACCTCCCGTGCCCTCTGTATCTGTGCCACCGTCAGCACCCACACCTCGTGCCATGCGCAGCCTTTTCTCTGAGATGCTCTCCAGAATTACTCCAGTGATGAAATTACTCTCAAGTCCAATAGAAATCATCTGGGAAATAAGATGTTATTATAAGCAGTCCAATCGTAATTCTTAGGGGAAGGATGTGATGTTATATGAACATTCAATTATACCGGCTAATTTACGACATTAATAACTAGATTAAAAACACTCCCACCCCAGATAAGCTGCTCTCGGCGCCAGCTGTTTATCAAAGAGTGCTCTGATCCGCTTCTGTTAGCTAGCTGCTAATGTCTGGTGCTACCACAGCAGTTTAAACATAAACATTACAGACGCAGATGCTAGCTGAACGTTCTGTTGACATTTGTTAGATAGCTTAATCTGGAAAAAAGCAAGTGTCTTCAAAGGTTCTTTTTGCTCGGGAACATTTGCGTTTTCTCCTCACCGTAGACATGCCGTTTTTTTTTTAATTAATCCTTTCTTTATATTTTGTTGCAAAAGTAACTAAACACATTTCTCTTTGTTTGCCTCACATTTAGCGTGAATCAGAAAGCCACAATTATTTTCTTAATTTTGAGCTTTTACAACCTTTCCCTTGAAACATATTCAACCAGAAGAGTGCTGCCAGAGTGGTTTGAGACACATCCCCAGTAGCCGAGCTCTCCACCGAGCCTCCCTCAACAAATGTATTTTTAACAGGGTTTCTACAACACGTTTGTCTAGACAGAGAGTAATGCGTGCCTGCCGAGAGAGCACTCCAATCAGGAAGATCTGCTCACTTTTCTTCAAAACATTGAGGGAGGTTCAGTTGTGCTCGTAGGTTTACCAAATAATTAGATTTCTTCACATTTATGAGAAAATAGGAATAAACGCATTTCTTCCACTCACAGCGAGTGTTTGTGTGAAGCCATTTATTGTCAAACAACTGTGTTACTCTTTTTAATTCATAATGACAACAGGCCTGATGCACAAAAAACTGGCACAGAAGGGTTCGAGCGGCCATCCTCACCTCGACCTTGGAATCAATGTTTGTGCTGAAAAAGTTTCTGAGTTTCTGGCTCCTGATCGACCCTTGCCTCTTTCATCCAGTGATGCGCTGAGATTTCTCAATTCTGAGCGATGGGGAAAGCAAAAGAACGGTACAAAACAGTAAAGAGATATAAAAGATCTCCAAAGAAATAGGAAGCGCATCAGCAGTGTTCAAACTCTGGCGAAGAAGAGGAAAGTCAGGGATTCTGGTGAAACCAACAAACATTTCTGCTACAACTGCCAGAAAAAATAGCAAGGGATGCAAAGAAATCCCCAGAAATAACTTCAGCTGAAGCACTGGGATCTCAAAAAAATGTGGTGCTGGTGTTTCAAGGAGAACAATAAGGAGACGCTTGAAGAAGAATGGGTTTCATGCCATTACTTTACATCCACCAAAAATCCACCAAACAGCTCAGAGACGAGCTCCAAACTTCATGAACAAAGTTATTTGGAGCAAAGAGACCAACCCTTTTGGCAACAACCATAAACTCACTGATTACGGGTCACTGATGTTCTGGGGATGTCTGACCTCCAAAGGAAACTTGGTCAGAATTGATGAAAGATGATTGGCAGCATGTTCTCAAAGAATCCTGGAGGAAAAAGAACCTGCCCATGGAACGTTACTGAACATTCCAACACCACAAGTTCACTCTGGTTCCACCAGAACATAGAGAAGGTTCTGGAGTGTCCATCGCAGTCTCCTGACCCAACATCACTGAAGCACTCCAGGCTGCTTCCAGACTGAAAAGTTACGAATATTTGAGAACCATCTCCATCGTGCTAGTCACCAATCAGGAGTTCTTGTCGTTTATCGATCTGCAGAATAATGTGTGGCATGCTGTACCCCCCCCCCCCCTCACTCTTGTCTGCTGGTGCGTTTTACAAGCAGCTGAAAGTTGTTTTGCTGCGTTTGTTTATTTGTTTCTTGCTTTTGCGGGCAGGAATACACATGGGGCGCTAATTTTATCTTGTTAGCACACAACCAGCAGCAGATTACACACGCGCAGAAGCAAAGGTGTTAGCTGTTAACATGACCCAGAGCTTTCAGGACTAGTCCTTCTCTTTGTGTTTCCAGAATCATTCTTTTTCACTTGTTGTTATTAAAAGAGGGAAAAAGTGAATGTTTGGTTGTAGAACGTCTATTTTAAGAGACTTATTATACAGAACCCTGATGCTCTAATAAACAGATTTTGGCCTCCACATAACAGGAAGTGGTGACGTGTCGCCCATATTTGTTAGTCATGTGACTTTGAGGTCAGGAAGCATCACTTGTACTTTTAGACACAGGGGGGTCTTTATTTTGATCTTTCCTAGCCAAGTCTCTTCTGTCTGTTGATTGGTGGTTTGTTTGGTTGCCAGATCCCCTCTCTCTCGTTCTCCGGCGCTGGAATGTGTGTTGCTTTGGCTGAAGGGAAATCGATGTAGTTTCTTCACGCCACACTGATCTCGTCTGGCTCCTGAGAAATAATTAAAGAGTCCCTGCACCACTCTGGCGGTGTGACGAGAGCCAGTGCTCTTACATAAATCGATAGCTGCTTTCTCTTTTACTATTATTAATTTATTTCCCCCTCTCCCGCTCTAACACACACTCAGTCTCCTCCGGTGGTTGTGGGTCAGTGTGTCACTGTGCCATGTCAGTGATGTTGATTCGTTGTGACAGGCTTTCCCCTAAAAACCAAGGAACACAGCCTCCTCCTCTCAGCACATACAGTGGAGTGGGAGAAACCATGCCGGGTTGGGGAGGGGGAGGGCCTACATTACATCAGAGGAGCTGGAAGTCTGGAAGGGAAGTGACCTTTCCGCTTGAGTTTTCCTTTTAATTCCATCTTTGTTTGTTTTGTTTCTTCTGCTGATGTGCTTCACAGGGAGTCTCGCGGGAGATTAGGGAGAAAACCGGTTGTTTGCATCTAAAACAGTTGATAAGAAGAATATACACTCACCGGCCACTTTATTAGGGACACCTGTTCAATCTTTCTGGCAGCAGAAGACCACACTGGATGCCACTCCTGCTGCTCAGAACAGGAAACTGCACCAAAAGTTTGTAAAAAAAAACGTTGCCTGGTCTGATGAGACTCATTCGGAGGCTAGGGTCGGAATGTGGCGTCAACAACATGAAATGGTGTGGGGTATACTTTCTTGCCACACTATGGGCCCATTAATACCAATTGCCACAGCCTCACCAAGTACTGTTGCTGACCATCTCCATCCCTTTTTGGCCACAGTGTCCCCATCTTCTGATGCTGCTTCCAGCTCCATGTCATAAAGCTGGTTCTGCAGTTCTGAAGGCAAAAGGGGGATCCGGTACTAGCGAGGTGTACCTAATAAAGTGGCCAGTAAGTGTATAGTACCAGCTGCTTTCTATTTATTTTCTTTTAATACATGCAATGTGTCAAAACTGCATTAATACATAAAAGGTGATGTCAGAGCATCATCATCATCATCCTCGCGAGGCGTTCTGGATGCTGTTGTGAGTCGGGGCTTGTTGCAGTCAGTAAGTGCAGACTCTCAGAGTTAGGAAGCTTCCGATTGATTGATGGTGATGCGAATCGACCGCTGACTTTGATCAGAGCACCGGGGGAGCTTTAGCATTGAACACAGCGAGCAGGTTTTACTAATCTACAGGCGGAGGCATGAGACGCATTGTTAATATAAAATACAAGCTCTTTTCTTTCACAATCGATTGATTGAAGGCAGTTTTAACATCTTTCAAATCACTCCCGGCTCGTTAGCCATTTCAGAACATGGCACCAGCGACTTACCAGTGTGTTGAGTTCTTCATCTTCCACTCCCAAATCCTCCTCGTCAATACTTTTATCATCATTTTTGTTTTTGTTTTCTCTCGTCGACCAACGGTTCTGTCTTGTTATCTCCACCTTAGTTTCTTCCCATTTCCTTCTGTTCAGTTGGTACTCGCCAGCATGACTTGTCTGTACACAATGCACTCCCTTTTCAAATGTAAGCAATCAAACATGTCGACATAATTTTAGCATAATACATAATAAACAGCTCAAGCTTTGTTTTAACTTATCGATTACTTGAACCAAATACATTTTAGTGCTAGCAGTGACCGGCTAAAGAGTTTGGTTGTTCAGTGTTGGTTATGTTATATATTCTATAAGCTGTCCTCCTCCACAGATTCTCCTGCCATGTACAATATTGACGAGTTGCCTAGCAACAAGCTGCATTGTGATTGGTCAGACGTGTTTGTTGCCTACAAAGGCAGGGAAAATCGTCCCCAAAATGACAACATTGATTGTAAAAATTGTTTCGAAATGTATTGTTTTGTGAGTAAAACGTGCGTTAAAAACACCTACACCTGATGCGTAAAGGCCTTTTTTTAAAAGATCCCTGACCTTTAACCGAACTTTAACACACAGAACGAATTTTTCACTGAATTGTGTAGTTTAAACGTCATATTTTTTCATAAAATGACATAATTATCTCATAAATACACCGTAGCAACCCGTTACCATAGAAACATTGCTTGTCCAGCTGCAATTTTTTTCATCAGAAATCCAGCAATTCTGCAGAAACTGCCAAAAATCCACATAGTCTTGTTTATGGACGACCTTATTTTAAACGTCTGAAATCCGTGTACGGTGATCAGCTGCTGCATGTCATTTAAATGGATTGTAATTGAAGGGGACTTTTATTATGATTGGATATGGATGGCTTCAATGGTGGATGAACATAAGGACTGTGTTTTGTACTGGTACGCGACGTTTAGCCGAGCTAGCGCACAGCTTTCACGGCGGTGGCTTTTTCTTCTGGTATTTTTTTGGATTTGAGGAAAAATAAAAGAGCAAAAGAACCTTCGGAAATACAACATTTCTCAGAGGGGATGCGAGACAGATAATTATGTCATTTTCACAAGATATATATATATTTTGTGTCATTTAAACGACATAATAGGTGCTCCAGGGGGCCACCTTTAGCTAGCTGTGTCTCCCACACTTGCTGAGAAATTGCCAGAGACCATGAATATTCAAACATTTCGACGAATCAGGTTCTGCAAAAACAACATTCTGATGATGGCTGATAATACCGTAAGATTATACCGTCAGATACCTCTTAGTAACAATAACTAAAATAAAAATTCACCCTTCCCCAATCCTTTACCCACTCCCCCTTTCAGTTCAACACCGTCTTGTCCTGACAAAACTATTATAAACTGACTCGCGGGAACCACAACTAATAAATATTTAATAAATACATTCAATGTTCAAATCCAGAGGAGAAAACACCACACCAGGCGTTTTACTCCCCTGGAGAAAGCAAAACTGTCCAACTCAGCAAGGCATGTACTATCCCATGTGATGGCTTTTGAGCAGGACAGGACAAGGTAAAAAAAATAAAAATAAAAAATAAAATAAAAATAAGTACAAAAATAAAATCCCTGTAAACTAATAAATGAACACGTGTTGATTTCAGGTGGAAGCAGCTCCTAAATGCTTCTCAAACTGCCATTTAGAAATGATCCCCGACCCAAAAGCTTTGTCACCACAGGACAAGCCAAAGGTAGCGTCGCTGCTAGGTGTGTCTGCTAACAAGCTAACTGTTCAAAGGCTTTTCTCTGTGCTCCGGAGAACATGAAAGACGTGTTTAAAAATTGAAGAGCCCGATCTGTTCCAGCTCTTCGGAGCGGCAGAGGGAAGCAGATTTTCACATGGTGGTAATTCCCCCGCCGCTCGCTTTGTAAATTAATTAAGATGTTTATGACAGCTGCTTGCACCTAATGGAATGCTTATAGACTTTTGTCATTAATAATTACTGGACTGCAAGGCTACTTCCTCTGTGTGCTGTGGGGATGTATGGAGCGTTCTGAGTCAATGTCCTGTGGTTAACCTCGTGTTTTGTTGTAAGACGTGGGTCAGTTCACCGTCGAGAGCTTAATGTTGCGTTCCTGCAAGTGTTTGCTGAGCATATGGCTGTAATCAGCTGCAGGAGAGGAACGCACCTGTGGACATTTCTTCATCTTTATGCATCAGACTCCATTGAAGTTATTAATGCATAATTAATCACCCCTTACATTGCTGCTCTGGGCCTTTAAAGTGCTATGTATGAATTGGAAGGTGTCTCCGAATGCACCAGCGTCATGAATACTGGTTGAAAGGAGTCTGAGAGGTGGAGCTTGGATGGCGTTGGCAGAGATAAACGTATTTCTCTCTATCCTGCCGTTTGTTCCCAGAGCTGCCGGGTCAGGTTTTTCCATTTGGTGCAGTCCAACGATCTTCATTCTTTCCTTGATTCGGTCCTTTTCCTTTCCTGTCCTCAGGAGTTCGTGGATGTTTCTGCTTCCGAGTCCTTGTCACTTGGTACCACATGTGCAAAGTACCCATCTTAGGAGCCCCAAGCTGCGGATCCTCCCTTTTGAGTGGGTCCCGCACTCTTTTTCATGCAGTGAGCTTACGATATTTCATCCACCAGACCACAGGGGGAGCACTTCCAGCTGAATTCACTTCCCACAACAACCTTGTTTCCCTCAAATAACCTGTGAAAAACTGCTCTATTCAAACACACAGTCCTTTTTAAAAGGTCCTGAGCTGCTACTGACCCCATGGCCTCGTTGTCCTCTGGTTCCTCAGTGAGTTTTTAGCAATTATTAACGGTTCTTACGAGAGGATTCTAACATCTCTTGGTGCCATAAACAAAGAAATCTGAGAATTTCCTGCTTTCACAGGTATTGTTTTTCTGCTACATTATCTACTTTTAAAAGTTTTTAGATCCTTTTGGGGGTTAAACCACATTTCAATTCAATAAAATATTGTAAATCATGAACGTTTGATTCTTTAGAATGAAACCAGTCTGGAGCTGCTTTGTTTCCGGCAGTAGTTGCTGATCCCTGATGAGAAAGATATGCCTGCTGTAGCCTTTTAATCGGTACTTAGCATAACTGGATATGACCGGATGAGTCAAATCTAGCATAAAAAGAAAAGAGGGAGAAGCAAATCAGTAAAGTCCAGCACACTCTGATGATGCGCCATACTACAAAAAAACATTCCTGCTGTAAAGTTTTCATCTGAGTCTCCTTTAAGACTTTTAATGGAGTCAAATATGAAGCAATCGCAATGATGTATATTATTAAAAGAATACAAAGCTCACGGTCACACTAGACCCTTTTTAACTAGAGATCGCTCATGGAAATCAATTAAGATCAAATAAAAAAATCTACCATTTGTTTATTTTTCTGTCTTTATTTCTGGTTTATTTTGTGAACGTGATTCTTCGTTTTAGTGAGTTTTCTTTGGTCATTCGCAGTCAACATATGTCCGAATGAGAGTGAGAGATTGCAGCCTGGAGCCCGTTCAGCCGGAGAGCGAATCCTCTGATGGAGTCCTCTCTGTAACAAGAGCTTCTTTGATCCGCGCAGCACAGGACGAGCGCTGGCCAAGCTTTTTGCTTTTAATTATGAAAAAACATGAAAAATACATTTGCTACTTACTGCCAGACGCGACAGGAGCCGCACACAAGAATAAACTTTTTATACAGCAAACATTTACCAGGGCTTGAGGGCAACTGTAACATCTAGGAATGTGTGCTGTAGGAACAATGGAGGGCTGGCGTTACTGCTACTCCGTAAGATCTACCATCACTGACTTAGATATGCACTGGGCATGAAATGCTAATAAATAACCACATATACAGAAACTATACATAAAGTGACATTTAAATACGAACATCAAATGTGGTTCAACCTTGTTAGTGCTTGAAAAATAGGTAGAAATGATCATTTGGCTAGTCCTGATGAGATCCTCCTGAAACTTGTTAAATAGAATAACCTGCACTAACCAGAAAACATACAGAGGTATTTAAACACTGTATTAAACGCCTGTCTGCTATTCCCAGAAGTATCCTGGACTCTTTATTGATTAACTCTTAGTTAAACTCTTATAATTGAGACTAAAAAGCAAAAATGTATGTAAAGTAAAGATGTATGTAAAGTTAATCGAATGACACGTTTGAGTTGCGTCTGTAGGAAGCTCTTGATGGTACAGTGTTTGCTGATGGATTCCTGCAACCGTTGCTTTGGCTTGTTGAGAAACATCAGCAGGATATTTACATTTTATCCACCAAATATTGCTGACATCTAAGAGCCTACAGTGCTAGAATTGGTAGAACTAGTTTTTTTCCGGTTCTTTAGTCCGATGCTGTCGTGGTTGTTCCATAGCTCATTATCTGGACCAGTCTGGTATTGTGGGCATGAGTGGCAAATATGAGGCAAGCTGTCCGGGAATGAACAAGCATCTGTGACTTAAACCCAGAGGTGAGCTTTCGAGGTGGTGAGGTGGATAGCTTGGACAATCGGTGAACTGATCAGGAGGATCGGTAACACCTGTGCCAAGCCCTGATAACTCCTCCCAAAGTTCATTATACAAACATCACTTAAAGTCATCAATAAAGTTTGGAATAATCTGCCAACCTATAGCCATCTTCTGCACTAACCAATAAATGACCACAATCTTTGGCTCGTAAATGAGATTTTGACCCTTATTATGTTGTTTTTTTGCAGAGTTTAGCGAAATTTTCACAGTTTTTTTTATTTTGGCACAAAGTTTGCTTCATAATTTGTGATCTTGACGCTGTAGAGACTTGGAATGAGTCTTAAATTTTTTCTGCACGTCCTCTCATTTTAAGATATTTGAAGAGATGAGCAAAAACTGAAGCCATCCCTCTCATCAACTCTCCAGAAACAGAGCGAGGTGCATTTAATTCTCTGACATCAATTTCAGGGTTGACATACGCGCAATTCAGCTAATAGGGGCCTTAATTACCTGAGAGGTTTGTTGGGGCATTTAGCTTTATTGGTCTTAGCAGGAAATATTTTGCCTGGGAGCCTCTGGAATTTCGCCTCAACACTTTTTCAATCCACTGAGCTGAGGCCAGCCGCAGTCCCCGAGGAATCCGGTGAGAGTTTGCTCTCCACCACTTTACTCAGAGCACGCCAGACTAGACGCAGTGTCCGACTGGGACTATAAGCGATGATTAATTCATCTGCACTCAAGCCACAAGCTTAAAAGTGTGTTGGTTTCAGCTTTGCAAGGTGTCTGAGAGATCGGGGGAGGACAAAAATTCAAGAGAAATGCTTGTGGCAGACGCTGCCTTTAGATGTGGTCGGGCTTGGAAAGTACAACAAGAGAGCCGCACTCTTCAGCACGACGTTAGCTGCTTGACTCGGTAGCTGGCGAGATGAAAGAGGAGATATGCAAGTGCTTCTGCTGCGATCCGCAGTGCCACGGTCTGAAGTTTGATGCATCCGCCGTGCTTTTTTTTATTTTCACTCTGACATTTTGAGATGAATCAACAGCCAGAGCGTGGAGCCGGGGAAGTCTTGGGTGGAATTTCTTGTCGTGTTCATTATGAGTCATAAAGTCCAGGCTTTTGAAGACTTCTCAAGCAGCAACTGCTACTAAGCAAGTCTGAGGATGCCGATGAAGATCATGTGATGTCTTGTGGGTTTTCCGCAGAGACGGTTTGTTCTGACAAGCATCATTTCCACTGTCAGTGGAAGCCACTGCTGATCTGTAAACATTTCGGGATGAAAAGGATGCCACGCAAACTGGTAGACTGCACAGAAAATAGTAGTTGATTCACCCAATGCAATAACTTCTCTTCCATAAGAGTCACATGCACCACAAACAAATCCATCAGTGTGTGCGAAGAGGTGGTCTTCACTGCTGATGTTTCAGTGCTGGTTGCCTCGCCTCACCTGTTCTGTTGATCCCCCATCCGCCAGTCGTGGTCATGGTTGTGGTTCTGTTTGTGAATGTGCCCTTCATACACAAGTTTTTATTTAAGTTTATTTAAAGTGAACAGAAGCAAGTCATGGTGAGTCCAGAGAATAGAGAGAGTTTTTAAACCAAAAAGGAATCAATGTGAGTGGACAAAAAAAGCCAATTTCTTTGGAGTTGTGGTTGCACTTCTAAGCTTTTGAATCTGTGGGGTCCATCAGGGCTCGATTTTAGGTCCACTGCTCTTCAACTTTTACAAAAAGCCCCAAAATGGCCTTGATCTAAAGACAAAGCGAGACCAGGCATTTACTGCTACTGCCTCTTGTTGTTTTGAAAACTCGGTTGTTCTTTTTATACTGGCTTGTCTAAGCCAAGATATCATTATGCGTCTTTCACTTCGGACAAACACATGTCCTCCTAGATTGCTCAAGCTACAGCCACCAAACTTTTGCCAAGATGTCCAAACTGGTCTGCCTCGAATTGGTGTATCTTTTCAGAAAAGTATTTGAACCCCAGGTTCTAGAAGGGGTTACATTTTTACAATTTTTAACAATGAGGACATCACCGATGGCCTTCTACCAAACAAATTTTCTGAAGCTTTGGTATAGAATTGGTGCTTGGTTTGTTCAACTTATAGTGACAAAGGGATCACTTTCTTATGTCTTCTGACCTCTCAATAGCAATGCGACTGTTAACCGTAGCAACCATTTTGGCATATCACTATCTCAGCTAAGGACTTAATATACTGGCACTGACTCCATGACAACCATAAAAATCTACCATGGCAACCATTTCATTCTGCTAATAAAAAAACCTTTAAATGGCACTTTTACAAGCCAACATCAAAGTTTGTGAACAATCTTTAGCCGACTAGTAAATGTTGTGTTCTCTGTTGTAGTCTTTTAGGAGCTGTTGAGTTCTTAGAACTGTATTTTTGAACGCTGTGCAGCATTTTGGAACATAGAATACATCTAAATCTCATTCTTTTGAAAACAACCAAATGCCAAATTCTCTCTCTCTTATTATTTATCTTAGTATTTAAGTATTTCGTACACTCACTGTCCTAGCTTTCACCCTTGAGTAGATTTAGCTTCTCATCACAAGGTAAACACTTCTGATACTTACACAAACTCTACAAGGAATGCTGTAAAAACATGTCGGTTGAGGCTCGAGTCGATTTGTTTTGTTACTATGGCTAAACCGAAGACGTTCTGTTTCCGAGGTCCAGTGGCGTATGGATCAGGGTGGTCTCGTTGAATTCTGGGAGCCGTGTTTATGATGGAAGGTCAGGTTTCACGGGGAGCTCAGCTGGGGATCACGAAGAGATTACTAAGGAATGGGAATGCTGGAGTGTGGGAGAGGATGTGGCCCGCTGCCTGTTCATCTGAGGATGACAAGATCACGGAATCCGAATGTGTTTCCTGGCCGGGAGATTTTGCCGGATTATTAACCGGTTTGTTTTTTATTTTGTTTGTGTGAGAGTTACAACACAATATCTGCCTGATCATCAGACGTGCTCCTTGAATGTGATGCTTAGTCAGCTCTCACTTGACATTACTCACTTCCGATCCGATTCCGGAATTCTCACGTGCGCGCCGCTAACGACTCATGTGCCCGGGCTTGTAATGGTTCTGCCGTGTTGTGGGACCGATTTGCTGTAATGATCGTTTGTTTAAGCACTCGGCTGAATGAGCTACTGTTGTGCTGCATCCAAGCAATAACAATGGTGCTTATCGTCCAGAATCCCTGCGGTACAATTAAAATTCCGGTGGAGTCTCCAATCTGCCTGCCAGCCATGCCTGCTGTTCATGTGCCCTTCCTGGGCCTTCGTCAATCCCCCTTTCTGCTATGTATTATTCAGAAGCTCAGACCGTATTAGGGACTAGTTGAAATTTTCCCCATTTTTGGTTTTTCCATACCAAAGACACTTGGGACATTTTGATATTTCCATTGAGTCAAACACCAAAATGTTTGTGAAACTCTTTTGAACTGATCCTGTTCTTCTGTTCAAAGTGACACCATCGCCACAACACACGTTTGACATCCTCAAAAACTAATTTGGAAACAAATCTGCTATTCGTGGAGATGTGGAATGGCGACTTGTTCAACGGGAACCTGTGGAGGCAGCCAGGGTGGTTTGATTTTACTTAAAACCAATTAGAAATGACCAGAAATAACAGCGCCTGGAGATGTAGCCATTTTTCTCTTGGAGCTCCCCAGAGAGCGCTGGGCCTCTCTAAAGAGTTCCTTAAGTGTTTTAGAATATTAAGAAGAGAGATGATGAAATCCAGCTTCTTTTAATCATTGCATTCAGCATTTGAAAGTTTATCAAGTGTAATACGATGTGTGTAAGTGTGTCAGTGGCAGAAAGTCACAATGACTTTGATCAAACTTGAGTTATTTGCATTGTGTGGTAAAGGGGTCCTGAACTGTGCAACCGTGGCGTGCTTGATCTTTTAAACCTAGAGGAGGGCCAGTGAAATATTGAAATGTTTTCTTTTGCATATGAAATGCATATCGGCTCTATAGCCTGTGTTCACAGCACTTCTGATACAGGAAAACTTGAATGAATTTTTTTCATTTTTTGGCTGATTACAACTCTATGCATCTCACAATCTACTGAACAGGAGGCTACACTGTTAAAGAAAATTTTGTGCATGTTTTTGGTTTTGTCTTGTTTGAAAACACTGTTATTTTGAACACTTTTCAGGATCCACTTTCATTGAAACTCTTCTTTATTATAAACACCAGAAAAAAATGTTTTTCTATTTGAACGCAGATCTTTTACAGACCAACTATTTATCTAAAGTTCTGCGATTTCTATCGATTTAGAAGTTCTCCAGAGCTTCGGTCTTTGGTAAATATATAAATCTATGTTGTTTGTATGAAATGTAATACTTTCCACACATTCCGTAGTATATTTAGACAGGACTTAAGATGTTTGAGCCAGGCTGGAGATCTGTTCCTAAGCAATATGCTAAAGAATGTGCTGCGTGTTATTTCGTAAGCAATCCAAGGCATCTGTGTCTGGAACTCAAATGTTTTCTATAATTTAGATGACGGTATGAATGATTCATAAATGCATGATTCATTTGTTGGATGGGGGTTGGGCATTGGCTCGTGGTTTACTGATGCCGAAACTATACTCGGTCCATAATTAAAAACATTGCCCGAGCTAAGAAGAAGAATCCACCAGTACATCGCCAAATTCAACAATTGTTTTGTGGTCCACCAACCCTCTTGGAACCCACCCATATCTCTGTCATTGTCATCGTCCCCTATTCAGCTGTTCCTTTTCCAGGGGTGTCTCAACCAGCCTTGTCCTTGTATGGCTACTGTCCTCCCCCACCAGTCTCCACAGACCGAGCAGTGAATGAGGATAAGTGTGAAGCAGCAGTCAATGAATCAAACCGTCTGACCGGCAGCAGCCAGGGGGAAGAGAGAACGTTGAGCGGTCCCCCCCACGGGACTCGCCTCGCATTAGGAACTTCCTCGCCTGTGTGTTACTGCCACAGGTTAAATGGATCGTTCCCATTAGCTCGGTGAGGGGACAGCTCCATTACATCAAGGAGACTCTAACTTTGAATGTCATGGAGCACATCTTGTCAAGCACCCAGCCGAAGATGGCATCGATGAGAATTGACCATTCTGCGCAATAGTGCTTTAAAATAGATCGTTGTGGTTGGCAGCCTCTAAAGGAACTTCCAAAGATGCTCAGCATTTCCAAATGTAGAGGATTTCTATGGCAACCAGAGCTTCTGTCCCCGTCAGAAGTCTGTTTCAATAGAACCAGGTGCAGAACCAGATCTGAGATCAGGTTTACTATTTCTTATATGGGATTGGATCACAACAGGGAGAAGGTTCCTCTGGACATCTACCATCTGAAGGACTTGTACCTCCAAGGTTAACTTCAGTTTGCCCTGCGTATGGAATCCACTGGAAGAATCTTGGAGGACAAGCTTGGGTTTGGGACCGATGTGGACTGGTGATCAGCAGGAGTTGGAGTTGGACCTTTGATGACCACAAATGCGGTGTCCTTGAGCAGGACTTCAGTTTCCCCAACTGCCCTCTGGGTATCACTGCCATATCTTACTCCAATACCTGGCCATCACTTCGCCACATTTTGTTTTGAAAAGTTTTATTTTTACTGGATTTGTAAAAACAGATGTTTACTGGCTCAGGGCACTGCCTGGATTCTGTCCGCTTTGCATGACTCAGTTGCAGACATCCGGATGCATGGCCTTTGCTTTGCTGATGCAAAAGGCAGAAATTATCAGGGATGAATCTGTGTCCTTGAGTCAACTTTCAGGCCCACAAATGATTACGACCTCATTTTATATGAAAATCAGTATCCAAATAATGTGTATCTGTAGTTTTTTTATTTTATTTCAGATTTGTTTGTAACCTAAAACTTTTGTCAAGGTGCGAAAAGTGACTGCAGTTCCCCCACTTGCCTCTGGTGTCAGTAGTGGGCAGATTCCCATTGACACTCTGTAAAGCTCCATAGCAGGAAAAAACATCTTTAAAGCCTTGTAGAAAAGATTTTTTTATTTGCTTTGCTAATTTTGACCATGAAACATACGAGGAGGTGATTTGATTAATTTTTGTATGAATAATTAAAATTGTGCATTGTTTAGGATGGGTTTGGTGTTATGGGTAATGACTTATCTTCAAGGAAAAACCTGAGCGAAACAGTCCCATCCTGATAAATCCAAACGTTTATTACTTTATTCTGTACGAATGATCAATGAGCTTCACAGCTGTAAAAGCCACTCTCTATTTTTCAGATTTTTTCAGTACATTCCCAGCATTTCGTTTCAGAGTGGTGGTGATGTCCTCTGAAGAAGGCCACACAAGC
>SRMA01025432.1:118637-383374 GCA_007224835.1 Danionella cerebrum | reverse complement strand
CCCTGAGAATAACCCACACATATTAAATACTGTTGTGCTCAGCGGAAACTCCTCTAAAAGCGTATCTAATTCAATTTCATATCCGTGAACCACAGCTCGAACGCCATGCAAATAAACAACAACATGTCCGGAGTATAATTCATGACCACGTTTTTGGTTATGTGCGATATGTATCCACAATATAAACGGAAACGCCAAAACCATGGCATAAAATGAAAGCTAACAACCAGCTGAATCCAACGATATGCAACTCATTAACATTGCATGAAG
Source organism: Danionella cerebrum (assembly GCA_007224835.1). Classification (NCBI taxonomy): domain Eukaryota; kingdom Metazoa; phylum Chordata; class Actinopteri; order Cypriniformes; family Danionidae; genus Danionella; species Danionella cerebrum. The sequence goes on along the minus strand of SRMA01025432.1, from coordinate 383,104 downwards.
TATTTCAGAGCAAGGAGCGAAAGTTCCACGAAAAAACGCCAGCGAAAACCAAGCAAGCATGTAAATCTTGTCTTACCTTTGCCGTTTTTTCAACAAAAAGTTGTTTCCATAGCGATAAAAGTCCGTTTGTTGTTATGTCCGGTCGATAGCTTCGCGAAAAGTCCATTTTGTGTTTTTTTCTGTTGCTCCAGTGCTCCTCTTACGTCACCAAATATGAATGACTCCCCGTGCGTAAGAGCACGTCTCTCCACGCTGCGCGTCGTGTGATTCGTCGGCGATCCCGTCAGTCTCAAAATGGTTGAGCTGATTGGTTCCCATAGAATCAGAGCTTTCCGTCGATATATAGATCTTCTGGATTGGACAGATGGTCGGGGGGGTAGGGACACGCCGAAGCTCGACGTCAAAGCGTTTGTGAGTGAAACGTTCCCAAAAGCGCAGCAAGATGGCGTAAATGAGCTTCTACCCCCCCTTTACAGCGTTTCTTTAGGAGTTTTTTTTGCTGAAATCATGTCCCATAAGCAACAAAAGAAGACTATTAACGTAGCTGAAGCTTTGGACAAGATTTTTCCATATTTCAATTATTGTGCCAAATTGTGCCAAACTGTGCCAACATGGATTACGCCTGAACTTTGTTCAATCAAAACCTTTACAGAATATTAGTTTCTTGTAGTATGAACACCAAACTTGCTACAGATGTTCTTGACATGTAGTGGTTACAATTGATTGTGTTTATTTGCTTCGTTATAAGTAAAATAAGGAGATATTGCAGGAAACATGTGTTTTTTTTTTAGGCGGAGTTCATTTTTTGGCCATTCCAACATCAATTACTCTTACCCAGTGTTCTTGACTGTCAAATTAACTCATCCACACCACTCCCCAAGAACCTATCTTCATTTTGATACCAAGATTTGCAGTTTAGGCCTTGTAAAGCTGAGAAATGCCTTAAAAAGTAAAAGTATAGGATTTTCGGAAAATAGGCCTCAGGGCTTAAGAGGTTAAAGCCTTGTAGAAAAGATTTTTTTATTTGCTTTGCTAATTTTGACCATGATACATACGAGGAGGTGATTTGATTAATTTTTGTATGAATAATTAAAAATGTGCATTGTTTAGGATGGGTTTGGTATTATGGGTAATGACTTATCTTCAAGGAAAAACCTGAACGAAACAGAACCATCCTGATAAATCCAAACGTTTATTACTTTATACTGTACGAATGATCAATGAGCTTCACAGCTGTAAAAGCCACTCTCTATTTTTCAGATTTTTTCAGTACATTCCCAGCATTTCGTTTCAGAGTGGTGGTGATGTCCTCTGAAGAAGGCCACACAAGCTTTTTCCATCTGTCAAGGATGGTATCACCTCCAAACCGACCCCTCGCCCCATCTTCCAGTGGAGTAGACATAACCTGGCAGGCTTCAGTAGAGTCAGGGCCTAGACCCAGACCCCCTCCAGCTCCAAACTCTGTCAGCCCATTGGTTCCCCTTGCACCCTCCAATCAGAGCCCTCCCAATGACACCTAGAGGAGGAAGTGGGCTCTCTACACTACCCCTCCCTTCTATCCTAGCAACAGGCCATTTTTCTGACCGAGGCTAGTGTCCTCTTTTTGACAGTAATGATTTCCGAGCGAGTACATTTGTTGTGTTAAGATTGCTTTTCAGATCTGTTAGTGACATTGACAGAATGGCTGCTGTGCTTTGGGAAGGATCAGAGACAGATAGCTGATACAGGATGAGGATCGGGGAGATATAGAGCGGGAGGACAGGGCGAGAATGAGTGATCGTGACAGAGGTTTGATGAAAGACTGACAGCGAGTCTTCTTTGAGTTTATGAACTGTTTTGATTTGTTCTGAATGAACCAGTGGCCATTTTTCAAATCGACATTGTTTCACAGTTACTGTAAGCTTCCAAGACGTCATTAACTTTGAGAACGAAGCAAATGTCCCTATAAGGCTCTCATTAAGTGTCTGTAGGTACAATGGTCGAGACTGGACTTCATTTCCCACAATCCCATTCAGCCAACTTCTTTTCTCTGTCGTTGAAGGTTCCCAGGTGTTTGTTTCCCTTCTTCCGTATATAATTAGTATTTCAGTCTCTCGTATAGATTGCTATTTGGCTCCACCCACTGCAAAGCATCTGGTCTGTGTGACTCCATGGCTTCATTTACACTGCGATCGCATCGGATCTGTGATCACGTGAACAGGAAAAAACTGATATGTTGAGATTGAACTCAGGCCTCATTGGTTGCACCAAAGTGACCGTCATGTGAACAGGCCAATCAGGTTTTAGACATTATTTAACTGAGACCGTTTAGTACGAGGTTATTTAACGTGAGCAAATATCATCTGCGTCTGCGTTTTCCACTTGTCACTACTACAACATCCAGGTGACCTCCTGCATGTAGCGATGGCAAGAATAAACACACAAATCTGATACACGTCATGTTTGGAAGAATGTGTGAGAACATCTGATCCTCAAGGCCTGCCGTGTAAACGAGTCCTTAGATCCTCGTTTTGGGATCTCATTACCCTTCAGACCTGTTCACCTGCAGAAAAAATCCAGAATTTTCAGAACAGAATTAACCAAACAATGTAGTGGAATGATTTGTGATGCTTTTTAGTGTTTCACCCCATTTCACAAATAAATATCCTGGATTCTCAAAAATCCAATAAAACAAATTGTGAACAAATGGATCTTTTATAGATTGGAAGTGTGTGGTTTTCACTTCCTGGCATCCTGTTACAGGATTGGTGACATCAAAAACAGAAAGATAAAAGAGAAAAAAACTGAAGATTGACAGAGAGCTGCTTGTTTTCGTGTGGTGGTATAAAAACATGGCGGTGTGTTTATTGATCCCCGAGCTCCAGCCAATGACAGAGAGAGAACAATGAACAAACCGATGCAGGAATTTCAACGAGGTGTGTGTGGTGTTGTCCTGTGGCTCTGGTCCTGTCCACACGTATCTGGTTATTTTGAATATGGGAATTGTTCGACATGGTTCCGCTGTTCAAAAGGTATTACCGTTTTTGCCAACCAAGGCGTGTCGTTTTGGAAACGCTCTTAGCTCTGTTTACATGTCGACGGTGGAAACGTTGTCACGCTCTGGGCTTGTTGCCATTGCTTTAACAATTTGTAATTTGTCGTGTAATTTTTAATTTGTCTGTGTTTTGGGAACGCAGTGATGAATACTCAATTTTTTGGTTTTAAAAGAAATGGCGCCTGTTGTTTTGATAGATTCTTTACAGCACTTTTTTAAAAAGTGTCTGGACACTTTCTTTGTACATAGTATGAGAAAAAAAACAATGTATTCAGTAGAGCATTGCAATAACTAAACAACTGTTGTCATTGCTTGAAATGTACGTCATTCTAAAAATCAAAATGACTCTTACACTTTATAACGTGCAAATTTAAATGCACCCCATGACCATTAAAGGTTAAGAATGAGCCTCTGAAGTGATTGAAATCCAAACCTGGGGGACGCTAAACTTTTTTTGAGATTGTACGGAATAAATGACATGTTTACCACTCTGGAGGTAAATAAGAAGTCATGTGATGCATATTAATTACCACTGGAAATATGCAAATAGCTGCCGGGGAGTTCTTGAATAAAGTGCTTCCACACAGAAAGCCTCAATCCCCCAGAAGAACAGAGCGACGTGGTTCACGTTACTTGACAAGTTTTTTTTCCTTTATAAACAGGAGGAAAGGACTCCGTTCAGAGCCTTCTTTCAATCCAGGAATGATCTCAAGGATTTGTTGTAGATCTGTGATTTCAGATGCTTTCATACACTTTTTGGGCTCGTTGTTGTTTTGCAGAATGCTTTATGATTTGCTGTGGATAACAACGATTATCCTGTTTGTTTGGGGTTTTTTGAGTATGAAGTGTATCTTTGGTGGTGTGCCTCAGGTGCATTGGTTTGGTTCACGTGCTCCTCATTTAGTTAACCGTCTCTGAGCTGTATTCCCAATCACATCTGAAGCTTCGTTATCCCCAGCCAGACCTCTTTTATTTTGCGCGGAATTACTGAATCATGTCAGTTCAGCGTCCCTCGAGTTTCAAACGCAAGCTGCAGAAAAATTAGCCGTTGTTTCCGCATGACGAGTGGGATCTGTTAGTCTGCTCTGGTCCATGGAACACGAGCATGCTCTGTCCACATGGGAGCCGCTGGTTCAGTCACACTCAAACACACCTCCGTTCCTGCTTCTGTGGCATTAGTCATGCTTTTGAGGTCAGACATAAAGATGCGCCGGTGCTACGCGAACTGACATGAACACATTCAGAGATCTGTTTAGCATTCTGTATGTGAGTTTCCTGCTCGTTTCCGACGGTGACAGCACGACAACATGCCATGGCAGCGCACCGACCTGCCTGACCTTGCTTAGGCACAGCCTGTGGCGGCAGAGGAAGCATTAGCTTAGTCAAAGCTAGCTCTTGGCTTTCGGTCAATGTCATGACTTGCAGCTTCTCTGACGAAACATGGCGTCTCTAGACTTTGAGCTCTGCTTGATTTCAAACAATGATTTTGTTTGTGTCTCTCTTTGTTTCAGGTATCTCCGTAACAAAGAAGACGCACACTTGTAAGTAATTTCTGTTTGGATTTTTAAGAATGCTAATCCAAATGCTAATATGGTCAGATGCACGCACACTTGCCCCCTCTGCTCCTGTTCATCCTTTGTTTCAAAAATGTGAATTATTTCGTTGTCTTTTCCAAACCTTGAGTCAGAGTGTCGTTCTAAGATTCGTTCTTAATGTGTTCCTTTGTGCTGAGCTTTGCAAGTGAAGTTAAAAAGGTTGCTCTTTGAGAGATGGCGATCAGCTCTGAACCTCTGACCGCTTCCATACGTGATGTTTTCAGATGTTGTACGTTCGACAGATTCATATCAGTGAAATGATCTCAGTTTCAAGGTTTCTTTTTATGTGAATAGATTCTCATCAAAGTCGTGTAGCACAGATTTCTTCAGGGCTGGGAAAGATTCCACTTGCTGCCAAGATAATTATTATCATTTTGTTTGCATAAAAAGAGACTTTCTTCGCTTCTGTGAGATGGAGAGGGTGTTGAGAACTGGGAAAGTGGAGGATTGTTTAAATCCTTCTCTACTTTGTTACTTACAGTCACTGGTGATCATTGTTAACAGTGGGAGCACAATCAAACAGCTGCAGATTTATACCACTACAAGCAGTGGTATTAACACAATGCCCCTCCGTGATTGGATAGTTTGCTCTGCATATTACCACAACCAGGCAGCGTCAGATTGTCTATTCGTGTGTTTGTTTCCTTTGAAACAAAAAGTCTCCAGAAATGGAAAGCTAACCATTTTATTGTTGAAGATAAAGTTCAGCAGACAGTGACCAATGTATGTCTGTGTTCATATCTGTTTTTCTAGTGTGCTGTGACCCTTTAAAGCGGCTATAGGCTTTGTTAGCGCTGCTAGCTTGTTTACATTGATGGCTGTATTTGTTTCACGCATCAGTGATCTGTAAATGAAGCTGAAAGAAAGATTCATTTCAGATAAAAACACCTCCCTCCTTTCATCTGCCACTTTCGCTTGACTCTTGTAAAGGTGTCAGAAACACCCACTAGTCGCCGTCTTCTTCATTCATCCGCCGTAAAGGTGAATCTTTCATCCTTCCTCCCAGCACCCTACAGCTATCTTAATTACGCCGCTGATCACTTCTCCTCAACAGAAGGAAGTGAAATCAAAGACTGTTTCAAGTGAGAGGGTTCAAAGCCATGAACCGGACTTCTCTACTTAATCTCAATGAAAGAAATGCTAATGACGCGTGTCAGAGAGAGTGAGAGAGGGATTCGGGGAGAAAGAACGAGATTGGAGCATGACAATAACATGTTCGGCATGGTGGCACGGGTCAAAGGGTGCTATTTTACAAAGAAGAGGTTCATAATGGCTTTGAATGGGTTCCAAAAGGACGTGAACATTAGATATGAGTCAGCTAAAAGAAGAGAGACAGAGGAGAGCGGTCAGTGGATCTCTCTATGCTACTCTATTGAAGGATCTTGTCACTTCCTGGTTGTGATGTATTTCCTGTTCTGTGTCAATCAGAAAACACGAAGCAGCTGTTCAAACAGAGATACAAAGCGTTTTCTTGGTGCCGTGACCCAGATTTTGTTTTCACTGATTCGGAAACTGCGCTCTAGATGTTAGATTTGTTTCGGGAATGAGAAAAGTACCTCAAAATACCTCACTTACGAGGTGTCATTCTTCAATAAAAATGTCAAAGGGTGAACAATGTTCTACTTTAAATTGAATTTTGTTCAAAGTTGTATAATCAGTTGCAGAAGGGCTGTTAATGTCGAAGCACAAGTGTGATAATAAAACGGGAACGAGCTGGTACTGGTGAACCTCAAACCATTTCCAGAACCTGCGTGATGGGTTCGATGTTATACTTGTGTTTCCGGGGGAACGAGCAGCAATATTGAACACTTTACAGTCTGTTTGTAAATGCTACGTGTGTTTTCTTTAATCGGGGATCAGGTGAGTCTAGCTAATGTACTGTATGTATGGTTGGGGGGGGGGGGGTTGTATATTCACCCAGGCCACATGTGTCCATCATGCATTGATGACCACAACTGAGCCGAAACATGCTCAGATTACACTGAACAAACCCGTCCCCCGGCCGATCAACCATAAATATTATTACAGCATTAATTATTGTTACAGAATTAACTTCTTCACGTTGACAGTTGAGGCCCAGAAGTGACTGATCAAACGATATAAACCTCAGTGAAAGACTTTGTAACATTTCTCCCTTTTATTGACTGTTCCCTCTTCCATGACTCATCATGGACCATCAGTAAAAGTGATGCTTGGGTTCAGCATCTTCTGGAAGCTCCTTCAGCTCTTGACGAAACATTCAGAAAGAACGCTGAGCATGAAACAGTTTCACGAATGCTTTTGCTTTACGTTTCAAGTTGACACTTTTACAGCCGAGTTTTCCTTCAGCTCTTGTCTTCAAAGCTGTTTAAACCAGGATCGGTTTCTTTGAAGCACAACGTTAACTTTCAATTTCTAAATATTTCTTGCTAAATAAATATATTTGAAATACTCCCCAAAACTGAGCGTAGATTTGAATAGAGTTACGCTATCAATTTCCATCGTTCCTCAACTCCAGTTTATTCTGATTATTCAATCTCTTAATCCATAAACCAACCAACAAACCAACAAGCCAATCCACCAATAAACCACAACGATCCAACTAGCCAACCTACCCACCCACCAACCTCCACCTGAACACCATGCAGACCAAGTGCAGGAGCAGTGATTTCTTGGATAAGTCTGTAACTTTGATTTAACAGCTGGAATTAAAGCCCACTTTCAAAGAAAGATTGCTCCACAGCTGAGGACCAACGACACACTAAAACACCACTGACCACATCTGCTCCCAGGACCGTGAGGATGGAACCCGGCTTTGGCTTTGAAAATATCTCTTTGGCGTACGTAACGTTACATTTGTATTGTTTATTTTTCTATCCCGATACAAACTTGTAAAGAGCACTTGAATATGACATTACAGTTTTACAAAAAAAAAATCATGTTTGGTCAGCAGGTGGTGCTCATCCTGTGCTCTATTTGGGCCCTAGTGCTCCAGTGCAGGGATAATGTGAGGTCCAACGTAAAGTGTAACCAATAGTCCGCCTCGTCCTAATAATCCCCTTCCTGAAAGAAGCGGTGCGCGGTGCGTGTTCTGCAGACGATGCACACCGCTGGAGGATTGAGGAGCTCCTCCTCTCATGCCAGAAGGAGATGCGTCTTTCTTTTGCTCATTTGAGAAAGTTGTATTTGGTAAATCTAGTGGATATTATTCAGACTTGAACCAAAAATCTGTGACTCTCAGTTTTTACCGTATTAGACTCGGTGGCGCAGCGGGTAGCAACAAGTTGCCTCGAACGAGGTTGCCGGTTCGAGGAAGAAGTTTGCATGTTCTCCTGGTGCTTGCATGGGTTTCCTCCGGGTTTCCTCCGGTTTCCCCCACTATCCCCAAAACACGCGGTTAGGTTAATTGAATAATCTAAATTCCCCGGAATGTGTGCGTCATTGTTCCCCTGCGATGGACTGGAGACCTGTCCAGGGTGTACCCCCGCCTCTCGCCCGATATCTCCTCATAGACCCCCGTGACCCTGCAAGGGAATAAGTGGGTTGGAAAATGAATAAATGAGCAATAAATCTTGATTTGAATCACTGACTGCTAAAATGTTTATGTCTGTTCTCCACCCAACACCAAATAATAAACATGTAATCTGCTGACATTCACATGAAATCCACATTTATTCCAAGAAGAAAAACGGGTTGCGTTCAACATCACACTTTGTTTTTCTATCGAGAATTATTTGCTCCTTACGCATTGTTCTGCCATGATGCTGTTCGTCATAGATGACAGGTATTGAGCAAGTGGAAGATTTGCTGGTTTAGAGAACGACAGCTGCAGCGGAGTGGGCTATTCGTGACCAGGGGATGTGAAGACATTGATCCGATGTGAGAGAAAAGGAGAAACAAAGAGTGATGGAAAAAAACGAGTGCTGTGGAGAAGGCTTATCTGTCTCTATAGCGAGCTCAGGCTGTGTCTGTGTTTATTGAGAAGCAAGGCCTGACCGTCACCAGTTTGTTTGGCTCCTCTTGCTAATCTCGCTCATTCAGACTATGACTGACGTTCCTGAAACAACGATGGGTCATTCCGCAAGGCCAGGAGCTCAAGCACTGAACAGTCTCTACAAGCACACTTCGCTCACAACAAAGATGATTCATCGTGAAAAAGATTCACTTGCTGATCGTTTTGACTCACAAGTGTCAGGTGTGTACGTTAACACAGTGCCCCCTTGTGTACTGAAGCATTTTTATTTTCTCATTACACCTCAGTCCAATTTCTCGATGCGAATATTAGCCTCAGTTCTTCGCTGCAGGAGCGGCACCGGTGTGGTCTTCTGCTGCTCATCTGCCTCAAGGTTCGACGTGCATTTGAGAGATGCTCTTCTGCACCCCGCGATTGTAACGAGTGGTTCTTTGAGTTACTTTCCATCAGCTCGAACCGGTCTGCCCATTCTCCTCTGAAATCTACAAGGCATTCGCTCCCGCAGAACTGCCGCTCACTGGACCATTCTCTGTAAACCCTAGAGATGGTTGAAAATCCCAGTAAATCAGCAGTTTCTGAAATACTCAGACCAGCCCATTTGGCATCAACAACCACGTCACATCCAAAATTCCCTTTCCTCCTCATTCTGGTCTTCACCATGTCTGCGTGCATTGAGTTGCAGCCGTGTGATTGGCTGATTAGAAATTTGCTGTAATGAGCAGTTGGACAAGTGTACCTAATAAAGTGGCCGATGAGTGTATACAACACACGTGACAATACAGTTAAGAGAATGGCATATACAACAGTAAAGGGTAGAAATATTCAAAGGAAAAAAATCACAAAGTAGTAACTTGAAAGCTCAGGAACCTCAATGCGATGTTGGCGGAGTTGCTTGGACATTCGTAGAGCTCTCGTAGAAGAGAAGTGTGTTAAAGACGACACACAAACACTGGAAAGCAACAGCTCACCGAGGCGTGCCTTTCACCGCGACTGACATATGGAAACGATTTGTTATACGTCGTCTATCAAGAGCAGCGGTGCTCTCAGCGTGCAGCAGTGTGGTTTTTCATGCCAGTTGGCAAAGTGCTTGGTAAATGAAGTGAACACATGCTCGTCGGGAAAGATGGCCGGGAATGGACAGAGCATCCCGGGAGCCCACTTTTCTGACGAAGCGATTTTGCTCCCAGCATGCCTCAAAAACCCAAGTGTTGCCATCCTCGAATCAACAGGAGAGCATTCAAATTGTCACTCTTCAATTTCAACCATAGATTACGTTTCATCTGTTTTCCCTTGTATTTGTGCTGTGAGCAAAAAAAAAACTGTTTTCTTTTTGGTCATTTTAATCCATAATAGTCAGCAATTTTATTTTATTTTTTTATCAGAAATGGGTCGGTGTACTTGCAACAAAAGGACGGGCCACTTCAGCAAAAAGAAAATCAATAGAGGCATCTATTTGTCGTAAACCAGGACAGCGTGATTTTATCCTTTTTTTCTTCCATCCGCACAAAATGACAGCTCCTCGTTTTCCTCCAAAGCATCGCTCTCGTGCGTTTTGTGGAATTGCAAATGGACTTACTGCGTTTGCTTTTGCATAAATTGTATAAATTGAAGCAAGGCTTATTTTTTCTCTCCTCCGTCACCTTCTGTGGCGAAAGCTCTCTGAATGAACGAGGCTATTGTGTCTCCTTTGATCAGGCTGGGGTCTGCTGCCGGGTGGGGGCTCTGCAGGGACAGGTACTGGGACCCCTTCGGTTTCTTTGTAGCCTCTTAATCTGTCTCTCCCCTGCATGCTTTGTGCCGTCACCAGCTTCGTCAGCTCTTCTGCAGCCTCGCTGTCCCTTTGTGAGTCCTCTGAAGCTGAAAGACCTTGTTGTGAAGAGATGTCAGCCTTGAAAAACAACAGCGAGTGACACGTGTCATGCAGACAAAGCCTGTTTACCGCTGCAGTCGTACGCAGAGCTCCATCTGCTCAGGTGGATTACACTTCTCAGACCACTGGAGGTGACAGTGGCCGGCACGAGCTGCAGAGCGCCTTGTTCATCATTTGGGGAAGTGCAAGCAATGCTGCGGATCTGAATGTATGTTTCCGACAGGTCAGAGGAGCCGAGGACGTTTTGTCTTTGTAATAATAATAATCCTCGGTATCTGACTTAAAGGTGAATTCAATTAAAGAATGGAATTAAAGGTGCAGCCTCCTGAGTGATCGCCAGTCCGTCTTGTCGTTCCCATCTTCCACATCTTTCTTCGTTTGCTTCTATCCGGTTATTTCAGCTTCAGAATACTGTCTCCTGGAAGTTTGTGTTTTGGGACGGTCTGGGTATTGTAGTTCAGGAGCTATGGCAAATGTAGTTCATGTGAGTAATGGCGAAAGCGAAATAGAACGGAATAAAGTTGTTGGAAGGGAGAAAATGAGAGTTTTGTGTGCGCCACCCGACCCCCACGGGACATGAATAAAATCCAAGTGCATCACTCTGCAAAGTAATGAATCCACCACAAACAGTAGAAATAACGATGCGTTTCCCGCAGTTCAGTGTCGACAAGCCGGGGTCTGCTGTTTGCGTGAAATAAAGTTTGGATCTATTTTACCCAAATACTGTAGAAATTTAAATTCTGTGTGTTTCATTTTTCCATCGTTGTCGACATAATTAGCCGAGGTGTGCTATGCTAGCTTGGTTAGCATAACCGCTAATATTGCTGCGTCATCAGACTCCATACATTTGCCACTAACTCTTTCATATTGTGAAGCCCCTCCCCCAACGATGTCATCGTCTATTACAGTGTTTCACATTAGACATTATATAATGCCCCAACCCTAGTACGGTTACCAAATAAGTGGTTGTCGTGTTGTTTGTAATCCAAAAGTGGACAAACTGCAATAAAACAAATGAAGAGTTTGGTTCATTCATGACGAGTTTGGCTTTCTTTTTTGGTGCTCGTGGTTGTGGGTGAAGTTTGGTGGATCTGTGATATTGACAACCACTATCTGCTGGAGAGAGATGAAGAGAACGACAGATTAGTGGCACGATCGTAACGGTGTGATCGTAGCTCCTTGTGCCCCTTATATACTCCTCCTGCCGATTTACCACAAGTGGTTGCGATTGGGTTTGGATTGCCCGCCGCTCCCCAGAGCAGCTTCTCCGTGGCAATGCTGGTAAGCACAAGGCCTCAAAACAATCAAATCTGATTCAAAATACTTATAAATAATCCTGTAGTCCGTAATCCAGCGAATCTGGAACATTTACCGTTGTCGTCTCCCTCTCAACCGAAGCTGAGAGTTTCTTATCAAACGTGGTATGACCAAACTGAACCAGAGCTAACACCTGCCAGCCAATCAGAATCCAGTATTATGGCGGAAATTTAAAGAGATGTTTTTGGCTTTACGTTTTGCATGGGCACTCTGCCGTTCGGTGAAGTGCTGCAGCCTTGTACACGCTAAAGCTAGTTATCCGTCACTCCCCACTTTCTCCATGTCTCATCACTTTTCTGTCTGGTGGAGGCATCCAGTGCTTGACAAGTGCAGCATGTCAGCATGAAACGAGGCTTTGATTCATGGGGCAGGACAGAGACGGAGGTCATCTGGCTCCGGCAGATATGAGCGCCGCTGATGGAGGCTGACTGCTGATGTTTAAGATGATGCTGATGAAATGTCCTTGCTTCATCATTAGCTTCCTCTACGGTCTGGTGCGTGCAAGTAGACACGATCACACACACGCGCACACGCACACACGCCCACACACACATCTAGCCTCGCGCAGCCAGAACTTTACTTAAATAGCCTCGTCTGACCTCCAGCTTTTTTGGCAGAACAGCAGTAAGATGTGGCCCTTTGCTGTCTGTACACAACTTCATCTGGGGTTTATTGTTTGTGCCACTAACCTTTAATCTCTTCTAACAAACTTGGCAGATTGCTGTGTTTGAAATGCTACTAAAACAGAGCCATCACTGATTGGGATCGGGGCCAGAGTTCCAAATGTTTTTTGATTAAATATAAAAAGATGGACTTTTCATAAAAACTAGAAGAACCAGATCAAATTAGAGAAAAAATGTAAATGTATGTCACATTGTTTTAATTGTTTGCAAGACATTATGGTTCAGAGACATTAATGTGGCAAAAATGTACGATGCCCAATGTGATTCAACAGGTGGCATGCAGAAGACAAACTAAAGGCATTTAAAACGAAGCTAATGTATCGTGAAACAAATTCATTATTCATCGGGCGAGAGGCAGGTACACCAGTCCATCACACCATGTGAAACATATGCAACCCATATGAAGAAATGCAGCAGATATGGAACAGCACATGAAACAAATGGAACACATTCTACATGGAAATGGAATACGTATGACGGAAATGAAACACGGATGAAACAAAATGAATACAACTGGAATACACCTGAAACAAGTCGTCATCATATGAAAATACATCTCTTGGACCAGGAAGAATTTATTTCTGGAAATTATGTTGAGTGGTCGGAATGTTATTATTTTCAAACAATAAAGTAAATGTAATGTTATTGTTAAAATAATGTCTTCAATAAAAAATACATTAAAAAAAGGTTCCGTAAACTCAACAACATTGTTTTTTATACATTTAAAAAAAAAAAAAAATCTTTACAAAACTTAAGTGTGACTTCAGCTCTCTAAACCATCTTTATTACACGGCAAGAGCTTGCAGTTATGCCCTCTGGAATAATGAGAACTTTAATTACAATGTTTCTGAATTATTCAGTTGCAATTCTGTTGAATAAACCATGCAAAAGACTTGGATCAGTCTTAAAAATTAGGGAAACGTTAGAAATCGGTCATAACCACTTTGTACAGGCTTTTTTTCTTTGTGTTAGATCAATCTCTCAAAAATGAAAACAAAACAGGACAAAAATAATGTATTGATGCAAACGCCGTAGACGTAATTACATCAGGAAACCGGTTTGGTTTGATTTATGAGCTGATTCTGCAGGTTTCTGCTCTGTCATTGATTGCTTCAGAAATAGTGTGACGCGAGCGTTCCAAAGCAGTTCTTTAAAGGTATTGCTATATATGCATTTAGAAATTCATTATTAGACCAAAGAAGACCCCCCCCCCCCTCTCTCTCTCTCTCTAATGCATCAGCTCTTGTCAGTTGAACTCCACCTGCACTGTTAATACCTCACCGGCTTTGGATCCATTCTGATTAAGTGGCAGACTCCTTAATGATGTGGTGGACTCGCTCCAAAGATCAACTTCATTTTTCACCACGCGCTCATTAAAGAACGCACCTCTTTAATTTCTGCTTGCATAACTCAAATCAGTCACAGCCTGTCCTATACACACACCCTGGACTAATGGAGAGAAGGTGCAGGAGTTATGAGCATGAACAACTCGAGACTGGTTTTAGGAGCAAATTGCTTGGAATCCAATTTGATTGGAAAGTATTTTTTTACGGTTACCTGAACTTCATGCATCTTCCTCAGGACATTGTTGGCATTTGGATGAGATTTCGTTTTAATTTTTAATGGGTGAAATTGGGACCTATTTGACAAATTATCAAATTGTTCTACCAGAGGGTCAAAATCACCCAATGGATGGCCGAAACCTTCCCACCAGAAATTATAACTGGCACACAAGTTGGCCAAAACCAGTCTGCCAGAGGGCCAAAACAAGTACCAAAATCGTCCTACCAGAGGGTCAAACATGGCCTGCTGTCTGCCAGAACCAATATTCCAGAGGTATAAACAGGTCTCCCGTAGAGTCTACACTGACCCACCAGCTTTCCAAAACCATCGCTCCAAAGTGCCAAAACTGGTCCACCAGTAGGCCAATATTGACCTGCCATTCAGAGAGCCACTTAACTAAATGAAGTGTGTACAATCAAAAAAAACATTTTTCTACTTTATTCCCAAAGGTTATCAGTTTTAGAATATTCAGTTTGAATTGAAACAATAATGAAATGAAAGTTCAATAGTTTGATTCTAGAATCTTTTCTGTGTCTTTTTTGATACACATTGGAAAAAGCACATTTGATGCATTTAGAAAAAATAAATGTCAAGGGCTCATTGGTTTTTATTTTATTTTATTGGCCTTTTTTATATTTTGGTCAGTTTGTGTGTGTGTTGTGTTGCTTTGTAGAGTTCATGCTCCTCGGGGAGTCTTTGAGAGAAATGTACATTTTCTGAATATCGTTCTGAATTAAGGTCGACTCAGAGCAACTTGATCCCTTAATCCAGTGTTGTGCTTTGACAAATAAATGGAAACTAATCTGGAAACTGGATTAGTTATATTCCTTTGGATATTATTATTATTACTAATAATTTCTATTGTTATTAGCTCGTTATTATACGTAACCCTTAGCTTTTCTTTTATACTGTAAACTAGTACACTGGAGTGACGTGGACTGTTACCAGTAATTACCAGTAATTTCCGAATGATGAATGATTTGGAACATTATGGTGAGATTTTATTTTGGTGCATGTCTGTAAAGAAGCACAGGAGTGTGAAAGTGGAGCAGTGGAGGCCTGGCCATGACCTAGCTTGTTGAAAGGTTTGGAGGAAAGAGAGCTGTGACAGGCCTGCTCCTCGCTGGAGAACATTACTAATGTGTGAGGGTACAGGACGAGACCGCCTCGTGATAAATCGCTCCCAAACAGCCCTGGCACGCTCATAAGTCAACACTAAAAGAGAGGAGCCCAGAGCCTTCTGACCAGGAGCTCAAAAGGGAAGCAAATGGCTTGTTTGGGCAGAGCCTCCAGACTCAGAGTCTTGGAGGACACTAATGGTCTGTTGCAGGAGAGGGTGAAGGACGGTGTAAATCCTTCAAAATGAGCCGATTGCTCCTCGATAAACTAATGTGACGTGGATGTTACCTCAACGAGGGTTGGCTACGGTCTTCTGTTGAAATCAATCGAGGGAACGAATCGCTGCATCGTTCTGGGAGACACCAGTCTGAAAACCTTTCCGGACTTTCTTCTCAAAACCAGCTCAGAGACGTTCATCAGTGCTGAGAACATTGTGCTGCTGGTTCCTGTTCCAACCCAAACCCTCGATTCAACCTCACTCAGTCTATAATGAAGTCTGCTTTCACCTTCATCCTTTCTTTCTGTCTTTCTTCTTTCCTCCATTCACTCTTCCCTGCCTTCCACCTTCCTTTTTCCAGCTTAGGTTTCCCCTTCATCCTTTTGTTTTCTTACGTCCTGCTTTTTTCTTACATTCCTACTTTTCTCCTCCCTTCCTGCCTTTCTTCTTTCTTTACAATCTTCCTTAATCCAATTTCTTCCTGCCATCCTTACAGCCCATTTCTTCCAGCCTTCTTTCCTTACTGCATCCCTTATTACCTGCCTTGTTTACTTTCTTTTTTCTTCATTCCTCCCCACGTTACTTCCTTCCTTCCCTCCTTCCTTCCTTCAAGCCTCTCCATTCCTCTCTACCTTGTTTCATTACTTTCTGCTTTCCTTCCTTATTTTCTTTGTTCACCAACTTTCTTTTTCCTTCCTTCATTTCCTTCCCAACAAATTCTTTTTTCTCTAGACTCCATTCTTTTTTTGCTTTTTTCATTCCTTCCTTTTTCTTAATTTTGCTTCCTCTTTTTCTTAGCTCCTTCCTTCTTTCATTCCTTCCTTTCTGTCTTACTCTTTCCTTTACGGCATTCCTTCCTTTCTGGCTCAATTGCTTTCCTTCTTTCTTTTCCTTTTCCTTACCCATACAACAGGAAGTAAAGTAAACCTGACACACGCCAGTGATTCTGTTCTGTCTGTGCGATGCTTTTTTTCGTCTCCTCACTGGATGCTTTTCACGGAGCATTAAACGGAACCTTTGAAGTTTCATGTCACATACAGTTTATTCGTCTGTTTCAGATTGTGCAAACTCCACAAACAGTGTGCATCTTTGTGCCGGGCAGGCCGTTGCGTGTTCCTCTGACACGGGCTAATACATCACCCTCTGCAGGGGGTCTCCCCACTCGCCTCTTCAATAATGAAGTTCATTCGTTAACTTCCTCTCAAAGGCCACGCTCCCCCGCTGCCCTTTTCAGCAGAAAAACATAATCATGCTTTTTACCCGCCACGCTCACCACAACCCAAGAAGAGCAGCCATTACCTATCCCTCATGCCTGCTTATGACCATCATTATCACAGCCGAAATCACCTGGCCTACTTCCTGCCGAGGATCACACTCTCGCTCACATCCACTTTCTCTCTACAAAGACAGAGAGAGCAGCTTCACAGCGGCCGGCGCCGGGAAGTGCTCACAAAACATTTGTTACAGAGTCATTCGTTCTGTTGTTTCTCAGCGAGGCAGATTTTTATTTACCTCGATGCATTTCATCTCGTTACTTTGGTCAAACCATCCATACTTTCCTTCTTCCACTGGAGGCTTTAAAGCAGAATACTGAACTGAACGCAGAAGCAAAACGGGAACGACTCGAATGTACTCTGGTGTCTTCAGTTTGTAAAGTTCCAAGCTACGTTTGGGGTTAAATGGAGGTGATAAATAGACGTGAGTTTGTCCCAGAATCATGTGATGGGGGATGGGGATGGTCCTGCTTATTGACGCTGCCCATAAGCCCCGCACCTGATCTGGGAAGAGAGTTCCGTATAATCCCAGAGTCCAGGAGGTTGTCGACTTGGTCAATTTGACCTAAAACAACTGCAACGGGCCTGTTGAGTCACTGGGCCAGGCCAGGCGCACCTAACACGGAGAAAAGGTTCCAAGCATTAAGCCTCTCCAGGCCAGAAGGCTCCAGCACTTCCATACCACTGGCCTAGAAGATGCAGCAGAGGGTGGATTAACACCAACAACACCGCAAAGACTCCGCTCCCTCGCGTTCCCCAAGGGACTGTTGAAGGACTCCTCTATTAAAGATTGGGATTGTGAGTGTGGTCGCGACAGGGGTGCTAGTAAATTCCCCCACGGGGTTTGAACAGTGCCTCTCTCTCTCCACCCGTGACGGCTGGAATGACTACACAAACATTTGACTCCCCTGCAAATGTTCTTGATTCCAAGTGTATGAACGAACTTAATCCGTCTCTAAAAAACAATTTCAAACTTCGACTTATCAGGAAACACCCAGCAAAATGTGATTGTGTGGCAAATTGTTCAATCCCTACAGAGCTCCAAACTTCATGAGCTCAAGAACAGAGTGCAGAGAAGATGTGGTTTCAATAGTGGAGCAACTGCATCCAAGCCATACAACACCAAGTGTAACGCAAAGCCCACTGCTGGACTGTAGAGCAGTGAAGACGGGTACAAGACCAAGTTGGAGATTGGTAGAAACTATTTCATTCTTTTTGTTCTAAATGTTCTCTTCCTGTTCCAGCTCCAGTGACCGAAGCATGATGAGGAGCTTGTGCAGCTCAGTCCAACTCTTCCACATGAGTCGCTCCATCAGAGCTCGAGGAAATCCTTCCCAGAAGAGTCGAAGCTATTCTAGCAGCAAAGGATTGAGCCTCAATTATCTTCTCAAAACAGAAGTTAGCTAATAGTTTTGGCAGGTTACTATAACGTTCGTCTGGTGGATGATTGTGAATTCATGGCTTTAAACGTCTTTTTCCCGTTCGTCATCGTGTGAAAAATTGCTGCTCTGAGTTCTAAGTATTGATTTATTTCCTGCGTGATGTAAATATGAGTCAAACCACCGGTTCTCCTTGTTTTGTTTGTTATCCTTGCTATCGGTGATTCAGAGCTCACCTTGACGCCTGACTCCGCTGCTCTCAAATGAATCTCGTAAACACGTTTATGTGTGTGTTTCTTTCACCCGGCAGGAAAAGCCCAAAGACAGAGAAATGGCTTTGACATCTCAGCTCTATTAAAACTTACCGAGTGGTGACAACGACGAGGAAGCAGTCGCTCGGGGCCATCTGATGTTTTCAATTACACCCGGCACAGGGACTCTAATGCTTATCAAATTGTTTACTGCCAAACGTCTCCATATTATTAATACCTGGAAGGGTTCAGATTTAATTTGGAGGAAACATGCTCCGTGTCGAGGAGGAGGATGTGTTGGAGTAACACGTCTCTCGTCTGTTGGGTTTGCGCTAGACGTCTCATCTGGTGACGTGGTTCTGTTGGTTTTAATAATTAATTGAAAAGGTGCTTCATCAAAGTAAGAAATACCACATGAAAAGTGTGCCTCTCCACTCTCCATAAATGAGCTTGTAACATGGAGATCTCAAAAGCACTAATTCTCAGAATCCACTCTCTCTGGCTGGGGAGCTGCCTCTATAATGTCTTCCTCTCTTTCAAAGAAAAGCAGCCTGATAGTCTTGTCTATTTATCCTGGAAATAGATATTCCCCTTGTTGTCGGAGTGATTTATTGAAGCCCTCTTCTCAGATGGAAGCCACAGGAAATTGCCTGGAATGGCTCTAAATTGGTTTATGATTGTTTTATATGGGCTTGTGCGCTTACGGTTTGATATTGTGGCTCTGCTCTCTTTGGCGTTTGTATTAAAATGATCCACATGGAGGTTGTTTGTGTATTTAAAGGCACTTGTTAATGTAGTGGGGGTCTGAAGTGAAGCGTCACTTTGTAGACGGTGACACGTCTGCAGATTTAGCTGCAGAAACTCGCAGCGTAATCCAGATAAAGCTGTGGCTGTGTGCTGATCGTGTTGTTGATAGACTGATAGTGAGTTCATCATCCTCTCTTTTCTCTCTCTATGGGTTTATATCAGGGTCAACAGAGCTGCTAACTAAACAACACTTTCACACGTTTCTAGGTTCGCAGATAAATCTGCATTATGTGTGAGTTCATCTCTTCGGTCGAACGCTGGATAAAATATCACTGAGAATGTATCCAGGATTGAAATCCAAGCTCGTGATCTATTTTATCATTTGTGATGTAATGACGCAGACGCAGTACGCAAATATAAACTTGAAAGGTCCACTTCAGTCCGAGATCCGGAAAAGTAACGGTCCAAACAGAGAACTTCAACAACGAGTTCAACAACTTCACACAAAAAAATTACGTCAGGTAGAGCTTTTAGTGTGCTGTTTGTATTTTATTTTTTTAGTTAGTTAAATGAAGTACTTTACAGACTAAAAGCCAGGGTTACATAAAGTGCAGAAAATCAATGCATTTGGAAGAGTTTTCTGGCTACACTTGTCCTGAACTGATTTCCAGAAGAAGTGAGTGTGGCGCTTGTTTTTGTTCCACTGGGAAACAAAGAGCAGCTCAGATTTATCCATCGTGTGCACTGCAAATAATCCATTATAAAGAACTAAACTTTAGATTCACAAAAGTACCCCCTTTAAAAGACGTCCAGGAGTTTTGTTTTTGAGGTCTAAGGGGATGCAAAACGAAATGCGATTGGTTGTTTGACAAGTCGCTCAAACCGACTCACGGGCGGATCCTCCGCATAGAAGCCTGAAATAAATGCCCCTTGGGAAGGTCCGGCTCCGCGAGACTACATCTACTGTGATTTGACGACGTAGTACAATCCTCAAAGATATATATCGCGGAATCACAATTGCGTGCGCCATTGAGAACCACAGCGCCAACACAGCGTTTACAGAACTAGCATTTCAATATCTGCAACAGTCTGTTTGAGAGAAATGGTAAATAAATTATGATTTTGCTTTACTGAACTATAGACCTGAAAAGTGACTTTTGTCGATGATGGAATTATCAACGACACTTTGATGTAAACAATAATCGGTTCAAAATTTTGGTTCAAGCACGTCACTGTAATCTTTGAGTGCCCCTCTTCTAGATTTGGCCCTGTTTTTACTCCAGGATATCTATTAAATGTACTTTAACTGCTCTGTAGATTTTCACTCTCTAAATGCCGAGCGCACAAGGGGAATGCTCTCGAGAACATCCGCTATAGATTTAGACACCACTAAACATCGCTTTCCCCACAAATAGTGTCCTACTTAGGGGTAAATGGGGCAATTTCGGGCAAAGCCAAGGTCTTAAGAGTCACTAGAAACTTTCGGCTGATGGGAGATAAACTCCGTAGAACCTTGGTCCTCCCAGGACTGTGGTTTAGAGCAAACGAAACTGCAGCCCTCAGAGTCCTACGATGTTTAATTTTAATCCAGCTGAAGTAAAATCAGCTCCTCACCGCCATGTTTGGAGTACGGAGGAGAGGCAGGAGTTGAGGCAGATCCAGGATCAGCTGCTGTTCTGCCCGTGCGTGGGCTGCTACTGACAGACTGCTAATGAGCCCATTATCGGCTGCAGTCCTCCGCCTGACTCCTCGGGGGCACCAGTGGATGCTCCGCGTCCCCTCTCGATTGAATGGCGTCCCACAGGGGCTGTTTACAATAAATACATTTGCTTGAATTAATCAGGAGGTGGAGAGCCAGGCACTTGACTGCAGACAGACAGGAATCTAGATTGACGGAGGTGATGTCTGGGCCTCCACGGCCTGCAGTGTTTTTTTGGTGTAATCATCCGGTTAGAGGGAGCTTTGTGGGGTTCAGCTTCTTATTGATGCTTTATGATTGAATCCGGTGGACTTCTCTTGATCCCTGAGGCAGTTGTGAGTTTGAAAGGTGGTAAACAAGACTCGTACTCTCCTTCACCGCAATAGAATGTTCCGTGTGATTTACAAAAACAGGTCGTGTTGCTGAATAAACATCTCCCACTGTTCCTGGAACAACCTTCCTCTCCACTGATCAGAGCTCTACGGTTTCAGGGGGTGAAGGTCATGTTTCCTGGAAGAGCATGCTCCTAGAACACCTTTTGAGATGGAACATCTGTTTAGGTTTGATTTATAACCGTGGAACCCATCTTCTCTGCTGTTTTCACACCTGAAAAATTGAACTCGGTTGATTTAAAGGTTTATTTAACATTCATGTAGTCTTACAATTTCTAGGTTCCTCGATGACATTTGTAGATTCCTAGAACTTCCTACCATCTACATTTACGTTGCACCAAAGAAACATCTTTTTGGTCGTTTCACGCTCTCCCTTGGAATTTGAACCCATAACCTTTGCTGTCATGGCCATGCTCTACTGATTGGGGCACAGGAAAGGCAGCAATCTCTTAACTCTACACCACCCGTGCTCCAGCTGCAGCCACTTCAGAAATAGAACATTTCAGGGCTAGCTCACGCTTTGAAAATATAGCATTAACTCCAAGGTTCTGGTCTTTATCTAAGGATGATTCACAGCAGTGGTTTGGTTGCACTGCATGGTTTCTCTGAGACGCTGAGTCCCTCCCACCCCACACTGATCTTTCTGAACCAAATACATCACATGACAACATCCACAGCACTCATTGGCCAGATGCAAACACCAAAGAGAGCCGATCGGGGAGTTCAAATATCCCCTTGTTGATGTTAAGATGCCAACGATGTGGAAATGGAGTGAGTAGACACATAGAAGGTCATTTTGCTGTTGGATGTATGAAGAAAGGAAAGTTACCCTCTGTGAGCTCGGGATAGATCTCAGCGCATCTCTGCGACTAAACAGATCAGTTTTTAAAATGAAGTGGTTGCAAGTTTTTGATTTTCATCGTCAATGCTCCAGCCATTTCCTGAGACGTCCTTCTTTTCAAACATTCATCTCCACATCCGAACCCATAGCTGTTGCTGCAGGATTCTGTTTGGATGTTCTCGCTCACTGAGGGCAGTGTTTGAAGTTCTCGAATCCGTTGGACTTTCACCAGCGTTCTGGTGGCAGTTAACACCAATTAATTCCTTTGTTGATTATTTCAATGCTTCACAGTGTGTTTTCGACTCTGCGGAGCCTCTAGTGTCTGCTCGGGGAAACAGCAGAGCGTCTCATTGGTCTGAAAACATCCGTTGTATTCTGTTCTTGGTGCAAGCGATGTCTCTTCTAGATATTTTACAAACATGATACCAACTGGGACTTTTGTAAGTGCAGATTGAGTTGCGAACTGAACAAAGAACGGAGGGTTACATCTCCCGACTAGCACAGCAACAAAGCAAAAAAAAACAAAGTTCCTCTTCAAGAGGCACCTGTTCTACACTAAAGAGTCCACAAGAAAGAACTAAAGTTCATCCAGAACAAGAGAGATGAGCATGAGGTCTTCTCCTCCAGCAACCTCACCAGAGCTGAGAAGAGCACAGGATGCCGACAGCAGATCCTCAGGAAACACGGTGAGATGGGAACAGAGAGCGTCAGGTGCATTCTGTTATTCCATTATTGTTATTTTCTTCCATTACGTGACCTAGAAGTTTAATGACACTAATGTTTGCTGTGGGAGTTGAAGTATAAAAAAACTGAAGCGATATCGAAACAAAAAAAATCAGTGTAAAAATAATTTATTCATCTCTGACCTGACGCATGCCTCTGTCTCTAAGAGCTTGGAGCAGATCAAGAAGCTCTGAAATGATCAAGAGAATGTTTCGTGTGAGCGTGAAGAAGCCTCAGAGGAGTCACATGACTGACGACTAACATAGACATTATTATACATGAACTCAGAGCTCCTCACTGCTGTACGGCACTGAATAAACTGGAGGAGGTATGAATATATCACATCAGAACCCGGTCATGTTGCTTCCAGATAGTTTATATACGAACAAAACAAAGCGAAAGCAAATATATTTTCTGCATTTGTACATCGTGCTCAGAATAAAAAAGTGGTTTTCTCAGATTGCTTTTCTTGTGATGTCACAAACAAGTCCCGCCCTTGAAACCTTTTAAAGCAGTTGATGTGGTTGTGCCATGGCTCCCATCAACATAAGGATGCACTTTTGTGAAAAGGGGGCGGGGCCACATGCATCACAAAATCATTTAAAGGGCCGCACTCTTAGACGATTAACTTTAGCTTTACTTTGTTACTGGTTTCATTGATCCGTGAGGTTTTGTATGGTCTGAGGCACGAACCAATGGAAATCTTTCAATAAAAACTCAACGTACGACTTACAAATGACAGCACAGGCCTCAGATCTGTGACCTACACGTGTTTGCCCTTTACCGGACAGAAACAGCCCTTTTGTTCTCGGCAAACTGTTCCAACCACAACTGTGTTTCTTACCTCGCGACCACAAGCATCTCGCAGAGCACTTGAACCACCAGCTGCTTCATCCAGAGAGCGCAGGCAGCACACGGTCAAACACACAGCGTGACGGCAGCGAGAGCACCTCCTCTCTGACTCACAGAGCTCTACGATACTCCTCGCTTGATGATCACAGAGGGGAAATTATATTTCACTTATTAAGCCGAGAGCGTTGATGGATTAGTGTTGACATAACATGAGTTCATTTATTTCCACCGTCTCTAATGGATCACACAAGAGCTCGTGATCAGACGCTAATTTCCTAGATTTATGGCGTCAGGTGCGGAGGGCGTATTTGCATTTTTTTATTCGGGGGATACGCGGCACATTATTCTGCTCATTTTAATGTTAAATCAGCTTCTCCAGCTTCACTCGTACAGAAGCATTCGTGAACTAATAACAATTAAATATAGATCTGGTGTTCAGTGGAAGCAGAAGTGTTATTATGTACACTCACTGGCCACTTTATTAGGTACACCGTGCTAGTTGCTTTCAGAACCGCCTTAATCCGTCATGGCACAGATTCAACAAGGAACTCGAAACGTTCCTCAAGAGAGTTTGCTCCGTATCGACATGATAACATCACGCAGTTGCTGCAGGTTTGTCGGCTGCACATCTCCCGTTCCACCACATCCCAAAGCTGCTCTACTGGATTGAGATCAGGTGACTCCTGCGATCATTTAAGTACAGTGAACTCATCGTAATGTTCAAGAAACCAGTCTGGGATGATTCGAGCTTTATTACATCTAAGCAGCATCAGAGATTGTCATAAAAAGGTGGATATGGTCTGCAACATTACTGATGCTGAACTGGTACTAATGGACCCAAAGTGTGCCAATAAATATCCCCCACACCATTACACCACCACCACCAGCCCGAACCATTGATACAAGCCAGGATGGATCCGTGCTTTCATGCTGTTGATCACACCAAATTCTGACCCTAGCCTCTGAATGTTGCAGCAGATACCGAGACTCATCGGATCAGGCAACATTTTTCAAATCTTCTCTTTTCCTTTTGTTGTTGAAGCCGTGAGAATCTGTATTGAGTTGTTGTGATTGGCTGATTAGAAAACTGCATTAATGAGCAGTTGGACAGGTGTACCTAATAAAGTGGCCAGTGTTTATGCACATTACACAAGAGCTCAGCTTCGTTTCAATCTAAAATGTCGTATGCATTAGGGAATGGAAAACTGCATTTTAATATTCCATGTTATTCCAATTTGATCTTTAAAGATATGTCTCCGGCTCCAACTATTACAGATAATTCTAATGAAAAAATGGCGAAGGTGTCCATGATAAGTTATTTTTCTCCCGTGAAAAATAGCTTCCTCAGAGTCGCGTTAGTCCAGAGTGAGGATGAAAAGAGCCGGGGCTTATTTCTAAAGCTGAAAATAGAGCAAGGTTTGGTTTGTGACCGGAGCCAGTTCTCTAAGACCAGAATCATGAGCAGCCAGCTGCTGAGAAGCCTGAGCAGATTATTAGACGGAGAGAGAGAGGGGGGGGGGGTCACAGACAGAGAGATGGAGAGAAAATGAAAAGGATGGTGTGATAGTCAAACTCATCAGACAGACACAGTGTGGTGGAGGGAGGGATGAGTGTGAGCTCTCTCTCTCTCTCTCTCTCTCTCTCTTTCTCTCAGAGACCCGTCTCTGTCTCTCCTCTGCCTTCTTTCTGGACCCTGTCTCAGCCTCTGGTGCATTTCTAACATTAGATAAAGAGCGTCACTACAACAGCTTGCTTTCGAACACTTGATTACTCCTCGCCTTGTTCAACAGAAGCTGTGCAAACCCATGCAGCCCTGGAACCCCGAAACGTACCGGCTGTACCATAATTTAATTTAGAGTGTTTCAAAGACGGTTAAAATCCAGATGGCGGGGTTAAATACTCAAAGATATAAAGGAACTTTAGTATTGTTCATTTTTCCCTCATTCTTTGGTCCATTGCTACCTTTGTGTGCACTTCCTGGTCTAAAAGTGCATTTAAAGCTGCCAGTCTCTTATTGGCCAATTACTGCATGGGGGATAATCCTTCACCTGGCAACAAGTGGTTTAACCCCAACTGCTGCAAAGAGTTGCAATGTTCGTCATAGGACTCCCAACATGTGAGGAGATGCAGAGACCAGTAAAATCTGTAAAGCACCCGATTAAAACGAACGAAAAAATCCTGAATGATTGCGATCGTTTGAAACCAAGTGGAAGAAATAATCATCACAATGGATCCTAAAGTACCATCAGCACCTGAATATTACCTTTAGAGGTAATATACTGCTTACAGAGACGTATGCTCTGCTCATGGGATGTGTCACAGGTTATATCTTTTTTATTGCTTTTACTTGTTTTATGCTCTTTATGACATGGCAATAAAACACGATTCTGAAGATACACAACAGAAGAACTCAGAAGCTTGGTCATGTGATCTGACGACTCCAGAGTGATGAAGAGAAGAGATGCAGATGAAGTGATGCACCCATCCGGCCTACTGTACGAGGTCTAGGTTCAGCAACAGGAAATGCTCAGAGATTGAAGTCAGCTGACTCCCTGAAGATCTGCGTGATTTGTTCTTCCCTGATTCCAGGAGGACGATGTTAGGATTTATCAAAAAGGGCAAAAGCTGCTTCAGGAGTCCAGACCTTAACCCCTTTGAGAATCTTTGGAGATCTTGGTGAAAAAAAATGAATCCATTATAATCGTCTCTTCATTCATATGTATTTGAAGTGACCGTAAACATTTAAAAAAGTTCAGCTTGTGGGATATTTATGTTTCGCTATAAACTCACACACTTTGATTATCGTCATTTAAACATGTTGTGGAACAAATGAACAAAACTCTTTATTCCCTTTATTTTATAAACTTTCATATTTCTTAATTTAGTATATTTCTTTTAAAATATGTCTTTTTATGTGTTTACATTTACTCATAGATAATCCTCAGAGTAAGCAGTGATGTAAAAAAGCCACAGAAGAAAACACAGTTGGTGGCTTGCCACTGTTTTCACTTTCCCTTTTCTGTGAAAGAGAGAGAGAGAGAGAGAGAGAGAGAGAGAGAGAGAGAGCTCCTCATCCCATC
This sequence comes from Danionella cerebrum, assembly GCA_007224835.1. Lineage (NCBI taxonomy): Eukaryota > Metazoa > Chordata > Actinopteri > Cypriniformes > Danionidae > Danionella > Danionella cerebrum. Next base: position 356,516 of record SRMA01025432.1, on the reverse strand, counting down.
AGTCTCTAGAACAGCCCCCACCTCCTGGTCTCCACCCCTCTCCTTTCATTCGCTCCCTCCGCTGCCAATCAGAGCCGAGGGGGGCGTGTCCGAGAGCGAGGGAGTGCTGATGTCAGAGTCACATGGATTCTGGTGTGGAGGAGCGAGCAGCTGAGCGGCAGAGCAATGCTGGCCAGCTGCTGCTGCTGAAACTCGCTCGATCCTCGCTCGCCCCATGGACCGCCGAGCTTAATGATGTATTTTGTGATTTCAGCGATGAAAGGTAAGAGGAGAGACGCATGCTGGGTTTCCACCTCTGCTTTCTTTTTTCCGGGAGGTAGTCGAGCAGCAGAGGGCTTTATTCATAGTCAGCCAACTCTGTGCCGGAGCGAGAGAGAGAGAGAGAGAGAGAGAGAGAGAGAGAGAGAGAGAGAGAAAGAGAAAGAGAGAGAGAGAGAGAGGCATGTGTTTAGCTGCAGCAGTGACAGCTCTTTTTTATTATTCTGTGCAACCATTTGGAGCATGTTTCGGAGCACAATGTTTCCCTCAAACTAGTGCTTACAGTTTATTTTACCCCAAACGTTCAAAACCAGAGCTTTTCTCTAAAAGATTTGGAACAATTTTTATTTTCATTTGTGTGTGCCTGTTGCTTTAAGATGCTGCTGACTTGTTTTCCATTTGTGGGGTTACTTTTTAATGGAAAACCAGTATTTAGAGTGCGTTGGAGCCGTAGCTTTCCTTCATAAACCGTGAATCTGGCGGCGCAGGAAACTTGAGGTGATGGAGAGTTTGAGTCAGGACCACCATCCTTCTGCTCGGTGTGTTCCACTGACCCATTTCATCTACTGGCCTTGATCATCCATGATGAGCTCCACACTACTGTACCTCCTCTTGTAATACACCCCCCCCCCCCACCCACTCCATTCGTACCCCTCTCTCTCATCACGCACCTCGCAAGTGTCCGTTCGTCCTCTCTCAGATACATTAACACTTTCCCTCCATTAGTGCCCTGTGTAGTCGCTACATTCCCCCTTTGTCCGTCCGTACACACACAGCTGTCATTCGGTGTTAGGAGAGAGGTGTTGAGGGTGGAAAAAGCGATGGATGTTGGCGTTAAGCTGCACTAACACCACTCTTCTCCCTCACACACACACACACACACACACACACACGCACACACACGTACACACACTCAGTGAATCTCCCACTGAAAGCTTTCCACCCGTTCACCTTCCTTGCACTCGCTTTTATCGCTCTACCACAAAACCTTTCAATTCGTTTGTTTTAAAATGCCTTGCCAACGTGTTTTGTACTTAAACATTCATGCAAATCTTCATTAGAGAGATAGAGAGAGAGAGAGAGATAGAGATGGAGAGAGAGAGACAGATGGAGGGAGAGAGATAGAGAGAGATGGAGATGGGGAGAGAGACACAGATGGAGAGAGAGAGAGAGAGATGGAGATGGGGAGAGAGAGAGAGAGACACAGATGGAGAGAGAGAGAGAGAGATGGAGATGGGGAGAGAGAGAGAGAGAGAGAGAGAGAGAGATGGAGAGATGGAGAGAGAGAGAGAGAGAGAGAGAGTTGGAGAGATGGAGAGAGAGAGAGAGAGAGAGAGAGAGAGAGAGAGAGAGAGAGTTGGAGCAGGTGTACACACAACACCTTGTGACCCTTTCTCTCGTGTGTAGGTTGGAGACCCATGAGCTGCAAATAGAATCTAGGAATCAAGAATCATAAAACAAAGGCTGTTAATTATTTTATTATTGCAGACTTCATATTATTTTAAATTTAGTTCATCTTCCATAATATTAGAAAATCTTTGTGCAAAATAAAATCATAATACATTCTTTTTTCTCTCACTTATGTTAATTGGAATAATTTAATTCATGTATTTCGATTTAATATTATGATATAGTTTATTAATTTTTTTCCCATTTAAATCATTTCAATCAAGATTTAATTTTACAGTAGCATGTTTATGCAGAGTCATAAAACAAAATAAAGTCTTGGGATGAAAAGTAGCTCTTGTAAATGGAAGTAAAGAATTGAAAATAAGCGATTTGTACAATTTCACAACAAGCCGAACATTTTGATCTTCGTTTTGTGCAGTTTTCACAATCTGGGAATGTTCTTGCGGCTAAAATGCTAAAATAAACAATCGTAGCGCTAACGTGACAAGCACAGCAGTGTGCTGCAAAGCTAATCTACAGCACCGAGAGGATCATCTTTATTAAATGGTAATATCACGTATTTCTAAGTTTTGTAGTAATAGCTACAAACAAACCTTCCTCCATGTCGTAATTAATCAGCAACCGTCTCTTGCTGATGGCGTAGCTTCATGGGCGGCCCGTATCTTCAACCCCTCCTCCTCGTGAAAATAGCTTCAGATTCTGAAAGAAACTGTGGCTGCAAATGTCTTAACATTTCTTGGGAATTACACATTTAGTGGTGCTAAAATAAAATTAAAAAAAAATATATATATATATATATATATATTACTAACGGCAAATGTATTTTATTTCTATTTGACTCTCAAACTTAATAATAAAAAAAGCTTCCGTAGCTGAACAGAAAGAACAGTTATAACTCTTTCTTTTATTCCAAACGTCGTGTTTAACTCTTCTTTATGTTGTTGAGTCGTAAGAATCCTTGTTCGCATCATTCCACTGGTTTTTCTCTGATATCGGCATGCGGTTAATGTCAGACCAAACCCAAACAAGTGTTTTCCTCTTTATCTTCCCATCACACCCTCATCCCTCTTTCCCCAGCCTCCTCATCACACACTCACCTCTCAAGCACCTAATTACCTGTAATGGAAACATCCCTCTCATTACCCTATGCAAATGAGCGAGCCTGCTTCCCACAATTAAGATGAAAACTCCAAATATTAATTACATCATTAAGAAAGTTGTTTGATGTGCCAAAAAGGGAGAAAACAGGCCTTTTTCATCTGCGTGGTAATGAAGCCTTTGATAGACGAACAAGGCTGCCGAATGCTTGATGCTGATTGGCTGATGAACACAGGCAGTTCTAGGAGAAAACTAGGTTCTCCTAGAAAAACAGTTCTAGTAAGAAAGTAGCTCCTTGCGGCTTTAAATAAAGTTTACGAAAGAGCTAAATTATATTTTTTCATTATTTAAAAATAATTTACATTGTTTTCATATTGTCTTTCACAAAAGAATGAAAATTAATTAATATCTTCTCAAAGAAGTAACATGAGGTCAAACTTGGTGTACCTCAATTAGAGAACCTCGCAGAACCTTCAGACTCAGGACAGTTGTGGAGGTTATCAGTCTGTGCAAGAATTTCCCAAGCACTGTGCAAAAGAATTTGAACCCCAGGATCTACGAAGGGCTAAATATTTACCGTTGACTCATGATGACTATTGAAAAAATGGGAAACATCTCAGAGAAAGTGGCTTTGATTTTGACCGCCTCCTAGCAACCAAGATTTTTACCTTAGCAACCAGACCGTTCATGGGGAACGTTTATATTTTAAAAAAATAACCATTTTAATGTCACTTTTACGAGCCAACGTCAAAGTTTATGTACAAATGTATCGTTCCTGATATTTCCTGTTGTTTGGTTCCCCGGGGCCAGCTGGTGATCATCTTACATAGGGGAAGGGATAGACAGGTTACCTACACACTCGCCATACGCCCTTACGATTGAGTCACTCATCGACCTGCAAATATATTTGAACCTGTAACTCTCTTCCCTTTAACTTTAAGCCTCTGTGCTAACCTTAGCATTGCTATAAATACCCCCCGCTGTATCGGAGTTTGTGTCGCTTGTGTTTGGAAGAGCTTCATGTGTGTGTGTTCTGAAGCAGCGGAGCAGAATGATCGAAGGCTGGTAGACGTTACAAAGTCAAAGCAAATATCATTTGCGCGTGGAGTGAACGTTAGCGGTTTGCTCTTTGTCGACTGCAGTGAGTCTCGGAGAGCTTTGGTAACACAGCAGAGGTTAACAAGATTGCCTCTAATCCAGTTAGCCACAAAGAACAGAAAGAGAGGAGTGGAGCAATCAGATTAAGGTGAAGTAAAGATGTGGCCCGCTAGCCGGGGTTAAAAATAAAGAGAGATTAGTGGTCAGTGCTAAGTGCCTCCAAATTTCCTTTGTATTTGGGTAAAGGAACTCTGGAAGTGTCAAAGTAAAACTTGTGCTGGAGTCTTTCCTGTGAAGCAAAAGCTTTGCACGTCTGACTTTTATAAAACGTAACGCAGGTCGGAGCCGGAAGGACTCTGCAAGTTCTTTATTTTGCTTTTCTGCAGCAACTGCAAACATGGAAATCAGGAAACGAGTTTCTGTTTTCCCTCACAGACGGAAATTAAGCCAAACATTCAATATTTAAAGCTTTCAAGCTTTTCTACACTTGCTTCCATCCTGGGATTTTTATTGATTCTATTCTTTGATCACAGGATGAAGGAGAACTGTACTGCTGCAGATTATCAGAACTGCAATCCTTTACATCGACCCCAGAAATAGTGTTTAATGTGGAGCTCATGCTTAAAAACATTCAGGAAAGATCTAAAGGATCAGCCTTGTAAATAAACACACGTTTATTAAAAATTCACTCATTCTCAGGTTTTGTTTTTCAGCTGAACACAAGATGGAACAAAATAATCAATATTTTGCAATTAGAGCTGAACGATTTGAGGAATTTTTGCATGTTGGGAATATTGAGGTTCATACTGTGATTATGAGTATAATAAATGCCAAGGCGTTTTTTTAAATACGTTTTAAATAAATACGTTTTTTTAGTCAAGTTCGGGATTGTTTAACTCAAAGATTTCACGATTCAAACCCATGTCACCCTGCGCAACCGCTCATATATACCCTGTGTTCCCGCGAGTACACCACGCGCCAGACGTATATACAATACAAAACTTTGATATTATCATCAGAAAAAAGTTTTTCAGTAGTATTTATAAATATAGTTCAGTAGTGCAGTGGAAACTGATGGAAAAGCTGCAGGAGTCCAGCACTCACTCAATCAAAAATGTTGTTAAACATCTGGTAATAGATTAATATCATAGTGATGCGTGAAGCGCTCCTCGCTTTCGTTCAAGCGTCTACAGAACCTTCACTTATGGCTGTCTGCTGGGAAACGGAGATAATCTGATCCAGTCTAGACCTGCCAACCGACACGACTGGATCAAACCGAGGGATCAAACCTGAGCGAGCTTTGGATAGATAAGAGCAAACACAGAGTCTCGAACACATCTCTTGTGTTTCTTACTGCGTCTCGAGGGAGCTTCGGTGACCACACTCCATCACAGCGGATGAAAGTGAGCGCGTTTCTGCTGGATGATACAGTGGACGGGCGAGAGAGAGAGAGAGAGAGAGAGAGAGAGAGAGAGAGAGAGAGAGAGACGCATTACCTGGCGGCTCGGGCACAGTGACTGCTTAATGAGATATTGACTGAGCATTGAGAGCATAGATTTTTGATTTAGCTCCAATGGGCTGTGAATGAGAGAGAGAGAGAGAGAGAGAGATTTCGGAGGGATTATGGTCTGGAGCTTATCATGGTGAGCAACAACACACCCATCATCATCATCCGAGTTCTGGCAGCTTGGGCAGTCATCTCCACTCACCATCTTTACTCATTTCAACAAACTTTGACCAATACTCCATCGGTGTCTTTATCGATAAAAGCCTTTACACACCAGTGCCCCTCCACTCCACAAGGGGGCGCTTTCACGACAGTGTTGTGTTTCATTCGTGGTACAGAGATGAGGAAATACAGAGCTCAATGGGGGACAATTGTTTTCACTTCAAACGCTTGATGTTAATCGTTTGACCGACGAAAACAAGACGCCAAGCTGCGTTTGTGCTCAGCGTCTCTCTCTCTCTCTCTCTCTTTTCCTCTTCCACCTTCTCTGTCTCTCACTTTCTCTTTCACCGCTCTCTCTCTCACTCCTCTCTTTCACCCCTTCTCTCTTTCCCCCATCGCTCTGTCCCTTTCATTCACCCTCTCTCCCAATATCTCTCTTTTCCCCTCTCTATTTCTTTATGTCTCTCTACCAATGTCATGTATGCCCCTATCCCTTCTATCTATTTATCTTTCTCTTGGACAGCCCCCCCCCCTGCCTCTGAATATTAAAGAAGTTCTGAAGTTTTCAAAACTGCTGTGAACTTACATCTAAAGCAAAGAAAATCATTATTTTGAAGCTGTGCTGGCGGTACAGAGACCTACGGACCCGTGCTAGTTTTATATATTTCATAAAAGCATGTTAAATAGAATTTGCACTGTAGAGTTTCTGTGTTTAGGTTTCTGGTAAAGGGTTTGCTGTAGAGTTTTTGTGATCGGGGAAAGGCTGCAGAGAGGTGGGACGAGCGACTGGAAGCTGATTATTGGTAAAATTATAAGAATTCTATTAGTATTACGGTTGATTCCCATGACTCGTTTCTCTAGTTCTGTACATTAAAAGTAAAGCAATGTCCAGTGGTTTCAAATCTCCTCGAGAGTTTCTCTTCTGAAGAGCCTGGTTTTTAATGTGTTCTTCCTGCTCTGTTTTTCTCTCACCGGCTTTGTTTTGCTGGGTTTGAGAGGTTTGACTCTTCTGAAGGAGAGCCGTCTCACTCCTTCGCAGTAATTTCCTCCATTGACTCCAGGTTAAGAGCAGAGTCGTCAGGCTTCCTTTGATGTTTCAGCCTGTCAGCATGCATTTCAGGCCTGCCACAGTTCTGCTTCTCACAGTATTTCACTGATAACGCATTCAGCACAGGTCCAGCAAGCACCTACACACACATCCACGCATGAAGAACACATTCACAAGCGCTCCGTGCCGGTGAAGCGAGATTTTAAGAGCTTTTGGAGACAAGTTTGGGGAAGTAAGATGCTTGATTAGGGTTCTTGAGCATTGCTTAAGGCAGAGGTGTCAAGCTCAGTTCCTGGAGGGTCACAGTTTCCTTCCAACTGACGCAGACCTGTAGCTTTTACACCGGCTGAAGGACTTAACGATTTTGGATATGGAAACTTATCATTATGTATGTCAAAGCAAATGTTGACCACGAGAGGACTGAGGTTCAGTTAAGCTTCGTTGGTTTTTCACAAGTTTGCGTATCATGGTAAACCAGTGAAATTGGCTCTTTTATTCATGTGGCAACCAAAGCTTGGTGGAGCGCGAATCACAAGGATCTCACAACAAAGAAGGACAATTGCTAGAGGATACAGAGTATCTGAACATAAAGATCTAAAAGACAAACAAAACAAAGATTATAAAACAGACCGCCCTCTAGTGGTTGGGAGCCACACTGATTCTACATCAGAGCTCTGAAAAGTGTTAAATACTTGGAAGCCCTTTGGGTAGTCACTTTGCTGGTTTTGGTAGCCTGAAGTGGAAACCGGTAGTCCAAATGAACCTACAATTTCCGCTGAACTGGGTACTCTTTCCCAATAGCACCAGTACTTAAATGTGGAGTACCCCACGGTTCACTTTTAGGCCCATTGCTGTACATTTGTCCATGAGGGAATATAAATTCTCATTTAATTTTTATTCATATGACACTCAGCTATATCTCCTCCCACTTGTGGTGTTCATAGACTAGCTTCTGTAAAAAAATGTAAATAATGATCTTTGTTCCCCTAAATCACACAATTATAATCAACATCGGCACTAATTTCTCAGCTATTTCCATACAGATTTGAAATTTGAGGGTGATAATTTATCGATCAAATGATCAAATACAGTATTTACCAGTCGCATACTATTGCTAAACTAAAGCCTATTTTGTAATGTTCTGATCTTTCAAAAACCTCGATCATTGCTATGCGATGTACTGTGATCCACCCAAACCTGCAGTCTCTAGAATTTCTCCAGTTGATACAGATTGCAGAATGGGATGAGGAAATATGAGCATATTACTCCTGTGTTGACCGTATTCCACTAGCTGCCCAATCAGAATCATTTAGCTTGAGTGAGACTCTGGGTATACTTCCCAATTCTTCAAGTTTGGTGTTTAAGTCTAAACTGAAGACTTTTCCTATGACCTTATAAATGGTGTATTTCCACTGTCTATTTGCACTTTAATATATTGTTATTATCATAAATGCTTTATAAATATTAAACTCACTTACTTTAGGTCGGTGGATATCTTTAAAAACAACGCTCTGGGTAAAATATGCTTCCTGCGTGGTTTAGTAAGGTTTCTTGTGGTTGGTGTTTCAGACAAACATGTCACGTTTGCTTTATAACTTGTTGCCAGAACTGATGGTGAGTTGGTAAGAGGTGAAGTTGCAGTGGGTAATTGATGAATGTGTAATTGATGAAGCTGATGATGGTAACGTGAACAAAAATACTGCAGTGGATCAGTAAAGAAGAACAGGATAGAGAAGGGTATACTGCAGGGAGGTGAGGACGCAGCCGGTTTCTCTTCCTCACATTGTTTGGTCCTTTCGTCGACTTTTGTGTGTGTGTGTGTGTGGAAAGGAGTCTTTTTTCCCTCCTCGTCTTCTTTTTTGGTCCTCCTCGCTCCTTTTGAACACTCCTCTGAGAGCCGTCCACTAACCTTTTGAAGATGCATCAAAGAGGAAATGGAGAAGGTTTTATCGATTTTACATTTTGTCAAACTCAAATATAAAAGAGTGGAGTTGCATTCAGCCGAAGCTGACGAGTATTTCATTTCTTTGTCTTTTATTCCCAGTTTTTTTAATGGGCACCAAGATTAGCATGTTAGCTACGAAGCTAAATGGCCTCTTCAGACTCTAGGCCAGACAATAGCAACACATTGAAATGAAAAAAGATGCCAAGATGAAGTTCCAGTGGGACCAGTCCACATGACTCCGGTGGTCTCCTTTGTTATTTGACGATATTAATGGTGTTTCACAGCTGGGACCAGATCTCTTCAAGTTTTCCTTAGAGTTTTAGAGCGCTGAAATAACTGTGGATTGTTTTTGCAGAATGAACCGTTCTTTCAGGTGTGAGTGACGTGAAAGTGAGCTCAAATTCTGGGTCAACTATCCATTTAATATCACTTGCCCCCAAAACCCCCCGGAGATCCCTGGAGCCCTTCTCATTAAACTGCCACTTTTGTGTGATTAATCCCAGTGTAAATCAGATCCCTTTCCCCAAACAAACCTGCTCTTTCTACCCCGGAGATGTCAGATCTCTTATCTCGAGCCGTATCGTCTTCCCTGTGAGCTCACCAACTTGACCCGCTTTCTCTGACAAGACTCGGAAAAGGGTTCGCAGAGGGTTTGTGGGTAATCAAATCTGCACCGCAGGCATGCATGAAGGAGTGCACTTGTTTGTGTTTGGAGAGAGGGAGCGATTGAGAGATGGAGGATGACCCAGGGGAGCTCGATGGGATCTGATTGTCTCTGTCTTCGGTATCCCCACTGTGACATCAGCAGAGACCTGCGGGGCTTTCTCAAGACTTTTTGAACCCACTGAATCTGTTGATGGAGTTCTCCTTTGCATTTCCAAGAGGGAAGAAAACAACGTAAAGATTCACAGATGCAGCAGTTGGACGCCAGTCTTCACAGATAGACCTACCAGTAGGGACTGGTTCTTGTCTAGTCGGGGTGTGTAAGATGAGCATTTGTCTATTGGTGCTTGCTTCTACAATCATGGCCTCCGCTGACGGTCGGCTGCAGGCTCTCTATGCCCCTCTCTCACTTTCAGTCCCAAGAAACTACGAAACCCTCTCCTAATTAGTACCAACGCTCTTTATTTTCATTCGTAAAGGATTTGTTTCTGGTCACTCAAAGTGCTCTATAGATTCGAGGGACTCCCCTCATGCAGAGTGCAGCATTCACATGAATGCCGTGATCTTCGTTTATCGTTGGTCGGATGTCACCTGCCCCTGGACCAGGAATAAACACCACATTATGCAAGACCAACGTTTTGAGAAGATTATTTTGTTGTTCGCTTAGCAAACGCAGACCTTACGTTTTATTTATACGTGCGTATTCCTATGCTAATTTTCTAGGAGCTCATAACACTCTGCGCAAACCTCCCACCCCAATCAGGTGATAGGGCACCTCTCCCTCCTGCTAACCAATCATGTTAAGAGCTCCTCCCTCATCCACTAAACAATTTGTTTAAGAGCTCCTCCCCTGCCCACCAACCAATCAGGGTAAGAGCCCCTCCCCTGCTCATCAGCCAATCAGGTAAAAAGCTGCTACACCACCCCTAAACCAATCAGGTTTATAGCTCCTCCCCAACCCACTGACCAATCATCTTAAGGGCCCCTTCTTGACTCTCTAACCGATCAGATTAAAAGCTCCTTCTTCATGCCCTAACAAATCAGGTTTTGAGCCCCTCCCCCACAGACTAGGCAGGTAAAGCAGGTTATTTTTATCCCGTTTGGTGTATCAGTTCTGACTGCCTGCAGAGATTTGCACTGAAGGGAAGTGTCTGCATGGGTGAGAGCAGGGAACAAAGTGTTTGGAGGAGATGGAAAATAAGAGGTCATTCAGAAATGTTTACTGTCGGTTTTTCCCCCGTAACTATTGTCATTATGTATGTTATCATACAAGTTTATAATATTCTCGCATTCTTTCTCAACATCTTTTACATGCTTACACTTCATTGTTTTAGTTTGGCATGACCTCACACAAAGGTAGCTGTTGTTTGACAGAGACCCAGAAGGAATTTATCAGCACTTCGTATCATTAATAAAAATAAGAAATGTATTTTAAATCATCTCATGGGCCAAATATCATTAACTCTGTGAACCGTGGGCCTGTGTCTGACACATAAAGGGTCTATAGTGGAGAATGTTCGATAGTCTTCAGAATATCTTCATTTGTCATCAGCAGAAGAAACAAATCAATGTTTGGTTTCGTATAAAGTTAAAGCAGCCCTCGATTAGAAAGAGGGAAATTAATTCTTTAATTTCAAAACAGGATTTTTCAAGGTATTAGCGTCATCTATTTTTAGATCTTTCGAGCCACACTTTTTTCATTCACAATCGCAGCTCCAATTTTAAAGCACACTCTTCTTCTTTCATGCTCACATCAAGAGGCCTTCGTTGCACTCAGAAAAGGCTCTCATCATTTACTCTCCTTCCACTTGTCACAAACTTTTTTGTGGGAAAGTGTCAGTTTTTTAGAAAGTATGAAAAAAGCTTTTGGTTCAGCGAGAGGAGCAGGGTGCCGCCGAGTACATTCTTGAGAGGCCAGAGAGTTCATCCTTCCTTCTTCACCATGGAGATCAGCTTTAATGTTCTCAAGAATGGCGCGGAGAGAGGAGCGAAATGTAGGAGGATCCTCTGAATTTTTATGAGATTAGGGGAAAAGGAAAGAGAGAGATAGAGTTGGGAAAAGAGGGAGGAAGGGCAGAACAATAGACATCTCTTGGAGTGGGAGGCTTGATTACAGAAGCGAGATGAGGAATATTGAGTTGCTTTAGAGGGTCCCGCTGTTCCATTCTCTTTTTTAACCAATCATGATTACAAGTTACTGCTGATGGTTTTCTGTTTTGTAGACATGGTCATGTGACACGTACGGTACTTATGGTGCATTTACAGCAGCAGTGATTGGCTGACGACAATCACGTGTTCCCTCTCATCTTGAAAATAGTGGCTGCTGTTTATTTTGAAAAAGCGACCTCTAGTGGTAGAATTTCTTTTTAATTTGCGTGTTTTTTTGCTTTAGTTTTCATCTTCATTCGTTGAATGTTTCGAGTGCTGGTGTTCTGAAGAGCCAGGGCTGTTTTCTGCTTGTTTTGAAGGGTTTTTTGCCCCCCTCCTCTCCGCATCTCTTTCTTCTTTAGCTGTTCCCCTGGGCTCTGTGTTTCTGGATGAGAGCTCTTCCTCTGCTGAGCACACGTTCTCCTCTTCCTCTACTTTTCTTCTCTTTCTTCTGTCTGGAAGAGCTGGGATGCTGTCCATCCTGAACAAGCGCAGCATCAGCTCTCCGGAGACCACTCTTCTCTCTCTAACGCTGGATTAATCCCAAGTAAAATCTTAATGTACAGCAAAACACTCTTCAGGTGACTTTCAGAAGCAACGAGACATTGTGCAACATCACCAAAATTAAATTAAGCAGCGGCAAAAATGATCGAGAGCAGCATTGTAGTCTTACAGGTGTCGCGGTAATAGTTTAATAACACAAAAATAAAAAACACATTTTATTGATAAAAATGGAAAAAGGTGAACAAAAGTTTTATCTTTATTTAGATAAAAATGTATGTATTATCCACATTGTCGTTATATTATTATTGTTATTTCATTAGTATAAACTTATTATAATTATATAAAGTGATATAATTCTTAGTATTATATAGGTTTATTGTTTTTAGGTTTAAGTTTAAGTCATATTTGTTTAGACTGTACGTTTTTTACATTGCTAAACAATGTCATTTAAAAGAAGCCTTTTTAAAAAATAAATATTGCAGTATAAGTAATAAAACTATTGTTTTTACTGTTGGAAGTATAGTATTTATTATTGTTTTTTATCATTAATAATGATAATTATAATAAAAAAAAAAGATGAATTTCAATGACAGAATGTTTTACTTAATAAAAAACAAAACTTTTGTTTTTTCCAACTCACTTATTCCCTTTTTGGGGTCTCCAGCGCACATCAGGCGAGTGGCGGGGGTACACCCTGGACACGTTGCCAGTACATCGCAGGGCATAAAAAGCAAAACATCTAATTTATTTAATAAAATAACGAAAATAAATGAATTAGACCTTTAAAATTAATTAGAGAATTTATGATTTTTACATATATCATAAAACTGAGTCAATAAAAACATTTTGAAGCCATTATTAAGCCTAAATATAGCATTATAAGTTACAAAAATATTGTTATTTTCTACTGGCAGCATAATATTGATGGTGTACTTGTTTAAAAGAAAATAAATATTTTAAATTAGTTCTAAAACTGCATTTTCTGTATTTTTTATTCATTTTTTATGTGCTTCTCGATATATTTTATGCATTTATCTATTTAGTATTTAAAATTGATATTTTATCTCTTTGGGTTAAATTTTTTATGGGCCTTTTTTCCTATAATTCTATAATATTATAGAATATTTAGTATTTAGTAAAAATTTTCTATATTCTTTACTATATTCTATTAAATAGAACTGAAATCTATTAAATACAACAATAATAATTTCAAGTCTGCATCAACAAAGTCAGAGAAAAATAAACACTGCTCTATTTTATCAAAATAAAAACGGAAACTTTGTAAAAATGACACAATTTTTTAAATAGTAATTGATATAACACAGCAACAGTAACAATAGAGCTGGCAACCGCGCTGTCTGACACCCAACACAAGAACCCGCAGCAGAGACTCGAGGTGTGTTTGTGTCGTGTGTGTGTGTGTTTCTGTTCCGAGACCACAAAGTGTGTGTTTGTGTTTGTGCACGGGGGGGGGGGTGGGGGGGGGGTGTTGCCAGATCCCTTCACTGAAAAGCCAGACCCTGCTTGAAAGGGTCCCTGGCTGATTTACATATTTATGACATCGTTAAATGTTTTTTTTTTATGTTATTGCACTGATTGGCTGCAGACCATACATGAACTCTGTGAATATAACGATGCTCCGTGATTTTACTCATATTGAATTATGAACTATATGTGAGAGCAAATACCAAAAAGGATGCACCAATCCGATGTTGTGAGTGAAAGTAACTCAGAGCTTCCATTACGAGCCGAAAGAATGGTGCTCTGAGAGGAGTTTGCTGTAATAATGGACTCCCAGCTCGTCTGCCATGATTGTTGGCTTTTCTCCTTCATATTTTGAGAAGTTTAGGAGGCATTGATTAGACCGAGGCTTTGAACTGCTGTGGGGAAATGTTAGTGCGGGGTTTAGAGGTTTAGGGAGTTTCATAATTTATACAAAAGGGATTTTCTCGTGTGTTTGTGTTTGCTCTCCTAAGCAGCCTTTTTAAAGCAAGAATGCACTAAAAGAGAAAAAGAAAGCCATCGTTTGGACACAAAAGAGGATGTTTAGAAAGTGGTTGATTTGATTTATTCTTGATCACTACAGATATTTATGGTCACCATTGAAATAGTGATTCTATCATTGAGAGAGTTTTGGAAGTGTGTTGTAGATTTCAAGCTCTGCTTTGTTAAACATCGAGCAAGTTTTTGATCTATCGCTAACTTCAATAATGTCTATAACCCACCGAAACATAAAAGAGATGATGGGCTTTTCAATAAAAAATATTTGCATATTTTTCACAAAATGCAACATGGTGAGTCTCACACATCCCACAAAGAAAAAGTTACAGTGTTAAATCAACACTACTGGTGTGGACCTATAAACACACTGTTCCTTGTTAAATGTAACACTAGCTGACACTATGTAACACAAACTCAAACTGTTTAACATGTAACACTGGGGCAGTGTTTGCAAAGGTCAACACCATTAACACCAGCAGTGTTGATTTAACTCTGTTGAAATGGTTCCCCCTCCTCAGCGGATAACACTAAGGCTTTAGCTTTAGTGAGAAACCAAACATACCGCAGAGAATATCACGGAGTTGAATTTACAAACTGCACAGATGTATAGTTTCCAGAGTTCCCCTGACCCTGGAGACCCTCACCATGAGAGCTGCACCATTTATTTGTGTTTCCAGTTGGATTATAAAAGCGTCTGAGAACAGGCGGCTGGACAAAATTGTAGTGTGTGGTTGTTAGTAGCACTACAATCACGTGATTGTTACAGAAATGACTACAATTACACATAAACACAATACTTAAAGCTGTGATGTAAATCTTTTTTAAATGACAAAAATAAATAAGATGAAAGATAAAATGCTCAAAGATGCTATTATTTGCACAGGGTACCGTCTCTGTGGGTAATACCTTTTTATTGTTTTGATCTGTTATTGCAATCTTTGTTTTAAATCTTTTTTTTTTTTTTTTTTTTTGCTGTGAATTTCAAAGGTTTTTTGCAAATTTTGCTCATCACAACCTTCATATATTTTTTTAGTTTATTGTTAACACCTTGATAATTAATAGTCTGCATTTTAGGTTTTAAATACTTTGTTTTAAAGGTTCTAGATGAATTAACATTGTTTTTAAAACAATTCAAAATAATTAAACCAATTAACAATTGAATTAATTGTACAAATCTGCCAGCTGCTCTGTAACGATAAGATTTTTGATCAGATTCTCAAAAATCTCCAAACCATCACTACTCTCAGTCTTCTGTGAAAACGAAACAATGCAAACAAAATGCTTCCAACATTTCAGCTTCTATGTGTACATTTGATCTCTTAAAAAACAAGATCATAGGCAGTCATCTAATGTTTGGTCTGTTATTTTTATGATTATCACTGGTCCTTGACATTCGTCTTTAATAAAGTTTTTCTTTTGATCGAGCATCGTGATTTAATCGTTTTCCAGAGATGTTTTATCTCGAATGCTGTTCTATTGACTTCGGCATCACAACAGCACGTCCCCTCCACGAATGCTGTAAATATTTCAAAGATGAAGGGTTTGCTTTTCAACCAATTTCAGCCCAAAGCTCCCATTATGCAGGAAGCAAATTGAGATTTGTGGAATTAAAGCCTGTGTGGTATGAATCCAGATCTATTTTGGAGCCCGAGCGTTGGGGTGTAAAATCTGATTGGTTGCGGGAGCGTTCTGGGAGTGTTGGCGGAACAGCCAGTGAGTCTTTGAGAAGAGATTAGAGGAAGCATCGTGGCATTGATTGCTCACCGTGTTCCCCCCCCATCGCTGCCGTTTGTTGTCTATCTAATACAGTTAGATGCACGGTTGTGTTTAGGGTGGGTGGCTTGATCTGTTCAAGGTTGTTTGGGATGGTAGCGCTCCATTAATATTGCCCGGGGGTCTACCTCATCGGTCTCCACCCCCATCTGGCTGTGCTCTCTCCAACTGAAACCACTTTGGTGTCTCCCGGAGGAGCAGCAGAAGGTAAAGTCGCATTAGCTGAGGGTTTTGCAGCATTGACTTGAAGGAACAGCATCCTTTCGCTCAGCCAATGATGTGACGGCAGTGATATTAATCTCTTTCTGAGACATCACTTTAATTACTTTATAAAGGGTCTCTTTATAAACAGTTGAGAAATCAAACCATTCTATAAATACACATAGGAAGGAAGACTATAATAGATCAACATGACAACTCACATGAGCAGGAACTTGTAAATTTAAGATTTCCAAACTATTTTTCGATACGACATTCCAACTTGGATCATAACCGAATTTAAAATAATTGACAAAAACACACTTCAAGCCGTATGGTGTTTCCCATCCATCCTTACTCTCTATCTCATCCCCGTTCACTTCCTGTCTCATCGCTCTGTGACGGAACAGAATACTGACGTGTGTGTCGGAGCAACAGCAATCAAACCCAGCAGGACGAAAGAGTATCGGTGTAGAGGTGTAACAGGCAGATGGCGCCGCGGATCTGAACCTGTCCGAGCTGTTGACCAAATGATTGAAGATGTAGCATTCAGCCTTTTCACTTTTGTGATCTGTACGGTAGTTATTTAGAGGAGACGAGAAGGTCTTGACCAACTGAATACGAGTTAAGCAACGTGACTTCTGTTGGACACTCGATTTCTTCGTAGAAGGTGGTACATTTTGTGGATCTCGGACACACTGCTAGATGAGCGAAAGTTTGAGGTTGCAAAGGAATTAGTAAACAAAAATATGTTGGTTCTGTGTCGCCATCATGTTGATTACTAATTTATTGCAATAATAAATTGACTTTATAATATTCTAGAACTTCGCTTCCAGAAAAATGACATTATTGTTGATCACCCCTGCTGTAGAGGATCGTGCGTCGTTCTTCTGTCCGCCACCGGTGAATAAATCCAACAAGTGCAGTTTTACTAAACAAGTTTCAGGAGGCACCGGATCCATATCTTAATAATCGAATCACCCAGCTGCCCAACAATCATGCCTTCTCTCCTGCCTCCAGTGATCAATTCTTTCAAAAACTTCTCAAAACACTCCTTCAACCAGTTCCTTCTTATGGTGTTTGTCATTTTGTCAGGGCACCTAGCAGTGATTGGTTGAGGAGCAATGTGACAACAAATCCACTTTCTTCCTCCTTAAAAATGCCAAGGGAAAGCCATGAGATGAGATCGACTTTATTCATCCCACAATGGGGAAATTTCTTCATCCAGCATCTCATTAAAGACAGCAACAAGGACATGATCTAAAAGATGAACATGTAAACATAAAAAACAACTCACTCTTCATTGAAAATGAATGGGGTCGCATCTCTCAGTTCACCTTTGGGAGATCAAGGGCACATCTCGTGAAAAATATTACTTTATTGTAAAATTGAAGCAGGGTGTGGAGCCTGCACTTATTTCCGATTGAGCTTCAAAATCATTTTTACAGATGGTTTGAACGGTTCGTATAGAATGTCTAAGGGTTTATCAGCTTCATATGTTGAGAAGATCCTGTGTATTTCCCGATTCTTCTATTTTAACATTTCGAGTGTTTCTGGAGTGTTTCTGAAGTTAGAATCCATCACAGGGTCACGTTTCTCTCTTACAGAATGATATTCACCTGGAAGCTTTTCATTTGTTATTGGAGACCAATGCGAGTGAAGAAGAAAACCTCCGTCCGGAAGCTGCTCGAGGGGATCCTCCGTGATGGAGACAAAAGTGCTAAGCACTAAAAACACAATGCTCTTTACTGTTAAATATCCATTTCTCTGATCCCGAAACAACCCTTCGCCCAGTTTGAGCAGGAAACACCTCCTCTGTATAGCGTTTGATTTATCGCGCGTGTTGCCCAGCACGCTATGAACATCTCCCAGGCCGTTGTATGAGAACACGAGCTCTGGAGCCGGTGGGGATCCCCAGTTAGCTGCACAGCCCAGCAGCTCGACTACAGGGAGGCAATTATCACAGTCCCGAACGCTTGCTGCAGCCGCATGACAAGGTGCTATGAAAGGAAGCATCAAAGCCTGGTTTGAAACGATGCATTTAATTATGGAGAGTGAGAATTTGCATGTGTGCGCCGCAGTGTGTTTGTACAGGAGTTTGTTGAGGGGTGAGCTGGAATCATCGTAGCGGTGTGTGTAATGTAGATGTGTGTGCATGTGGACAAGTTCTCACGCAGCGATGGTGACAGGAGAGAGAGAGAGATGTGCAAACACTCTTAACAACAGAGCTGCTCCCCTCGGCCTCGAGCAGCGAGATGCCTCTCCTCTTAACCCACAAGTCATGCATCTTAAACTGTTCTTTTTTGCATGCGTCTCTAACTGTCGGTTAACTGTAGCTTCCACTCGAGACGTTTGATGGATTTCGAATCATGAAAGCGCACACACAGAATAACCCCACTCTTGGCATCTTTACTCAGAAAACAGATTTTTATCATAATCACAAACACTTTTTATCTATTAAAACCATTTCTCTCTGCACGTAAACCCTTACACTGTGTTCTAGTGGACTTTTGGTGAGAAACATTGCAGCTCGCATCTGCAAAAGTGTCTTCCTTGACTAGGTGCTGGAAACGTTTTCTTTCTATGTTTTGTCTGTGAATTCCTTCAATATTTACGAGTTCATTATAAAGGACTGCCTAGACCCGTGAGCATGAGTGGCATCTGCGAATGGACAAGTCAAGTGTATTTCTCTAGCACTTTTCTGCAGATGCTTCAGAGCAGCTTCACAGAAGGAGCATGTTTTTTGGGGTAGAACGGCATAATTAAACAGACATTTCAGGGTCTATTAATGACTGTGTTTTTATCAATCAATTAAAATACATTGAAAAGGTTTGGAATGTTTAATTAGCCCAGGGCATGTGTTTTAGACATGTGGGAAACCAGAGGTCCCAGAGGAAAAACTCATACTCGCAGTTCCAGTTCACAAGGGGAGCTATATGCTTCACCCAGAGAGGCATGCTCACCGGGGTGAATGAAGCCGGGGAAACCTATGGAAGGTCCTAGTTCTTAAGGCTTAGCACCTGGAAAACAACAGAGAAACAGTTAGAGCAGTAGTACAGTTCATAAAACTAGAAGCAAGCTAGGGGGGGGGGGGTAGGAGAGCTGGCTTTTGACAAAGCCACACAGTGATAGTTGGGGGTTCGTTTAAATAAAATGTGCTCTAATTATCGTCTTAAGATTAAAGGTTTTCAGAATCTTTTTTTATTTATTTTTGCTCTTTTTGGCTCTATTACAACGAAAGTAGAAGGGCAGGTAGAGAGAGGAGGAGGCAGGGAAATGATGACGGGTTCTGGATTCCGGTGCACCGTCCACTATACCAACGAGCCCAGATGTTTCAAGAAGATTTAACAGAAGATGTGGCTTTACTTAACTTAAACATGTAGACATGATCCTTTTAGATGAATGCAGCCTTTGTCTGAAAAGAGAAGAGGAGGGGAGAATTGAGGAGGGGGAAGGAACACGACATCTCTATGCTACTATATTTAAGAAGCTTGTCACTTCCTGTTTGTGATGTATTTCCTGTTCTGTCTCAAAATAAAGCTAAAAATAGGAAAAACAACAATTTTGTTGCATTCGGATGAACTAATCATTAGCCAGCATCCCTGATAACTCCTCATGAAACTCATTCTACGTCACATCTAATCGATCTCTATAACTACACTCTCTCTAATGATCATTTACCCCATTTAGCAGTTTATGTCAGATCCAGGTTTAGCAGGACCCATGTACCAAGGTGACTCTGGTTTGCAGACAAGGGCTAAATCTGCCTCAGGTAATAACCAATGAAACTTCTGCTATATTTCGGACATCTTTGGCCCATACATTGTATGCCGGGACGAGATGAATCCCGGTACACTTATATTATTGGTAGATGCAGACCGTTATTGATCAGGTGGAATCCTCATCCAAGAGAACACTTTGATTCCTCTCTGTCGTCACCTTCACAGAGTTACTTCATCAGAAACCGATCCTCGTGGTGTTTGAGCTCAGCGGACGCAGGATATGTGTTGTTTCTGCTTCGCTTCCACACCACCCGCTCTCAGATTAACACGATAAAGAGAGCCCTGACTGGACAAGTAACCGCGCTCCAGAGGTGGAAGGCTATCGGCGGAATCAGAAACCTTCATTTCCTCCTGACCGAGGAGAAGAGAATCAGGGATTCCAGTGGAGCAAGGACGAGAGTACAAATAGTCTGGTTTCATCTTCGTGAGGGCGTAGTGTCATAGCTGGGGGTGTGGCCAGGAGGCGGAGTCAGTGTTCATCTATTGAACAGCATCCTCCTGTGAGCTTCAGTTATAGAATGTTATATCTGTAGGAAAAGCTTATTTGAATGAGCTCTCATATTCTGTCTCATCGAAACGCCTCGTTTTCTCCTTTCTACAACACTCTTTAAATATGTTTTTAAAAATCACAGTTTAATTAACGGTATGAAGCTTTGGTGATGCTTGTAGTGATGGTTTGCAGAAAAAGCTCATATTAAATCCTGGGTTAACAGAAGGAACTGCACTTTTTTATCTGGCATACATGGGATTCTGGACTACGGTGGCCCATCAGTGCCCAACACAATGCAAAACAAACGCAAACAAATCGATGTAAATTTGTGTTTTTAATTTGCACTAATTGGTCATATTTTTAGTGAACTTTTTTTGAAAGATCAATAGCGCCCACAATCCTTCCGTTCATGGAGAGCGGTGAACCAGAGGGTCACCGTAGTAATTGCCCGAAAAAGCTACAGCATGTAAACGAGCTCACTAGCGCCCCCAGTTCCAATTTGTATTCTGTTCGCATTCGCATGGCTATTATTGAATTAAATAGAGTTGATTTACGTTGTGTTGGGCACTACTGGAAAATCAACCTACACAAACCATTACTAATATTTATATAATTTATATATAAGTGTTTTACAGAAGTGTTTATTTTCTTACTTGGTTCATATCTCCTCACACGCGTGATTGGATAGTGGGTGGAGGTTGGGGAGGAGATAAAGTAAATCAAAACTCCCAGAAACCAACATAAATTTGTGTGAACTCATCTTAAAAACTCTTCACATGTGTTTTTAGTGACAACACAAGAACGTGGTAGACACCCTGAGCTGAATCTGACCTGGGCTTGTTTTTCCTATTTTATCATTTTTAGGATGTTTTTTACCAATTACATTTGATTACACACTGATTTATTTTGGAGAAATCTTGTCAAACTCTTCCATGCTCAGTGTTTAAATATTCAAGTACCAGAACCTGGACTTCTGACCTGCAGCATGGACTCGAAGTTCGAAAAGGTGCTTTTGTAAACCTTGGAAGTTTGAAATTGAGAGGAATTTGAGGATTTTGCCTCACACTTCTATCGAGCAAAGGTGAACTTGCTCCTGTTTGAGGAGGTTGAGGGGTAGGAAGTCTTAAACTGCAAGGCGAGGACTCCTTTAAGTAATCCACCCTGGCTGCAGCCTCGGGCTCTGCTCTCTGTGGTCTGCGTGTGTGCCTGTGATGGCTTGGTTTGGACAGATCCTGCAGAGAGAGAGAGAGGGAGTGAGAGAGAGAGAGAGAGAGAGAGAGAGAGAGAGAGAGAGAGAGGGAGAGCTCCAGTGTTAGCACACAGTCCGCTGGATAGTGCATTATGTAATCATTCCTTATCAAGACCCACCGCCTGCATGAGCAGCAACACAGAGCCCTCTCTCTCTCTCACTCTCTCTCTCGCTCTGCTCTTCCTCTCTCTCTCTCTCTCTCTCGCTCTGCTCTTCCTCTCTTCTGCACAGACACACACATAGCAATGCTCACCTCCCACCGCCTACCGAGAGAGTACGCAAGGCTTCATTAGCTGGGCTAAATATCCCTGCTTTCTGCAATCTCCATCATTTTTGGCCTTCGGGCTCCAGGATAATTACCTGCTCTCATTTCCCCTCCCTCTGGCCAGTAGGGAAGAGTCCTGCGCTGCATTAGTTTGCATTAAATATTTATCTGCATGCTGCACATTTTCAATCTCCGTCAGCCCCCGTGTATCCCTGACGGACAGCTGCCGTGCCTCGATGTTTTGACGCTCGTCCTGCGGTCACCGGCAGTGAAACTCTTAAACAAAGTTGGGATCTGCTGAATGGGTTATTTTAGAGGGATCTACTGGAATCCCTGGAAACTGGTTCCCAGTTTGAATCATGGCTTAGTGTTTAACTTCTTTAGCTTCTTTAGATGTTGTGAACTTTAAAAACGATGGTGTATCTTACCGTGTACCTTCTCTGTCAGGCCCATGGGCTTCTGCTGGGGTACCTCCTAAACACATAACCGTCCATCATAGAAGAATGTAGAGGAACGAATGAACCTGAAGCATGTTTTCAGAAGGAGAATGCACCTAGAGAACATGCAAACACCACTCAGGAGGGGATACGCTGAGTGGCAGCAGAGCTACGGGGTGCATCTTGAACGAAAGAGCATTTGTAAAGCTCCATGCATTACTGAGCTGCACGCGTCCATTCTGCTGCTGTTGCGCTCAGCCTCGAGATCTGCGATCACATGGTCGAGGCTCAACGAAGTCCATTTTAAATCAAATTACTCCAAATGTGCTCACTGTAAAAAATAAACCTTACATTTTACTGTAAAACACCTGCAGCTGTGGTTGCCAGAACTTTACCGTAAAAAATACAGCTGTTGCTTTAAAAACAGTTTATACTCATAAATTTCAGGGTTTAAATTGTTTTATTTACGGTTCATAACAGTCTAGTTTTGAGGATTATGTTGCAATAATTACAGTTAATTACCATATTTTGTACAGCTCTAAGCAGTTTATCATTTAAATGTTTGTTGAAATGCTTTGATTAAACCGTTAATTATTATTTCACAAAGCGGACAGATTATTCTCTCATATTTATTTTTCCAAAACATTATTCTCCAGTATTTTTAGAACAACTATACATTTCCAATATGAACAGATTACAGAAACAGAAACCCCCTGTGAAACGTCCGAAGAGTTAAACACAGAGTCGAATTTCAACAGCAATTCAGACGAGACCAACACCAAGCTGAGAGCAAACTCTTGATGGAGTGAAAAAAACTCTTTTGGTGTTACCCTAAGTGCTAATCACTTTAGAGAAGTTAGCTTCCAAAATGCCATAAAAACACTTTAACAAAGTGTACTGAAATATATCGAGACACATCGAGTTCTGGTTTGTAATCTATTCTATTGAAGTTTGGAGACAATGTTCAGAAAAACTGTGTTTACAGCTTTGAAATACAGCTGAAGGTGTACGGCGCACACGGTTGTGCTCCGCTCTGTTCATCCTCTTCAACCGAATTTGACATTTTCACAGTTTTCCTGCTGATTTCAACCTTTTTTTCCGTCTACAACTCCTTTCAGTAAACGTTTTAGCAGTGATCAGAATATTGAAGCGCCAACATCAGATACACGGAGGACGTTAGTAACGGGTGCTGTGCCGGCGCCTTTTGGCGGGAATGACTTCACAGTTAAAGCACCACAGCCCAGTGTGTGAGAGCAGAGAGAGGGGCGTGTCGATGAGATGAGCCGCTGAACACTTGCTGATGGATTTTAATTGCTGTATTAGACCCGGCGTGAGCTGAAACAATAAAAAAACTCTCTAATGAAGTGCTGCGTGATCACTTACGATCTGCGTGATTCCAGATCGAAGGCAGAATATAATTGAAATCCCTTCTCCAGCTGCTGGATGTACTGTATCTTTAGCTGTTGTATATAGGAAGCACATCTGTGACGTTAATGTTGGAGAGATTCTGGAAACGGCGGATGTAGAACGTAAAACTTACAGAGCGATATGGTAAGAACGTGTGATGCAGTCCTAGTGTGTCCATTTCTTTCCAGTCTATGTGGAGTTTCTGTTGTCATTATGATTTAAAAACACAGTTGTTTGATAATAAATGTCTTTAATCAAACACTAACTATGAGTGGAAGGAATATTTTTGTGATATCATTAAAAAAATTACCAAGAAATCCAAAAAACTTCCTAAAACTCCATATAGGGACCCTTTAATGCGCCGTTCCTGATGTTACCAATGTTATTGAATTGTTTTTATCCTCGCAGCTCTTGGCATCACTCCTGCATGCCTCAAATTATAAAATACATTTCTGGATAAATACGTTCTCTGTGCTGACACCACTCTGCCTCACAGAGACGAGCTGTTTATTTCTGGGAGAGAAGCCCGTAGACAAGAAGAAGCGACTCGTGGAATGTTGATTAATAAGATGA
Source organism: Danionella cerebrum (assembly GCA_007224835.1). Taxonomy (NCBI): domain Eukaryota; kingdom Metazoa; phylum Chordata; class Actinopteri; order Cypriniformes; family Danionidae; genus Danionella; species Danionella cerebrum. Next base: position 332,500 of record SRMA01025432.1, on the reverse strand, counting down.
GGAACCACTGCTTAGAAATGAAGCCTCAAATAAATACCCTTCCTCATTATTGTAATTATAGGTGCCGTATTACACCGTGGATTACGCATTCATTAGAGATTAAGGGGCGGATTTGAGCTTGTTTTGCAAATTCAAGCTCTTCTCTGTTTTGACAACACACTTGAAAAGACTGAACCTCAGCCAAGAAGCGCAGAAGAGAAAAGAGTGTTTCTTTTTAATCTCTCGAGCGGGTGACTCTGTGTTTTCAAACGCCGGCTTGTAATCTATCCATGACTTTTTCTTTCTCCTTCCCTCCCTTCTTACTTGCTTTTTATCTGCTGCACCCCCACACGAACGCTCAGCCACTCATGTGGACGTATAAATACAAACGCACACCTACACTTGTGTATATAAATGTATAAAATTACTGTGATATTTTAACTCACTGTCTCGCTCTACCTCGGTGAATCCCACACTGTCGAGGCGTAGAGTCTGTCATGGAGACAGCGTAAGCCTTTCATATGCATAGCAGAGATAAGAGGCAGCCATTTTTATCAACCCGTCCCTGTCTTTACAAGAAAGTGCTTCCAAATCTCTGTTCTTGGTTAAAGGGGAACCGTATCTCAGGCACCTCATAAACTACGAATTAACCTCAATGTTTTCGATTCGTTTCTTTTCTTTTCTAATAATTTTTGAGGTTGTCTCTATAACAATGAGCCAGATTGTCTAACCCACCTCTCTCTAGCTTTTCCCATTGTTTTAAAGCTCACACCATCGACTGGAACCTTTTACTAATAAACGTGTCTCAGTTGCGGGCCTCACAAAAAAACTGATCTCTGAACAGTTCGACAAATCTCCAAAAAAGGGGCCCTGTATAATCTGCCAAACTATATTTAGTCACAAGAGAAGAATATTTTACAAAACGCTAAAGTTTTACACTCAGTGGATATTTTACTGCGCAGAATCCTTTTTATCTTCGCACGTGGAAAACCGTCGATTTTTGCTTTTTAGAGCTTCTACCATGTTTTAGGGTGTTTTCACGGCTATAGTTTGTTTAATTGGTCCAGACCAAGAGGAACACTGGAGAGATTGTTGTAATTGATTGTTACCACCACACCCATCGCTCTGGTCCGCGCTCGTTAGCCATCATACGGTCCACTCATTGGTCACATACATCATTGTACGTGTTTCGGCGACTGCTTTTCAATTGGTCAGAATGAACGTGTTTGCGAAAGTAAACGATGGAGGATGGATCACTAGAAGATTCGTTCAACTCGCCCAAAATGAACAAACTTTGCTGCTTGATTTTTAAACTTGGATCTTTTACTTTATCACTTTTGTAAATAAGTTACAATTAAAATGATGAACGCTGCTTGTAAACAGACAGACGCCATCCCATAATGTCACGAAATAAAAACTATTTTTTGTCATCTTCATTTGCAGTTGAATTCTGGGAAATGGAGGCCTAGACTCTACATAGTGAATGCCATGTGGAACTAATACGTTAACGATGCTCAGATTTCCTAGAAAGAAACACTAGCCGGAAGCAGCTGTTAGCATCACACTGTGAATGCTACGCTGATCAAGTAACCTCACATAATTGGGAATGGAAAACATAATAATGGTATTTGACAGCATCGGTTCATTATTGTGGAGTTAGAGAATAGTTTCACACAGCTTTTAACAACAGAGAGCCTTGTTTATTCACCGTTAGCTGTTCTTCTATTTTCGGGCCGTTTTGATGGCATTAAGGTGTTTTGTTTCCCGGTTGGTGTAAGATTCATCGTCTCGATTGCATAATCACATGATTCTGTAAACTTGTAGGAGTGAGCTGAGGTTAAATCGGAATAATCTAAGCTCTAAAGCCAGGTCAGCACCTGAATCTGGGCACCTGACTTTATTTAGCAGTAATCTCTACGCTTGTCTTTTCACTTCTGATCAAGCTTTGAAGATTTCCAGTCAATCTTTCTTTTGCACATGTTTTATTTTTCTGGTGATCTCCATAATGCGAAATCTGGAGGATTTGTGGAAGGATTATGTTTGGCTCAAACCAAGCAGCAACCTCCATCTTTACCTGCCTCTGCGTAACAGGAAGGGAGTGGATCTGCAATGCATCAACTGACCACACGAGTCTGGTGTCAGTAGTGAGCAGATCCTGAATGATTCAAGTGTTTCACTGAAACAACAGCAGAAAAATTATGGTACAAACAGAATTTTTATTGATGCAGCCATGATGATGTGATCTTTTATTAAGTTACAAATATTTTTGGTTCACACCTGGATTATGACGCCATCAGAAACCCACGGGTGACATCACAGACACTACAGAACAAGCTTTAAACTGAGTTAAATTGCCCAGAAGCAAAAAACAAAAAAAAAACAAGGAACCAAGTCTAAGGTACTTCTCAAGGCTCCTGTTGTTTCTGTTTTACTGGAGATTCTTGTCTTGTCGTGTTATTAGCTGCAGCGGTGTCCGTCACATTCCGCTCACTGAGTCTTGCTCACTGCTCTGCTTCGCCGTCGTGATGCTATCGAATGCTCTGGGATCCATTATCAGAGCTTTCTGAACAGCAGGCGTTCAGATTCATCAGCAGCGCTCCAGAATGCCAGTCTGTCTGTTTGCCCAGGCTCTTATGTAAGATTGCAGAAGCTGTGAGACGCGGTCTATGGGAATCCTGACCCTCATTCAGGCCTCCAGGGGCGAGACGTGCAGCGTGGGAGTGTTGTGTTTGAAGGGCTCTTGGTGATCAGGAATGATGAATGCGTGTGAGTCTGATGCTGTTGGTGGTCTCAAAGATAAACATCTGGTGTGTGATTGGTTTACATGAAGCTGGTCAGTAGATCACGAAGCGTCCCCATATAAAGCTCTAACTTCATCAAAACATGCAGATTGAGTTTTTTTGTTGTTTATTTACCTGCGCGCGGGTCTGCTGCTCTCTCTTACGTGTGAGGCAACGCACCCGATCAGCAGAGAGATGAGCTGTACTAGGGATTAATCTGATTGGTCAGTGGGCGGAGCTAAGAACTATGGATAGTGCTAGGAACATCGAGTCATTTTCCGCTCACCAAAAGGACTACAGGATTTGACTAAAAGGGTTGAAAGATTCGGAATAAAACTTGAGGCATGTTTTTGATGAAGCCAGAATGTCATAAAAGTTAATTTTGCATAATATATACTTTTTTTTTTGCACATATATTTACATTTGTGCAGTGTTCAGTGCAAGTGCCTTAGGAGCTGAATGACTTGGCTCTGGATGAAACCTGTAGATGGCGCTTTACCTTGAAGTGCGTGGTGTGCATTTAGGGCGCCATCCCATAATGCTGCATGATAACTGGTTCTGTTCTCAGCACAAGCATCTCCAGGGTTCGTCTGGAACCAGGAACTCAAACTTTAGTGTGATTCAACCAAACTCCACGTAAAACGCATGAGGGATGTTTAGATTTCAAAAGCTACGATCAGCTCAGAACGAAACTATAAAACCCGTGATGTCAGAAGCTTTTGTTACAGTGTTTTGTGGAGGAAAGTAAAAGCAGTTGAGGTACAGCTGTTGGCGTTAGCTGCGATCTCTCTCTCTCTCTCTCTCCATCCACATACCTCACTTTTACCATATGCCTCTGTTTTTGCAGAGGGAAAAAGGCACGTCAATCACCCCGCTAATGGAACGTGGATTCTCTAATTCAGTCAAACAGAACAGTAAATTGAAAAAGAGAGCAACCTTTTTAACGCACGCGCCGCGCCGACAGTCAAGCTCCATTATCTGACAGCTGGAGAAGTTAAAAATAACCAGCCTCGCAGCAAATTAGACGTATCATTTGGCTTCTAAACGGAGAGATGAATGTATGTGTGAATGTGCTTGCCACACCGTGACACGAGGCCGATGCATCAAGCTCTTGTTTTCTCCGTCTCGTTCATAAACTCCAACTGGAGTCAACAGACTGCGCTATTTGTTACAAACCCTGATTCGCTCGTGTGTCCAACCATTAATCATCACGCGAGCGCACACAAGGTTATTGTAATCGCTCAGGGTTTTTCGTATGTTATGTTTCTATCAAACAATAAATCTGACACGCTCTCTCTCTCTCTCCCGCTCGCCCTCGCGGTGTTCTGGCTGTGTATGAAGACACAGGTCTGACAGCGCCATGAATCTCCATCGCTGCTGTCACACACAGCTCCTTGACATTGAGCAGCGCTAGCATGAGTTCAGTTACTAGCCAGAGGTGATTCCATTTCAGGGGATTGTTCTCTCGGAATCAGATTTCTAGCCTGGGATTGGTTTACCATTAAATACTCCTCAACATCATTGTTAATTTATTACGAGCTAAAGCTTTAGGAAAACACACAAGCGTGTGTGTGTGAGAGAGAGAGAGAGAGAGAGGTGCAGATGTGTCACGTAATGTTTCAAAATTGACATTTCTGACATTCCCAGCATCTTTTTTACTGCTGTTTCCACATCAAAAATCCTTTTTGTGCAGAAAATAGCTCGAAGTTCATAGCCCCGCCCATAATTCTAGCACCGCCCACTGATCAATCAGAATAATGGCTAGTGCAGCTCATCTCTGTGCAGATTTTTTCCGAACTCGACTGTGTTTCCGCATCCCTCCACACTCTCTCTAAATAACCTGGCTCTCTTTAAAAATAATAGTAATATTCATAATAAAAAAACATCTACGGCTGAATTTCACCACTATTTCCACTAGACCTTGCATTAATTTGTTCTACATGCATCAGCACTGGGGGGCGGAGCTTAGGGGGTGGACTTCAATGAGGGACAACGCACTTTATCACTTTCAATTGCTTTAGCTTTTGCCTTTTGTTGACCTCGAGTCGTCTTCAATTTTGTTATTTAAAAAAAATGTTTAAAATCCTAAAATTTATAAAACGTTATATTATCTTTATTGATTAAACTTTATAAATCTTTCAAACCAGCTCCGGTTGGTTTGAAATGATGCATGATACTGAACCTTATTTTGGTACTGCAGCTGTTAGATTGTGCTCCCACTGTTAACAATGATCCCAGGAAGCATCTGAGCAATCCTCCACTTCTACACCCCTCTCTCAAGCACAAATGATCTGCCTCTTTTTATGCCAGCCTCAGTGTGAGCTGACCACGCCCTTTTTCCATGAGGAGTGAAAGGCCTGCTGAGTGGTGTTCCGACTCTGTAAGATTCAAACTATGAGGTTATTTTATCGATGAGGTCAGATGTTTAAACCTTAAACAGAACTCTAGAGGTTTTGCTCAAACCTAGAGATTAACGAGTCTTTAATTATCGAAACTCTCTCCCTCCATCAAGAGCCAATATGAGAAACACCGGACAAGCTTGTGACAAACAGCCCGGAGAACATCGATCGCTTAATTAACTTTCAATTAATGTCTGGAGAGAGAGAGAGAGAGAGAAGCGGAGAGAGCCTGATTTCACCCTCCGTTAGCGATCATCACGCTCCTCAAAGCCACCATAGAAATCCAATCTACAATGGGAATAAAAAAGACAGAGGAAAAGCCGTTTCCATCTCGTCTGTTGGGTTTTTGTGGGATGCGGTGTTAACTCTATATTTGGTTTGCACTGGAGTGGATTAGGAAGTCTTTATGCAAACCCACGGGATCCTGGCTGAAAGAGGAAAAGGAAAGGAAGCGCTGTTGGTATCCGCACTTTTCTGAGGACTCGGCTACAGTATGTGAGAAAGTGAGCTTTGATGTACAAATCCTCAATTCAGCTGGGATTAGAAGCTCCAAAGGTTAGGAAGTGCTAATTACAGGGAAGGGATTGTACGAATCTAACGAGCGCATTGATAATAAATATAAGATTTGAGCTAATGATGAACGCGTGTGATAAGAGCAGATTGGGTTCTCTGCGGTGCGCGTGCTCCATTCACAATCATTACCGAGCTCCATAACAATCTTTTAAACTACAATTGGATGAAAGGGAATGCGATGCAAATGATGCACAGCCTACATGCTAATTAGCCCCGTTCCAGTGGCCCTTGGTCTTTTTTTCTACAAGAGAATTCAAATTATTCCTTTCTTCCCCGTTTTTCTCCAATAACGAAGCTATATTATGAAGAAAACGCCAAGCGTGCAGTACGTATGTGACTGATTAATGTGCACTTTTGATCTTATTAGGAATTTGTGGCTCTTTCATTGGCTGCTTGTCGAGCTCTGGCCAATCGCGTCATCCCTCTCAGGACTGCAAATTAAATGTGTCCGTATCCGTGCGGAGGTTTGCTCAGCCCCAGGACACAGCGTTTCCTCTCTTAATGAGTGTGCCTGGAGGGGTCCCGCCTGGAAGCCTCTCTCAGAGGGGGGCCATGTCACCCCTCATTAGCCGAGGGGTTGTGATCTGTACTCATTCTGGAGAACAGCCCCCCCGGAGCGCACGGGGACGTCCCTCTCATGTCTCCAGCTCAAGACGAGCGCTCTCGAAGAGTCTTTCTCAAGTTTGAGCGATGGTTTTACTCGGGCTGAGACATTTACATGATATTAGGAAATCTCGATAAGTTAATATCAATCGATAAACATCAAAATCAAAGTTTTTAAAATCTGTTATTTACATTTACGTAGAAAAGAGAAAAGAATAATCTGAGTGAAACCGATGTAAATATTAATCATTTATTTGCAATAAGAAACGTTTGCTTTCAAACGCTATAAACCCTTCTTACCTGGGGCAAGGTCTAAGCAGGGATGCCCTCATCAGGCCAGTCACAGACATAGTCTCTATAGCGCCTCCTAGGTCTTCCCCATGCCCAGAACATCTCCTCAAGAAGGCTTCCAGGAGACATCAGAGAAAAATGCTATGTTTTTGGTGCAACCAGAGCATCTCCCTCGAACCAGCGCTGGGGTTGGGGCTCACACGCGAGTTACTGGTTGGGTCTTGCACAGGACAAACTCCCGTTGACCCACCACCTGAAGGAGGGGCCATATGGGACCAGTGAAATATGGGCAGCAGGGACTTCGGCGGCCCCATCCCTGGATCTAGTTTTTGGGACATGGAACGTCACTGCTATAAACTTAAAGATGCGAAGATGAGAAAAACGTTTTGTTTTTTTGTTTTTTCATAAAAATCATCTAAAAAAAAGCCTAGATTTACATCGAAAATATTTTTTTAGTTTTCCAAATGAACCAGAGAAGAACTCACAATATTTTTGTCTGATTTTCCATCAGGAAATATAGTTTTCACTTGTGACTTCATTTTTCACCGTATAGAGTCAATGTTGTCTGTAAAGAGGCTGAAAACGTTTTGGTTCTGCTCAGCTTTTGTTGAATACGTCTAAAGATCGCCGGGATCTTTCCAGCAGCTGAATTTCTCGTCGTCTTAACCAGTTCTTTGGATGGGTGTCTTTGCTTCCTCTCCACAGATGAAAAGAGACTCATCGAAAAGATTCATTTTATATCTAAAAAAAAACTAAATAGTAATAGTACTTACAGACAGAGTTAACAACGAGCGCTGTGATTGGTCGAATGGATTTGTTTGTGTTCTGCTGGAAATAAAAACTGGTATCTGACACTTTATAAAATATAGAAGAAACAGACGATGAATCATTACGGCTGAGATCACGGACGAGACTTTGAATAGACACCAAAAGTGACAATTATTTTGGCTTTTAGAAACTTGTCGTTAATTGTATTTCCGAACCAAACTCTTCAGAGGTTTCCGAGTGCACATCGTAACGGCCGGTTTTCTGACAGATTTTCATGTTTCCATTACCGCAATATTTAACAGGGCTCTACTAAACACTGATGTCTTCACCGAGCAAATCCAGAAACTCCACAGATGCCACAACACTGCGTCCCAGATCATTCATATTAATGAGGGGACAGCGAATGAAAGCCCGCTGTGGGTTTCTCTTGGTTGATTCTGTGGTGCAGAATAATTCCAGTGGATTTGTGATGGATTTATGCAATCATTAATCTGGCTGCATGTTTACACCGGCTGAGATTAGAGCAAGGTTCACACAGAGGTGGTCAAACGTCAGCGCTAACCTGTGCTCTGTGCTCCCATCAGCCGTTTGCGCTCAAGCAGAAGCGGAATGTTTTATCTGCTTTATTTCTGTGTGTTTTTCTTCTGCGTGATCAGAAAGGGCCAGGTTTAATAGCATGTTTACTGAGGCTAGTTTGGTTTGTTCAGATCTTGCACTGCCCCGATTGGTCGAAAGCTTTTGAATATTCACAAATCCACTCAAGTGAAAAGATCTGGGGTATAAGTTTGAGCCAAAGGTTCATAGAAATGTGATTGTGCTGCACATGGAAAGCAAACTGGAGCTTCGTCAAGTTCAGTCAATGCTAACTGCACCATCATGATGATGCTAAGCTCCGAAACGCTGTTGTGTAATCCATGAACCAATCCTTTGATTTACAATGTGAGAAAAAAATAGAAGTCCTGCTCCTGTGGTGTAGAGAAATTGAGCTTGACACGCAAGAAGTTCCATTTCCCGAACTTCGTCTTTTCCAATTCCTTTTTATCATCAATAAAGCCCCAACAATATATGTATATATATATATTTCAACTCCAAATTATTATGTAATTCACGGATTAAAGATAAATCAAAGAATTGTGCATCACTTTTTATCCTTTAGATAAAGTTTTTTTACATCTACATCTGTGTTAGGAGCGGATGAGTGCGTTTTAAGCAATGGCTGTGTTTGAACGAAATGTAACTTTCACCAGACTCCTTCTATTTCTAAAAGCTTGGAGCATCAAGAAATGCTCTGAAAAGAGCAAAAAGCCCCCAAGTAGAACCAACATAGACATTATATAGTCTAATTTCAGAGCTCCTCGTTGATCTATTTTGCACATCATTTTACTGTTTTAAAGAGTGTAAGTCAAGAAACAGTAAAACTCTTTCTAACGACTTTTAGACAGATTTTAGGTAGATTTTTCTGAATATTTAATGTTTTTATCAATTAATCAAATGAATGTAAATGTTTTTGATTGAGTAATAAACCCAGGGCATGTGGTTTTGACGTGTGGTGAAACTGGAGCTACCAGAGGAAAAACCCACACTAGCAATTACAATTCACAAGGGGAGCTACATGCTACTACATCCAGAGAGTGTTTCATGTATTGATGACCAAATGTATGAATTCAAAAAGTGATACAAAGGTAAAATAAATAAAACTGAGTGATTTAGTTTTTTGTTTACATTTTTAAATCAGATTCATGAATAATACACACATCCACTTGGTTCCGTTTGTGCTTGGAGCCATCTTTAGAAGTAAATTTCAGGATTTCCAGAACTGACACCAAAAGCAAAGTTTTTCATTAGCAAACTGTAGACCGATACTTATAATACAATACTATACAATACATCACTTGAACAGGTCCTCCATGGCTACGGTTGTCGAGTGCAGCTGAACAGCTCTGCCAGTCTGAGAGTAAATCATCAGAGCGCTCTGTGCTTTTAAAGATAATCTGGACGGGCTGTTTATATTTTATGAGGTAAATATTGACATGAGTAATCTGAAAGGATCGTCTGCATTAGCCCTGATTCGTTTGAACGAGCGCTCAGTAAATGCTTTGGTAGTATTTCATCTGAAGAACGGCTCCACTTCAGCAGACCTTTCAAAGACATAATGACACATCACTATCCTCTCTCTCTCTCTCTCTCTCTCTCTCTCTCTCTCTCTCTCTCTCTCTCACTGCCTCCGAGCGCTCCATCAGCCACAACGACCACTTGACCTCTGGAAAAAAAATAGTCGTATCTGGTAAAATAGTCGTCGAATGAATTGCACGAAACGACATCATTGATACATTTACAGAATCTACAGCATTTTTTTCTAAAGTTTCTGAGAAGTTTAATCACAGTTTGGAGTGAAAAGAACAAAAAAATGGAGAGCTTTCTGGCACCCCTGCTGCATGGCTGAGAACACTGTCTTTCGGAGCTCCCTGGATGCAGCGGATCTGGAGAAAAGGTTGGCTGCGTCTGGTTACAGCTCTATCAGGCCTCCATCAGAGAACGGCAGGATTCGGTATCGCCTTCTAATGTAACAAGGACCATTTGTCTCAGTCACACATCCCTGAGAGTGCCCGGCTCAAGCCATTGATGTCATTCATCTCGTCTGTCCTTGGCTGCTCTTTTCCTTCGCTGACAGGAGAACAGATAGAGAGGAAAAGAGAAAGAGAGAGTGAGGGAGAGAGTAATGCTTTCTCATCAAAGTTACTCAGAGTAATGAAGCGATCGGCTTAAATACACAAATAGACCTGTTAAAATAGCCTTGCTGTGCTTAACCAGAGCCTAGAATATATGAGCTGAGGCATACCGTACCACCCTCCACCACCACCCCCTGTTAAAGTGTCCCTACAGGCACCTTAGTCCATCAGTTTCCTTCAAATATGCAAATCCATTCAGTGTTTCCCCTATGTTTTTTCCTTTGGGGTGGGGTGGGGGGGGGGCGTAATGACTTTTTCCTTACAAAAAAAATGTATCATTGTTGAATAGAACCAAAACCTTGATGGAAGAGGTTGATAGGGAACCGGATAGGGGTGGAGGAGTGAGCGAGTGGTGCTTCTGAGTCGTGGCTGTTTTAGCACTTAATCCCTTTTTGAAGCAACTTTTCTTGTCTTTAAGAGCGGGGCTGCCCCCTTTATTCAATGGTAGGGGAAACTCTCCTGTTGGGGGATTTAAACTGGTTTTATTTGATGCAGGTGCTAAATGTAACCGTGGCCCTGTTGAAGTAAGATGTAAGCTGTTTAATTAACCTTGATTTACATGTGAGGTTAATTTATTCGTCATATTTATTATTCAAACATTGTTTTTGCATCAGTGCAAGTTACCGATTTTATCAAACATTGGGATAATGACCCGAAAACGTATTCCAATATTTGAACCAGGGGTTCAGTGCAGCTTCTGACTGCAGAGGACAGTATTTGGATCGGAACCCCTTGGGGCTGTGGTAAAAATGGTTTGAGCCAAGATGAACATGGAGATAAATGTCATTAGATTATCTCGAGAAGTACACAGAATGTCTGGCATAATGGGACTGCTGCAAAGAGGTGGTTTGGGATATTTTTGCTATGTTTATGTTTTCTTTTCTTCTTTGATTATTTATTCTCTGAAGTCAAAGTGATTCCATTTAAATCAATGTTTCTGACTGTTATTGCTAACTAAACTCATTTGGCATTTATTTACAAAATGCATGTAAAAGTAAACTCAGGAGAAAGAGGGTGAAACTAAAAGCCTGGAGAGGAATTTGAAGTGGATTGATTTTTTTTATTTATTTTGCTGCTTTTGAATCACATGAGCAATAGCCTGATGGAATCATTTTCTTGATCTTGGATCATTAATAAACTGTACCGATCACTTACGAATGCCTTGATTTGAAGAGTTCAGTTCTGCGTACACAACATTTTCTCCTGAATTGCTTCACTAGGATGGTTGCCAGGTCCTCGCCATGTGGCACAGTAAAATCAGTGGCTGCTCTGCGGTGACCTTGCAGCCCAGGACACGGCGCTTGTTATGTAAACCGATCTGATGGTTAGGAGGGCGACACATTCTGAGTGGACTCAAGATGTTATTGAGGCTGACAGACAGGGCCACCTGGAGCAGGGGTTGGCCAGTATCTTACTGTACTCCGAAGCCAGGTTCTCTCTGCAGGAATGTTGTAATCCCGGCCAATTAGGAAATCTAGATGTTTTCCCAGATTTTATAATGTGTTGCTTTCAGTGTTCTCACACTTGAAGACAGTTCAAATATTTCACTAGAACGAATGGTTCAGAAAATCAGCGCTTCATATTTGAGGGAAACTATCAGCAACATCAGCTGGATTGTTTGAAGGTGATTGGTTTGTTGTTTACACCGGAATGTTGGGATGTGCATGAGAGAGAAGCTTGTTTTCTAAAAGCTAGATTTTGACGCTAAAAGTTAGCAGAACATAACTCAAACTCATTGTTTGCTTGAATCAGCAAACCCTCCATTGGCAAATGTTGGGCGCATCACGCTTTTCTTGGGAGGATCGCCTTCTACACTTTCTATACTCACCAGACAAATGATATCTAAAACCTTGAGATCACGACACACTGAAGTGTGAGATATTTAATGTTAATGCTAATAATAAACCTGTTTTCTTTCTGTTCATTACAATCCTGATTCTCGAGAAATCAATTTAGAAGACATTTGTTTTATTCCGTAACAGAAGTAAGAAACATTTGTTGTTTTTCTGCAGCCGTATGGACTCATGTTTTTATGCACATGAAGTTTTTATAAAAGAACCTGTAGAAAGGTATGATCTTGTGTGACCTTGCCCCTACCAAGATGAAAAGAAATAATGTGGGTGCATCTGATCCCGAGACGGTGCAGTGGGTAACCTTCCAGTTAGAAGGTTTCCGGTTTGGGGCTTACTGGAGTTTGCATGTCCCCGCCTTTTCTTTACTGAGAAAAAATATTGTTGTGGTACAAAGGTCCGTGTGACCTTTAGGATGTGTTCACAGAAGTCATGTTTAGTTCGAATAAAATGAATCCTAGTGAGATTGCTCAGTTAGTGCGCTTCAAAACTATCTCCAGTCCGGCCCCGTGGTGTATATGCCGGACATTTACGTGGCACAGTTGCAAAGGGCAACGTGGATCTTAATCGTTGGGAATCCGTCTTTCCCCTTCCCTCTCTCTCTTCCTGTCTGTTGAAAATTGAGGCAAAAAGCCAAAATGATCATCTTTAAAAGAACAAACTGGTTAAAATAAGAATGCAACATGGACCAAAACATACATATTCAAACCAAAACCAGATGTGATGTCTGTGTCAGCTCAGGCATAGCATTTCCTGATTCGTTACCGCTAAAAACAAATCATTGTTCTTAGCCATTGAGCGCCTCCTCCGTGATACAGTTCTTAGTTTGAGGAAATTACGTTTTCCGCAGTCAACATCGTTGGTGAGTTCCCCCTCACAAAAACCTGACCAATCAGGATGTGCCCGTTAAGGTTTGTGGAAATTGCTCTAAGTGGTCCTCTCACTCGAGCAGCAGCCTCAAGTGGTCAGTTGATGAATTGCATTTTTAGTAACTTCCATGTTGGCGTCACTTCAACTGACTGAACATAAATCCTCAGCCCAAGAAGACGGCTTGAATCGTGGTGAACTCTGGAGGTTTTGAATGAATCCATGACTAATACAGAGTCTGCTTTGGAGGTTCTGTGGTTTCTGGATGTGTTCTGGGCTACTTTGTTGGTTAATAACAAATACAAACTTTGAGTCTATGTTCCTTAAATAAATCTCATGCACCACGGTAAGAAAATCATGGTTGACCCTGCATGAACGTTGTCGTCTGCAATCGTTGACCAGAAGATGAGCTGTTTTTGTTTGAACTGTCTTCGATGAACTTGTCCCTTTACATTTATTCTGTTTTCCGCTGTAGCAAGCTGGCTGCTGCCCTTGTAAAACATTAAGCAGTGCCAACAGGTTGTCAGAGTTAGTTACGAAAAAAGGTGGTTCTTAGTGATGGGTCACTTCCTGTTATTCCACATTTGTTTGATTCGCTTCGCTATGACCGTCACACAAGTAGTTCCAGTAAACATGGTCTGCTTCACTTCCCATGAGTCTAGACGTGAAAGAGAATGATCAAATCTGAAATCTCCCCACACTAGTCTTCAAAAAAGCCAAGACCATTCGACAAGACCCAGACATTATCCAATCGAAGAAGAAGAGAAGTGACATTTATTGGATACACACGACGCTGATGTCTTTTTCATGAGCACACAACCAATAAAAAGTAAGCATTTCAAGTTGCAGATATGATTCGATCAAATCCGAGGTCTATAACATGGGGGAGTATGAAGATAAGTAGATGCTTGGCCAGGAAGGAAGGGATGATGATTTATGTGTGAAAGCAGACTTGGATGAGGAAGAAATGGCTGAGTAAGAAATCACACCAGCTGTTGGTCCGATTCCCCTGAAATGAGCTGAAAAGCAGAGCTGCTCTTTGGGTAAATGGAACGCTTTATCCCTCAATCATCAGCCCAGACGTGTATCTGCAGAGCTTCCAGACTTATGTGAAGCAATCGAAGGACAACACCCAGTAACCAGCGATAACAGCATTCTATTAATTGTTGCTAAGAATTCATATCAATTAGTACACCGCACCCAAACATAGATCATTTTAATATATTTTATATACATGTATTTAGAGACACTCTTCATTAATAATGTCACTTTCTTTATTTATAAATGAATAATTGAACTGGTCTTTTAAATAATTCAAATATTACTTTTTACTTTGTAAACCTATAAGGTATATTTTTCGTCAAGATATTTCGTCAGTATATTTGTAAAGATCTCCAAAAGGCTCATTTGACAGTAAACACATCTGTTTACATTTATTTTTTTTATAAAACTTAAAAAAAGCAAACTTCGTGACTTAGATTGAGGTGAATTTTGAAATCAGCTTTTAGAAATCTTCAATTGTCAATCCAAGATCTCCAAGCTGAACTGAATGAACCATTAGCATCTATGGTATTGTGGAAGGTTTCTATGGTTTATTTTCTTCTGGTGGAATATTATCCAAAAACTCTTTTCTTTTGCATTTATTATTATAACAGCAGACATTTGAAGAAATATAAAATGAAGAATAAACTGTGTTTTGAGGACCAATAAGAAGTAGAAATTTCAGAAGTACAGCTACTGGTTGGCTCGCCATTTGTGTTCATGTGTAAACTGGTGCTCTTTAAATTGGCTTGAGTCTATCAGATGTGGGTTTTTAATGATGAGATATGCCTCTGGGACAAATGGCCTATGATAATAATCACAATCCATTGTTCCGAAATGGAACACAATTGCTTTTTTTGGGATCTGCATCACAAAATAAAGAAAATTCACATCATAGCTGTGGAAGGGATCAGCAGTATCTTAGGATCATTTACACGGCAGATATCCAAAGGAGGTATTTTCCCAATACTACTGACTTTTCATAAACAACTGGGGGGGGTTTTGCTTGTGAGGAGTGGGCATCTGATGTCCAGACGCACCCATAGAGTACCTTCCTCTGTAAATCTTTAGTTTGGCTCATCTTTAGTTTGAAATCCACATCTGAAGTCATTCTCTCAGATTTATTGAGCATTCTCATGTCTAAACCATGGAAACAGAATTCCCCTGTGAAGCCGAACAAGCCTCTTTGTTGTAGCAGAAAGCTTTTCTGTTTGTAATTGTGCATGAATATATATATATATATATATATATATACTGTATAAGCATTCCTCCGCGCTTCATTGTTTTGTCATTCATAGCGTCTGATTGGCTCCCCTGAGAACTGTGTGCGCGATCTGATTGGTGTTGAACTAAAGCACTCAGCTGTAGTAAAACTCAAGCTCCCAATCGAAGATGAAATGAGCCAGAGACCCATTCCTGTTCGTAAGCAGTCTCGAAACTGGTTTCTGATGAGAGAAAAACACATCCTCCGACACTGAGAGGGAGAAAAAAACATCTACTGATACAGAGGGGGAAATGCAGGAGCATGACTTCAAAAATGGCTTCTGTGATGTTTGAGCTTCAGTGAGTCTGAGCCTCAGCGATGTGCAACGTCAAGCCATGACACATATGGCATCCGCAAACAAAAATAGAAAAGAATCTCTCGCTCAAGCGCACAATTCCTGTCTTATTATGACCAGATTTAACACAGATTACCAACAAATGCTGCCTTTAGACCTGGTTTGCGTTTTGTTGGGTTCAAGTGTAGGATTGGAATAGAAGATAAATGCCTTTAATAAACACTTATCGTGTTTCTTTGATTGTTTCAGACTTGAGTTTTGTGTGTAACATGGCTCTTGTCTGTTTCAAAGTTGTTACTTTTACGTTAGTAATTTATTAAATGAATATCAGATGTCGTCTATGTTTGGGAAAGTAATGTTGTATTTATTGAAATGGTTGATTATTTGGCTACAAAAGTAGTGAGGTGCAGTAAAATATCAGAATAGTGTATTTTTTAGCGTTTCTGCTCAGGCGTGCTCCTCGTTTCTGCATTTTCTGGCAAAGATTGACGAGCGGAGAATTCTGCTGCGAGTCTGAGCTCGATATTTCTCTAGGGAGCAGAACAAAAGCAAGCATCCCTCCCTCTCTCTCTCTCTCTCTCTTCCACATTCTGTCTCGGTCCCTCTCTCGTTCTGCACTCAGTGACAGGTAGAAGTTAGAGGGGTTTCAGGATCCATGGGCCTAAAGCTCATGTGGTGTCACCTTAGTCCCCCAGGAACCAGAGATTAAAGACGAGCAATTCCCTAACAAACACCAATCAAAGCCGAGCACCGACATTCATGCTAGCGCATTCTAGCGGCTAATGTTCATTCTACACACAATCTGATCAGAAATGGTCACTAATTTTGGGTTTAAAGACAAAAGGAGAACAAATGTTGCATTTATTTGGTTTGTAGATGATGCTAAAGTGGGTTGATGCACATTGCTTTCGGGATCAAGATACAATACAATGGCGGTCTTTCACGAATCTAACAGTTTAATAATAGACACGGTTTGAGTCTCGGGGTCTCCAGGCTCTGGTGAATCTATGTATACGACAGGAATGTCCAGAGCCTTCCTCATTTCACCGGGACTCCTGGATCAGGAGGCAGCAGTCGTAGCAGAAGTGAGCTGTTTTCTTCCTGTCCAGCGCAGCTGAATACATTGTGTGTGTGTGTGTGTGTGCGCGTGTGTGTGTGTGTGTCCTGTCAGAACGTGTTTGTCTGTGTCAGGCGTCTGCTCGCAGAAGTTCACTAACACATGCCGCTGTGTTTGCTAGGAGCCATCTTGAGTGTGTTTGTGGCACTGAAATATTAATGGCCTCATCCACAAACAAACACGCCGCCGCTGCTTGTATGGGCTGACTCCTGAGAGCTGCCCGAGGCAAGCAGGCATCGTCGGGTCCAAACCGATGTTCACCCACAACAAGAGGCATTAACGAGAAGGTCTTCTTGGATTCAGGAGTGTCTGTCTGCTCTGATCTCTCATCTCCAGGCACACAAACAATGATCTTCATTTACTGATACTATAAATGTAAGAGATATCGTGCTTCTCAGTTTGTAATAAAACGTGTAAACGAGTCCTAATTTTAAAACATATGTTACATACAAAAATGTATATTTAAATGAATAGCAACAAAATAAGCGAAATTCGAGAGGAACCAGGATGTTAAATAGCCGCTTGGCTACAGGCGCTCAACCTCAAACTGGATCCCGCTGGCTATTTATAGCTCCTGATTTAAAAAGTGTCCCACCTCGACCCCTCCACCACACTGCGCTCTCTGTGCCATATCCATATATTGGTCAGTGAAAGTCATTTAAATCACAAAAGGCTAATAACTTTAGCTACACATAATAGACTCAGGTGTGGCACATCTTTTGACTATGTTTATATGTTATAAAACTTAAATGATGCATTTGCTGATCCTTTAGAACCCCTTTATGAGGCTTCCCTGCTTCATCTCTGTACGTTTTGATCCCTTCCTCCATCCCTCCATTTGAAGGGCTAAGGGCAAGGGGTAAGGGAGAGAACTGAGATTAGAAGGCTTTGGTGGACTGAGAAGAGAAGAGCTAAGGGGGAGAGCTAGAACTCGTGGAGGCCTTGGTGGACTGAGAGAGTTACACTCGTAGTCGTTTTGACTCAGGAGTTTCCCTATTGCTGCATTGAGGCACTAGGACCCTGAGGATGAGCAGCAGCATAGTTTCTCCATATGTAAAGGATGTTGCCCACTATAGATGTGATTAAACTGCTGTGTCCGTGTTCTCCGGACTGAAAGACTGGAGTTAATCTGTATATAATGTGCACAAATCCAACTGTTCAATCACTTATATAATCACCAGACAGGAGCGCCGCCCGGCTTGCGTCATTTGGTCACTGACAGCTGTCAGAGTGGATTTGTAGAGCGTTTGTGCTGCAGCATCAGAAAGTAAAGGAATTGTGGAAGTAATTCGAGAAATTAACTATTAACCATGATTCGTGCTCATGGAACTTTTGTTTTGTACACTGTTAAAAAAATGGAGAGGTGTTTGTTATTTGACGGCAAAACACCAAATGCTATTTTACGCTAGAATTGAAAGTGAACGTTATTCCTCAAATAATAATGCTAATAATAATAATAATAATTTAGGTTTTACTTTTTTTTTTTTTTTGCGGTGACAGGTTAATCTTAATTAATCAGGCAAATACAACTGAACTTGATCATTTTTTCGGTCCACAGTAATTTCATTAACTTTAGCGAACCAAAACTTATACGTGATGATGTTCCTTATTTCGGGACCACAATATTTGCAGCGGTTTAATTGTGCTACAGTGTCAACAATGATCACAGTATCTAACAAATTCGAGACGTCGGAGCAAATCATTCTTTTCTACTCTGCTCTTTGACGCACAAACATTCTCTGTTAATGAATTACACGTGAGAGAAAATGAGCAGCGCTTCGTATACTTCGTTCTCACCCCAAGCCGCCTTTATGGCATCGTATTAATTCATGGAAGACCACCCACTGTTTCCCAAATGAGGTATGAGCCCACCCAGTGCTTCTTCTGGTATTGTGACTCTAAAAGCATTTATTGAACAAATTGCTGTTTTTTTTTTATTGCTGTTTATCGCATTTTTGATCCAACTCTTCCTCTTAATCCCCCACAAATTTAATCCCTTGTCCAGTGGTTAACTCTTATTTTGGTAAACTGTTCATTAAATATACAGAACGGCCAAATATTTATAGCTAATAATGTTAAAAAGAATAATAATTGTTGTATCCAAATAGAAAAGATGGTAACTATAGAAAAAGACGGTTGTAGCACAATGACAGTGTTGCTCTGAGCTGATCAAAGTAATGTGTAGTTAATATGTTACTTTTGTTCTAATGTTTTCCCCGAGGGCGGTTGCGGTTTCACTCTCAGTTCTGAAGTCGTGGTAACTGTTTCTGGATCTGTCTGGTGTTAGATAAGGTAAAACACTTCCTGAAGAAACAAATCTGCCAGTTACTGGTGCATTGGGTTAAGCTCTCGGCCTTACCACTGTGTGTCTTTATAGCATAAGAGGATCATAATAATCCCAGCAGTTTGTGTCAACAATCCAACAATTGAGCGAGATTTGATCTCGGAGCAGGAATAACCAGAGGTGCTTTGTGCTGATTTGCATGCAGCAGGAAATGCAGTACAAGTGCATCGCTAGCCTTTGCTTTTTGCAGATTTTCAACAGAACGATTTCACTGTTAGTGAGAGAAATAACAGCGATCAGGACGCGTTTATTCAGATGCGCTGGAAAAGCAGATCATTTGGTTTGTGCGCACCAGGAGGAATGCTCCATCCCTCCCCCACCATCCTCCATTAGCGAGCAAACATTCGTGAATATTTCACACACCTTCAACATATTGTGTCAACATCTCAGTTTTTGCTGAAGCCTCTCAGGTGGAAATGATTGTGGAGCACATTAAAGAAGTGCTCAATGTGGCAAATGAATGTTTTTGTTCTGCTGCTGTCAGCATTAGAGAACACAGAGCGGCTTTGACAGTTAGCGCTGAGTCGTTAGCATTTGTTACTCTGAAGAGATAGATTGGTATCTCTGGCGAGCACAATATTGCTTTGCGTTTCTTTTTGGTTTTATTTGGCAAAATAATTGAAATTCAAGTAAAAACACTGAGCAAAAATGTAAACGCAACACTTTCGGTTCTTTCATCTTCTACAAACACAAAGGAGCTGCTGCTGTCAAATACTTCTTGCTGGTCAGGTGTTGCTGAACTCGTGATTTTTGCTAAACTTTTTCCACTTGTGACCTGCAAAATGATTTTTAGAGAGATCTGCAAAAAAATGCTCCCAAATTTACCAGAGCGGGGGTCATGACACTTCAAAATGTAGTTTTGAATGAAGTTTTTCCCGCTGTATTGTTCAGTAAATGTTACATTTCTCACTTGAATACTTATTCAATCTTTAGTATCTCCTAAATAAGTCATAGTGCATAATGTAACAAACTGGCCACCAGGAGGCATTGGTGCCGGAGGTGCTTGAGCCCCTTTAATAACTGCTTGCAGCTTTAATTAAATTTGTAATAAGTTTTTGCTTTAGTCTAGTTTTAAAGTAAAATGTTTGGCTAACACTTGCTACAGTGTACACAACTGCTAGAATATTTAGCTTGCAGTCATTAGCTGACACTTTTTCGTTCTCTGGAATCTTATTTGAAGTGTTTTTAGAGAACTACTCCGCTAAGCTAAAAAAGAGCAAGCCAATCAAAAAACTCTTGCGTTTAGCATAGTTAACAATTATAAATGATAAACACAGCAACAATCAAAGCTGTGATCGTTCTGTGATATTTGCATCTGGTCGGATCTAGCTTCCTGTATTAGTTCACTTTAGCTAAACAACGACGCTTAGCTTAGATTCATGCTAGCTTTTTCTGTGCTACAGATATTTGAAGAAAGTTTATTCTTTTCATACAACGCAGATCTCTTTCTCTTGAACATTATCCCATGATAACAGGAGACACGTCATTGATGTTTTGTAGTCGTAGCGTAGCATGGCTAACCAGTCTCAGAGAGCCAGTCTGTCACGGCTGATGGTGTGCTATGAAATATGGCCTCGGTCTGAATTTATGTGCATGAACTATGTGCCATACCAATTAAAATGGCTATTTGGTGAGCGAGTGACAAGTGTGTTTGATGTTAGCACAAACCGAGGCTCTTTCTGTTAGCTCGTCTCCCATGAGGTCTGATTTGAGGGCTGCAAAGGGCACAGCAGAGACGAGAATGAGAGAGAGAGAGAGAGAGAGAGAGAGAGAGAGGGATGGATCGTCGGAGAGAACGATAGCATTAGTCGAGAGAAGAGGGCAGCAAAGCGACACGTCACTTGTCCTCGGGCTCTGTCTCGCTGTCAGCTCTGACTCAGTGACCTTGAAGTATGCCCCAGGAAGTCGCCGCGGCTAACAACTAGCATCACATTCTCTTTTCCTGCAGTTCTGCTCTGCAGCTAGAGTAGTTTAGTTTCATCTGTAGCGTCAGTGGCTCTGTACGTTCGTCTCCGATCAGTGTTTTTAAATTTTTAGTTAGAAGTTGAGATTGCATTCATCTTTAACAATAAAAACTTTTCCATTTTAGTTTAAGCATAAATAGTAGATGTCAATCAAACATTCCGACATTATACACACATATTGTAAAAATATTCTATATTGTGTACAATACAATGTTGAAATATAGTATTTATTATTATTATTATTATTATTTATTAATTTAATGTGTAATATTATTTCAAAGGTTTTGAAATAAACTGAATTTATTGTCATCATTATTTTATTATTATTGATTCTAAAAAAACAATTATACTATTTAGTTATTATTTCTATTACTTAAACCCTGTAAATAAATAAAGAAAAAGTACAATATTATGTCTAATTATTAGTAGTGTTAGTATTACTCAACATAGAACAATAATTTAATTAATAATGTTTTTTCATAAACTGTGGCTTTTTGTCATTATTTTTATTAGCACTAATTATAATAATAATAATAAATGATATTTAGCTTTATTTGTTGTTGCCATTTTTGTTGTTGTTTTTAATCACTTAAAATACAAATTTATAATATAATGTAATAATCAGTACAGTTGGAATGTACTGTGGGAGATAGAAATGATATAGTTTTACTGTTGTGTGTTGCCTGGTGCTGTGAAATCCCTCCTGTGTGCCCTGTCTCTGTGTTTTTATGGTGACTGTTTGTGAAGGAGCTGGACGGATTACTCCCAGTCCTACCCGTGCTGTGAGGACTTTTATTTTGTCTATATTTCCAGCAGAACACTTTAGGTTTAGTGCTCTCCGTAGACAAAGGAAAGTTGGATCCAGCTGCGTGAGCCAGGCAGGAGACAAAGGAGCTGCACGAGCGTAAGGGTTTCATGTGGAGGGGGTAGAGCCGAAACCATACCCCGGCCTCGTGCCCAGCACTGTGCCCATATCTCTTCCATTGCCTTGTGCTGGAGAGGAGATGGATGATCCTCCAGTGCTCCTTCATTCCACTCGACTCTTGAATAAAACGATCATTTCACAATCTGTGATTAATCAGAGCCTGGTTTTTCCTGTTTCACACTTCATGAGCTGGAAGGGAGACCATCTGAACCTGGTCTGACCTTCTCTTTCTCTGCTACCTTCCTGTTAGCCCTTCGAATATCTGATGGAATAAGACAAGCTCCATCAGAGATCAAGGAAACAACAACAGAAAAGATTCACGTTGCTTTTTAATTACCCGTCTATTAGAAATAAAGTTCATTGAAATGCATTTTGTATGCTATGCAGTTTTAAAAGTCTTTTTTAATTAAAAAAATAATAATAATAATGAGTTGTGGTTGTGTGATTCGATATATTAAAAAAAAACAAAAAAAAAAAAACGTTTTTTTTCTGGCTCTTTAGTTTGCATGCTGCTCAACAAAAGACCCCTGTGTGCAGACAATCAGCTGAAATGTCTTGTGATGAGATTCTGCAGCCGGCACAGCTCTCCTCTGACACCTACCGGCCGTGGCTGGGCTCTGCCGCCGCTCAGCCGGCTCTCGACCGCAGCCAGCACTGATTCCTGCACGCTTCAGCTGCTGTCAGAACTAATGATGGAAGTAATGAGGCTGAAAATGCTAAAGGAGCGGGAACACGCTGGAGCTCAAGCTCGTGCAGAGAGAACACAAACAAACAGCAGAGAGCGATGGACGCGGCGTTTATGAGCGAGGGATGCAACACATCTTTAGCTTTCTTCACTCAGATAAGAAAAAAACATGATGTTGTGGAAACACTTCCTCCAGTGGTGGAACAGAAAAGCTCATTAGGATCAAAATCAAGGTGATTGGTGGACATTACATTTGTGCAAAGCGACTAACGGATCAGGAGAACAAGTTTGTAACCAGGAGGTTAATCGTAAGTTCTCGCAGAAGAGGTTCCAGCTGATCACAATAATGTGTGGAGGAACTAAACTAGGGGCGCTCCAGTTGAACTTCCCTGCTGCTGTTTTCATTTTAAACTCTGAATGGCCTCCTCCAAACACACACGCAGCGGAGGGTGGCAGCAACAACGGGATGCGTTTGAAGCTCGAGGCCGTTTCATATCGCAACACGGTGACAGTGAAAAACCCTGACAGTCGCTCCTCTCTGTTCTTTCTCCGCAGCTCAAATCGAAATAATTCCCTGCAAGATCTGTGGAGACAAATCATCAGGCATCCATTACGGCGTGATAACCTGCGAGGGCTGCAAGGTAAGACGCTGAACACTGCCCTGACATCTGGGGAGTGAGAGAGTGAGGGTGGGTGGGTGACACAGAACAGACTGAGAGAGGGGAACACTTCCTCTTGTTCAAACTGAGGCTCAGAATCATATTTACAGAGAGATGGTCGAGCATGAACGAATAAATCTGATTCTAAAACACTAGCAGAGCATTGGTACTGGCTCAGCAGGAATGATGGGGAGAAAGGAAACACTGTTTAAATAGATGTTTTGACGGAAACCCTCGAACCCTTGTGGTTCTAACAAAACGTGCCCAGCACATTATTTCACTGAATGCATTTAAAAAAAAAAAAACAAGTTTAGGATGGAATACCTAAAAAAAAAAAAGGAAGTTGAAAATGTTGCACTGTGATTGACTGGCCACCTGTCCAGGGTGTACCCCCGCCTCTCGCCTGATGTGCGTTGGAGATGGAGATCATCATTCATTTTCCAACCTGTTTATTCCCTTTTACGGGGTCACTTTGGTCTTCTGGTGCCTATCTCCAGCGCACATTGGGTGAGAGGCGGGGCTACACTATGGACAGGTTGCCAGTCGTTCGCAGTAACAAGTTATATAAACGCGTAAATGTCCTGGGATTAATCGATTCTACTTGTGGAACCACAACTAAATATTTCATGTGTATTTACAGATATGAACAGAACTCTGAGTTTAATACATGTTTAATATGAAACAATATGTTTCCATAGTAACTGTTTTAATAAACATGAAGAGAGAGAGCGTTTGTTAAATATTCGACTTCATAACAGTTAAAGATCTGGTCAAAGCTCAAATATGAAACGGTAAACCTGCCGTGAAAAAGAAACCACTCAGTTCAACTTTAATTTGACAATTAATAATTATTAATTAGAGTTAATTAATAATTAATTAATATCGTTAATTAGAGCTAATTAGAGCTAATTAATAATTATTAATATAGATTAACTTTAATTAGTTAAAGACTGGGCGCAGTTCTAGTTCTGCTGTCTGTGAACAGTTTATTTGAACTAGTTCATAGTTCGTTTTTCATAAGCCATCAAAAGTCATGCTTTTCCACCGCATCACAACTTATAATCAATATTTCTAAAATAATCACCTTTAATTGCAATTAATTTAATTGTGATTCAATTTTGTGAAATGTTGAATATAATTAGGATTGGCAGCTATGCTAGCATTAGCAAGCTAATGTCAGTTGCTTATAAAACATTTTACTAAATACCAAAAGTGATGATCTCACCTATCACTCGCAATAACATTCGGAAAATCCAGAAATTCCAGTTCATTTTCAACATTAAACGGCGACTATTGGCTACGGTGACAGGGCGTGTCCGCCGAAACACAACAAGTGTTAAAAAACTTTATGTTAATTAGAAGTGACTTTCCCAACGTTTAGGAATTTTCCAGTTTTGTATGAGATGCTGCTCTATGGTTTTGATGATTTCAAAGCTGTTCTTTTTCCTCCAAACCTAAGTCAACGAAGACAAACCCGTGTCACAAATGGATCAAAACCGACATCGATATCAGGCCGGCGATGGTATCGAGTATATAAAAACAGAGCAGATATCCGGCGTCTAATCAATCAGTCTGAGAAGAAGCGTCTGCTGATGACCTCCTTCCCCCGAACGCCGCATCTGAAATGTCACAGATCTGGAAAACAACGGCCTGCTCTCGATTCACATTTATAATATGTAAAGGAAGTGTTTTGCATCACAGCGCATCGTTAGCACTTTCCCAACATCTCCCAAACACGGCGTCCACTCAGCAAAGCTACACTTTCTGCTTATTGTGTCTTCCTGTTTGCCGCCTGTCACCGTAGCGGCTCGTTAGCATTGCGCTAGCATCCTTCTTTTCTTCGTGCATTGTTTCCCTTCACAGAAGACAGAGTCTCTTCTCAGCAAATCTGCGTCCGTCACTCAGCGAACGCGCCTGAAGAATAAACTGCTGAAATGTTTCTTTAATGCTTACTAATTACTCGCAGCTCTGAGACGTTTAATGATATGTGCGAGCACCCGGCCCCGGCTCATAAATCTTGGCATTATTAAGGAGCGCTGCTTGTCACCGGCAGTCCTCGCTCGTGTTCATAATGGCCGCCATTAGAAAGCAACTTGGCAGCTGTCAGCTGTTTTCTAGTAATTAAACAGCCAATGAGCGGCTAATTAAGACATATGTGTGCGGAGCTGTGGAGTGGGGTGTGTTAATGACGAGCTGGAATCAATTCATTAAGTCAAAGGGATGAGAAATCAACTCGACGGGAACGCCGCGAAACACCCCTCCCCTGCCCTCCATCCTCGCCGCACACACCGCTATTTCAGCATTAATAACCTCCATTATTTTACAGCTTTCGTAGCCTTTACTTAACTTTTCCTGGAACCGTTGTGAGGAAAGGGCTTTTTTCTAATGCTAATGGCTATATTGAAATGAATTAAAAGTTAAAACGATTTTATTCTTATTGTACGTTATGAACCACATTTCGCCAAAACGTTCACAAACACAAGCAGGGATCTCCATCAACACCATCAAGTGCTAACACCAGAACTGCTTTCAAATAATTTCTTTCATAAAGACACCTGTGCTCCCCACAATCAGGTCGACAAAGCAACAAAACCAAAGAGCTGTCAAAAGATTAAATTGTAGCGCTTACGGGCCTCAGACTCAGAAGATTTCTCCTCATGATGCTAAGAAGGGTGAAGATCCAGCCCATAACGACACGGGAGAAGCTGGTCAATGCCGCAAAGAGAGCTGGGACCATCGTTTCCAAGGTTACCCTCAGTAAAACACTCAGACGGTTTAAGTTCATGCATCACACGGAAGCCAAACCAAGTCCAGGCCTTTCTGGATGATCCAACCAAGTCCCGTGGTCAGATGGATCCAAAGTAGAAGTTTTTAGTGTTTGGAGGAAGAAGAATGATGAGCATCATCTCAGTGCGTCGTGTCTGCGTCTTCCAGTGACCCCAAGCACACAGCCAGGAACCAAGGAGGGGCTCCGTAAGAAGAATATCAAGGTTCCGGAGTGTCCTAGCCAGTCTCCAGAGCGAAACACAATAGAAAATCTTTGATGGGAGCTCTGTGTTGCTCAGCCTCCCGACCCCTCCATGATTTCTAAGTTGGAGAACAGGCTGATCAAATACTTCTCGACCCATTCATAGATCAAGAATATTCTTTCTTCTTCTTGTGAGACTACGATAGATTTTTATGACTCATTTCTTTTTGAGGGTTACTAACCCCTGCTTTTTCTCACGTCTCTGCAGGGTTTCTTCAGGAGGAGTCAGCAGAGCAATGCAGCATACTCATGTCCGCGTCAGAAGAACTGCCTGATCGACCGCACCAGCCGAAACCGCTGCCAGCACTGCCGTCTGCAGAAGTGCCTGGCCGTTGGCATGTCACGTGACGGTACGGACAGAGAGCCGCGCATCAAACACATAAACAGAGGATCGAGCCTCAGTCCGCTCTAGGAAAGCCTCCGCGATGGAAACGATTTTTATTTATTTACATTTACCGTACATGTATGTATTTATCCAAAGCGAGTTTTTAAATTTTTAATATTTGTTTCTTATTCATCTAATTTGGTTTTTGTTTGTTTCTTTTTTGTTTTTAGATTAGTATCGTTACTACTAAAATCAACTAATGAACCAACAACTAATGACAATAATAATTTTAATTTAGTTCAATAGTTTGCATATAACAGTTGGAAATAAGGAATATTAATGCTTACATATGCTATATATATATATATATGTTAACCTTTTTTATAATGCAATAAGTACATTTGATTACTCGGTAAATACTTTTATTTAATTTAAATATTTAATATTTTTATTGTTTCAATGAATTTATCAATAATAGTATAATTTAAAATGATATTGTATTCATTTAATTAGTTAAATATTTTCTTATTGTGAATACGATTTGTCAATACATATAATCATTTATTTATATAATTTGCATATAAGATTTAGAAGTGAATAGAATGCGTCAATCTGGGATTGAGAAATCTGCCTCTGACTCGTGTTGTTGAAATATTTATTTGTTTATTCCACATTTGAAACGCTGTAAACAATAGCACTGCGTCCTGAAGCACATCTATCATCATTGAAATCACCAACATGAATAGTGATTAAAAGGGAAACGCGATAAAGAAATGTTAAATGAAACGCACGCCACACGTTATTACAAGAGGAACTCGTGAAAATAATTAAATGCACAAATCACGGAGCGTTTTATTCACTAGTTACCTTTGTCCCCAGTCTCACCATGTCATCTATGTTAAAGTACCAGTTCCGTGTGCCCCTGTGCACATTACTCATTCATTATCCGGCAAACTCTTGGCAAGATGAATTTATAAGGCAGTGGTGTTGCTGTACTGCAGGGCATGCTCAGTCAGGGCCAAGTGGCTTTTATTAAATGAGCATCATTAAAAGAGCCGTGCCGTGTAAGAGCTGGGACCGGGGTGTTTGTGTGTGGCTACAGCCCGTGACGGGAGCAGGAAATCAGGCCAGGTCTTCTGAGTCAAGCAGGGAGCGCTCTCACTCACTTCCAGGACAAGCAAGGTGACTTCTGACTTCACCACGACTCGTTTGGCTTCTTTTGCAGGGAAACAAACATCACTGAGAGAAATGGTAATTCCAAACTGCCCAGTGCAGTGGGTCACTGGCCGCTTTATTAGGTACACCTTGCTAGTTCCGGGTTCTTGACGCCAAAACCAATCCAAATGTCCAGCAGAAATCGAGACACCTAAGACCAGGCGACGTTGTTCATTTTCTTTTGTTGTAAACTTTAGCCTCAATTTTGTCGTTAAGTGTAGCGTTGAGCATTCACAGATGCTCTTGATCAGCCTTGATCAGCTGGAACCAGTTTGACCATTGTCCTCTGACCTCTGGCATCAACAATTTGCTCCCACAGAACTTCCGCTCACTGGAAATCTCTCACTTGATTTCCTGTTTCCCTTCAACATTCTGTATTTTAAAAATAAAGATTTTTAGCAACACACACAAAAAAAATCATAAAATAGAATAATACAAAACGCATCGCTCCTTGGACGAGGCTTAGCGCTAGGCTCAAGATTTTGTCGGCCCTGTATTTACCCCCTCCTCAATCACTCTTTTTAAGCCTTTCCTCATAGTTCATCTTCTCTCCATCTTGAAATCCAGGACACAGTCTCCACTCTTCTTCTCATCGTATGTGTTCAGCGCTCTTCTCATATCTTGTTTTCAGCTATGTTTGTTTTCTGTTGCTTCCTTTTCCTCTTCAAAGAACAATAGAACCCTCCTTGTGTGACTTGTAGTGGGATTTGATTTGGCTTTAAAGGAAACAGTAATGACTCCTGCGAGTCTTTAGCGGACATTTGTGACATTTTCAACCCCAATAAACCTTACGGAAGCGTGTCCCAGAAGGAGGTGGAAACCAGTAAAGGCTCTGGTTGATTGGCTAAGGTCTGTAATGGAGTTAATGGCATTGGAAAACATTAACTGTTTTTTGTTTGTTTGTTTTTGTTGTTTTTAGTGAGAAAATCTGAGACACACCACCAGAAAGAAAAGGAAACTGGTTGTTTACAATATTAAACCATTGTCCTGACTGAAATAAACATGTATAAAACTGTTCATATTTCTACTCACTCAGTGTGAAACCAGCTAGATCAGGTTGCTTGTAAAACTGGTTGAAAAACACTTAGAGTGCCAGTATTTCTCTGTTCTGCTCTAGTTTCTTATTATCCACTTCATCCTCCTCTGAACTCACACGCTTCCCTCCGTCGGCATGCTATCTTGTCCTCCTTTGGCCTTCCTTTATTTGAAAGACTCCATCTTCACTTTCATCGGATCTGTGCTGTTTCCACATCCCCAGCTTCCAGTTCCTCTAATACTCTTCCAGTTCAAAGAGCGGTTGGAGCTGTAGCAGCTCTTTCTTGTTTGAGTTAAACAGTCTCTGCAGGCCGGGTTGAGGGAAGGCCTTGTAAAGTAATCGCTGGGGAAAGTATTTTGAATTTTGGAAAGGCCATCATGGAATCCAAGACCAGGACTAATCAAGACTGGGTCAAGATTACAAAGAGGGACGTCTCATATAATGTCTACATGAATTGTAATTCATAGGAAAAGATTTTGTGTCTTTGAGAAAAAAAGTAATTATTTTTTTATAATATAGTTTTAATTATATAATTTGCGGTAATACGCTAGTTTAATCTAATTTAAAAGAAAATATATAAAACACATTTCATTTTCAATCCATAACAGCTATAAAACTGTTTTCTGATAAAATTTAAGCAACTTCACCATGTTTTAAAAACGGCAAGTCACATAAATTCAATTGGCTTTTGAATTTCGTTGACAAGCTTCCCGTTTCCATTGGCCTAGAAACACAAATGTCTCTATTTAATTATTTTAAAAAAATCAAAATTCATTGTCTGTGAAAAATTTAATTGACTTTAAAAAAAAACATTTGAGGGTTTTTTTCCAACTGCTTTTGGTTTTTTTTTTCCTCTTTCATGTTTTAGTCTAGAAAAAAAAACCACATCTATTTTGTTTCTGCTTGCCCATGAGTAAAATCTCCCTGTAGCAGTTTATATTTCACCGTTAGTCTATAGAGTAAACCCATTGAAAGGAATACATAATTGTTTATTGGTTTTCATGGAATAAGACATTGTGGCGCACTTTCCCAGCATGCTAATGTTTTTAGCATAAGTCTAAGGCATTTTACATTGAAACCGTTAGCATCGCGGCTATCGTTTTTTTTCTTCTCGACAAAAAAATGTTTTTACTCATAGTTGGAGCAAAACAACTATATGTTTATTACAAGTGTGTCTCAATGTGTTTTAACTTAAGTTCTTTTAGTTTTACTGGATATCACTTAACAAAACCAGAGAAGCAGTTAATAACAAAACAAACAGCAAAACACGTTTTCAAACGTTATTTTCTATTTAAATGCTTATTTTTTACATTTACCGTATAGCTACCGTTATTTATTGTGAGGTTGGACTGAGAGCTGAAGCTCTTCTTCTGATGAGAGCTGTTGACAGGGAAAATAATGAACAAACTCTGTTTAGATCAGAATGCGTAGTTCATCCTTGGAATCGTTTTTTCTCAGACTATTATTGTCTAATAATTCAGACAAGTTTTACTTTTTCTCGGAGCTCAGTCTCTTTATGATAATGGCAAACACCGGGCGTTATGTCCTTGAGTTAACGCGTGTATTCGCTTTTTCATCTGCTTTTTCTTCGCCCTGCAGCGGTGAAGTTCGGCCGAATGTCGAAGAAGCAGCGGGACAGCCTGTACGCAGAGGTGCAGAAACACCGGCTCCAGCAGCAGCAGAGGGACCATCAGCAGCAGCCCGGTGAAGCTGAACCCCTCACGCCCACCTACGGCCTCTCCACCAATGGTCTGACTGAGCTCCATGACGACCTGAGCGGCTACATGAACGGCCACACACCCGACGGCACCAAACCAGACTCAGGCGTCAGCAGCTTCTATCTGGACATCCAACCCTCGCCCGACCAGTCCGGCCTAGACATCAACGGCATCAAACCAGAGCCCATCTGTGACTTCACCCCAGGTTCAGGCTTCTTCCCCTACTGCTCCTTCACCAATGGAGACACGTCCCCCACCGTTTCAATGGCTGAATTGGGTAAGTGGGCATTCTCTTGCCTACTGGAAAACGGTCAAGTAGTTTTTGATGTTTGCCAAGTAGTTTTGATGTTTCCTCTGCAAAATATTTTAGAAACCAGGAAAATGTCCCAAGTTTGTGTCCTGGTGGGATTGAAGTTGGGTGACGTTTGGTCAAGTAATCGTGGTGGTGACGGCATTTACTCAGAATAAGCTTCCGGGGTCTTTTTTTGGTGGATGATGATTTGCTTTCCCAGTGCTTCTTTGGGTTTTATCAGTACTCCAGATGTGTTTGAGATGAAAAACAGAGGAATGTGTCACTCTGCGGATTCTGTGTTGGGGATTGTACCCAACCATAGGGCAACCGTCACAAAAAGCATCTTAAAATAGCATCAGGTTGAAGACTCATCTCAAAGGCTCATTAAAAAAACCTTTTTTCTAATTAGTTTCCATTAATTAGGGCCAATCAGGATCCAGCAGGGCGCACCCCGAGGGAAATCATTTTTTTAGCTTCCCCTCCCACTCTGGGACTCCTTTTAACAGATGTGTTTTCAGCATGATTGAATTTTATAGTTTCTTTCTCTCCTCTCCATTTGTTCGTTCCTGCTGAAAGCAAATTTGACCTTTGTTCACAAATTTCCGCACGTTTATACACGAGGCAGTGCCCTATTTTCATCTCGGATAGCTCCTGGGTTGTACCGCCACCTCTCTGGAAGATATTTCCCTCCTGCATCACTCGTCTCTGCTCAGTTTGTCTCATGTTAAGTGCAATCAGGCATGATGGTTGGTTCCGATGTGTTTCAGAACATCTGGCCCAGAACATTTCCAAGTCCCACATGGAGACGTGTCAGTACCTGAGAGAAGAGCTTCAGCAGATGACCTGGCAGGCGTTCCTTCAGGAGGAGGTGGAGAGTTACCAGAGCAAGGTGTGAACGTATGGGATGCTGTAAACCATAACTTGCGTCGGGATTCTAGAAAAATCTGGTCAAAACTAAAAGAAAAATGGCCGCTCGTTGAGACTGTGCTTGTGTTGTGTTTCCTCTCAGCCCAGAGAAGTCATGTGGCAGTTATGTGCCATTAAAATCACCGAAGCCATTCAGTACGTGGTGGAGTTCGCCAAGCGCATCGACGGCTTCATGGAGCTCTGTCAGAACGATCAGATAGTGCTTCTCAAAGCAGGTAAAGATGTAGCTTCGTATAACAGAAGATTGTGAGCTGAAACCTCACAGAATGATCTGGGGACTCCTGAGAATTACTTTGTGAGGTGTAAAAGCGCATTTTAAGACTTGTTTGAAAGCACAGTAAGCAATATCTCAGCACTCAGAGGCGATGTCACACAGCGGGGGGCGCCACGCTTCGGCTGGGGTTCTCTCGTGTGTTCAGGAGCACTGTATCAGGACGATCTGTCAAGTAACTCACTATTGAGATGAGACCCTCACTGTCTGCTCGCACAAAGAGCTGGAACACACAGCTCCTGTCCTCATCATGATCCCAGTTCAGTGTTTTCTCCTCTTTAATAAAATAAAACTCTCCCTCTCCTCGACCCCTCCCTCTCTCTCTCTCTCTCTCTCCTCTCTCCTCCCTCTCTCTCTCTCTCTCTCCTCCCTCTCTCTCTCTCCTCCCTCTCTCTCTCTCTCTCTCTCTCTCTCCTGACATGACATTTTAAAGCAGCAGTATCGCTCTAAAGCCCTGTAATGGCTTCTATTAGGTTGCTTTTATCCTCCGAGCCTGGGCTCACCAAAGCCCTCCGTTGTCGTATTACTGCAAAAAGAAACACCCTCCACCTGACACACACACGCACACGCACACCCACACACACACACACACACACACACACACTGCTCAACTCGACAAAATCAAAGGATTGTCGGGGCTTAGCAAAGCTGTGTTTCCGATATTGCTCTTTGCTGTGTGATAAACACACCATTTACAGCAGAAACAGGGGGGTTATGATATTGCACCAAAAACATGTTCATAAGCGAGCATCGTTCTATCTGCTACTGCGTGCGTGTGTGCGTGCGTGTGTGTGTGGGGTTTCCTAGCTGTGCTCCAGGAGTTAATCACCATTAATCGCGTTTGTTTGTGCTCCTGTGCTAAGATCTGCTTCCTGTGATCTGTGCAGGCTCTCTGGAGGTAGTGTTTGTGAGAATGTGCCGTGCCTTCGACCCTCAGAACAACACAGTGTACTTTGATGGCAAGTACGCTGGGCCTGACGTCTTTAAATCGTTAGGTGAGAACCAATCGAGATCTAGAATGCGTCAGTTGATCCTTTCTGCAGCCAGGTTAAAAACACATCCCCGTCCTTCTCTCTCTCCCTCCACCGTCTCTCTGAAAGGTTGTGACGACTTGATCAGCTCGGTCTTTGATTTTGGGAAAAACCTGTGTTCTATGCACCTCTCTGAAGACGAGATCGCCCTCTTCTCCGCCTTCGTCCTCATGTCTGCAGGTGAGCACGCCTGACACTCCCTGTTATCTGCTTTGTTGAGATCTCAAGCGTGTTTCCGGATGATCGTGTTCGGGTAGGGTTTAGATTCCGTGCTGCATCGCGCTACAGTCTGCGGTGAGGAGCATCTCGATTGTTGTGACTCCATCCACCAGTCACCAGTGAAGAGCGGTCATGTGACGGCATCATCTCATTCATTGGTCTGAAGCGTCAACGAACATCTTTCCTGAACTTTTTTATTGGCCAGAATAACCCCCCCCCCCAAAAGAAGTAACCAGTTTTACATTTTTATCTGATGTGGTGCCAAGTTTAAATTTACATCTTGTATCTCATCATTTCAGAATTTACATGGAGCTACGTCCGTCTGCACTCAACCACAAATATTGTTTTTTTAGAAATGTTTTAAATCGCAGTGAATTTATTTTGAGTGTTTTCAAAAGCGAAAACATGCACTAGTTCCACAAAACATAGCATCAAAGCAAGCCATTTACAATAAAATGTTTATTTTATATGTTTTTTTGTATATTGCTTTTGTTTTCTTTAATATTGCAGCTAGATAATCTGCTCTCACCTTTAGAGATGAAGATCTTTGCCCATAGGGGCCCCCTGGGTCGGGTTTAGGCCTAATTCGCTTCAGCCTGAATTCTTTTGGGCCCACCTTAACAGTTGTAGTCACTTTACTCGCTCCTGTGCAGCAGATGGGGAAAAAGTTACAGAAGAAGAAGTTGTAATTGTAGTTCCATCGGTTTTGGCAATAACGCATTGACAAAAGAAACACAACCAACACAACACTGATAAATTCGTTATAAAGACATTTATTTTATTCTTGTGAATATAGCTTTTTTTACCTCTAGATTTTCGTATTTTACAGCTCATATTTTTTGACTTGAATATTTTTTTAAAATATTTAACAAAATTTAACCAGTGTCTGTTTTCCCTTTTTAAGTGGATGCAGATAAAAAACACTTCTTCCGAACACTGGCTCGCTCCTTTTTATCCACTCTGATGTAAAATTTTTTTTTGCGTAAAAGTAGAGTTTTAATGTAAAGCAAAAATATTTTCAGACCGTTCCTGGCTCCAAGAGAAACTGAAGGTGGAGAAGCTCCAGCAGAAGATCCAGCTGGCCCTTCAACACGTCCTGCAGAAGAATCACAGAGAGGACGGCATTCTCACAAAGGTACATGGCCTCAGTTCTAAAGTGAGTTTGGCTGGCGTCCCCAATGGGTGGATGAATGGATGGTGGATGTTCAGGTTTGAAGATCAGAGACAGCTGCGTCCTCGTTGAAACCAGTCTCTCTTTCTCTCTCTTTCCGCTGCAGTTGATATGCAAGGTGTCGACGCTGCGGGCGCTCTGCAATCGACACACGGAGAAGCTCTCTGCGTTCCGCTCGCTGTACCCCGACATCGTCCGCGCTCACTTCCCGCCACTCTACAAGGAGCTCTTCGGATCTGACTTTGAGCAGGCCATGCCCATCGAAGGCTAGACGCCAGCCGCACACGGACAGACAGCACACTGCACAAACACTTTCCCCTTTCCTTCCTTTGAGTTTCAATGAGGACGACGGTTTATTTCTGGGGTTCGTTCCCTCACTTTAATAACACAGGTGGCATTCGGAGCCCAGGAGAGGATGAGACGGTTCCCAGAGCTACTCTCCGTCAGGTCTTCTCTGTGGAAAAATGTGAACAGCGTAACGATTCCTCGTTTTCAGGCCCCGCCACGAGCTTCGATGAAAGCAATTATCTGAACTATTCCAGCAGATGTTGTAGCAGCAAGAGGTAGATGCTTCAGTGAGGATTTCCCATTCCCTCATCCTGGGATTTCTTCGTTTTTCTCATCAACGAAAGAAGAGAGCGAAAGGAGCACCTTCTATGGACAATCGAAATGAAAAAAAGAAGGAACCGCGTAGAATTCTGGTAATTCTAGTCGTAAACTGCGCAATACTTTCAGCATCTTTCATTGTAGATTTTAAGGCGTTGGCTTTTAGGTCCCTCTCTGGAACGGGGTTTTATCGTAATTTAACATCGATGCAATGCAAGGCTCCATTCCACCTGGTTTTTGACGTGTTACAGGGTATAAGTACAAACTATACAAAAAAGATAATGTTTATAGAATCTATTTTAAATAACATGTATGATAGTAGGAGCTAGACTATTCTTAATTGTGAAAAATCGATAAGGCACTTTTTATTTGCACCTTTCTTTAATTTAAGACTTGTATATTTACCTAGTGATGTGTTGCATGTATCAATATCACGGTTTTGGAGAGCGAGTGCTGGAAACCTGACGCTGCTGGGGGTGTGCGTGTGTGTGTGTGTGTGTGTGTATTTATTTGCGCGAGATGCTGGTTGGTGCTGGGGAAAGGCTGGAATTCGGATACCACATTACGCTTTTTGGACCTTAGCACAACGTTTTTCATGATTCACATGCCGTTTATTGGTTCCATCTAGTGGTGGTGCACCACATGACCAGATCGGTGGGCTCTTGTGAGGGTCTTTGCCCAGCAACAACACTCATCGGGGGGAACAGGAGTGGGGGTGGGGGGGTAGAGAACTATTCAAAGCCTTGTCTGGTTGAAATCCTCTATTTTTATAATATTGTACAGTGCTTTTGAGAGAACGAAAGAAAAGAACGATGGATGATCTAGCACTTAATCCTGCAATAACTACGATTTGTGTATTTGCTTTGGGTCTTTTTCGACAAACTTTTGTAGTAATAGTGCTATTTTTGGAATAGCTAACTGTTGTGTGTTGCGCGTGTTTGTTCGTCTTATTGAACGTGCCATTCGCTCTTTCCTGCTTTTTGGAGTCTGAAACTATATTTGTATCGCAACATTCCAGAAAATAAAACTGTTGTGGCGCTTAGAAAAATCCCAATTTCCTCCAGACACGAATCTTCATTTGGTACCAAACCCCCGACTAGATCTTGGCAGCTTTGCCTTGTTTTTCCACCGTATTTTCCTCAGGGAAGAGTCTGTCTAACACAGTTTTGAAAGCGATAACTCAAGCACGTTAGTCAACTCTGTTTCGTTTCTAATCAACCTGTCTGTGATGGCACGACTCAAGCTAATACGTGTTTTCTTAATTCGAGCAGCGTATCATTTCTACCATCCCAAAGCAGTCATGTTTAATCTGCGAGCGTCAACCCTGGTTCACGTTCTTATAATAATCGTTTTTGTGCACAGTGAAGCTCAGGGAGAGTTTGAAACTGAGAACTGAATGAAATAATGGAATCAGTTCCACACTCAGCGAGCTGCCGACAGCAGAAGTCTGCTTCAAATCTGTTCATTTAGCCAAAGTTTGAGGCAATTGTTACCAAACAAAAGCAGTCAGCGTTAAATATTTCATACAAACTGGAGATTTATTGACTAATCTTTCTTAAGAGAACTTTTAGGTGATGACACACTTTGCGATGTGTAGAAGGTCACATATCCCAAACTTAACAGAAACCATGTGACCAGCTGAGTGAAATCAGCCAATATTTGGTGCTATAGATGCTACGTAATTACATCACACGACCAGCAGGATGCTAACTGCAGTTTAAGATCACAAACACAACTGTATTCACTGTGTGTACATCTGGCATCATTGGCGTGGACTTATTTAAGCACTGGATGTCCACATATATGGAAATACTGATGTTTACATCAGAAAATATAATTGACTTGAATAAAAACCTTCACCCTGTTTTGAGAAGTAAGCAGAATGAGTGTGCTGACTCGCTAATGATTTGTATATTTACCTTTTCCAAATAAAGACAGCAGACTACAACACAGCATTGATAAATGTATTAATTTGACATTTAGTTACTGATTTTTTTTTCCATGTTGGCTCCATGTTTATTCCTGTGTCTATTTTCCCCTTTTTAAGCAAATCTCCAGTAAATGGAGATGAAAAACATGTTTTCTTCCAAACACTGGCTCACTCCTTTTTATTTATGTGTCTTTTTTTTCAGAGTAGGTTATGATTGCAGACAGATAACAGTCTAGTATGGCCTGGAGCAGAGCATCTCATTTTACTTCTCATGTTGGTTTGGGCTCACAAATCTTTCCCTTTGTTAAACTGATGATGTCATGAAGAGTGAAGGCGGAGGACCAACAGGAGGGCCAATATCTAGTTCATCACTGACTGTGATCATTTTATTTGAATTTTTTCAGTTCATGACCCCATTCGCTGTTAAAAACAAATGAGACGTTCGTTCAACTCTCATAGTGTTATATTTAACTCTGAGACAGTGTGTAGATAGCTCCACACCATGGACACCAAGTGTGTTTCACAAACCTGTCGATCACTGGCTTGAGTCTGTCAACACAGAAGAAAACTGATATAAGAGTATTCTACCTTTATTAAGTCACCAGACGAGCTCCAAGATCTAATTCGCCACAAACAACTCCAGAGACCAACTTCAAGCGTTTGCTGCTTGTTTTTCCCTCCTGTGGTTTTGGGATTCGTTCTGATGACCACTTACACTTGTTTAAATCGATGTGCCAAATACCTCTCCATGATTCTCTCCACCTCGAGACGTCCACACGAGCGCTTGACGCTCTGCAAATACGGGTTTTCTACAGGGTAACCACTGCTGTGGAGGCCCCTTGATCCACAAGCTTTGCTGTGTCTTGTCCTCATCCAGTAGAACACGCTCAAGTGGTGTTTGCTCGTCGTATTTTTCCTAGCGTTGTTTGTATTAGACGTTCGAAAGCAATATGCTACAACGACTTTATATTTTCTAACTCGTGTCAAGGTACACCTCTGGATCTGTGCTGTTTTTCCGTCCATTTTCCCTGTTGTCATTTCTTTTTGAGTCATGTTTACCCTTTACTTGAGAAGCAATATCTCTCCGGATGTGTTTTGTGCTGTCAAACCCCCAGACAAGGCTTTAAAAGATCATTCGCAGCAGGGTGAGA
Organism: Danionella cerebrum; assembly: GCA_007224835.1. Taxonomy (NCBI): domain Eukaryota; kingdom Metazoa; phylum Chordata; class Actinopteri; order Cypriniformes; family Danionidae; genus Danionella; species Danionella cerebrum. The sequence continues at coordinate 294,447 of SRMA01025432.1, read as the reverse complement.
GGGTGAACTGTATGAGAGATCTTGCGTTTCTTTCCCAGGATCTGAAAGAGTTTATGTAGCACTGAATGCGTTTGGGACGCTGCACAAGCATGACACCCCACACCCCACCACGATGTTTCAATTCGATTTATGCAAAACCCAAAAAGGCCTATGCAGTCAGGATGGAACTTTGTCACATTTACAGTCCTAATGCTAATTCAATTTGAACGTGTCGTGCTTGCGACAGCAGTCGTGCTGAAGATTTATTCACGTTATTTTCCAACTTTTAAAGTGAACTATGTTTAGACAGTAGACGGAAGAAAATTCTTTAGCCATAAACGAATGTCGAGCAATAATATATATGGTGTATTATGATTCATTTTGTGCAAAGGCTTCGAACATCTGCATGTAAATACATTTTCTTATTTATCACAATTTCCGTTATTCATTCTGGATTCACTTCATTTGTATATGAACTAATTCTGTTCCCAGGTGGAGAACCGCGAATGTCACATGGCCTGTATAGCTACGTTTCCCTGTTCTTTTAAACGCTCTTTCAATCACGTGTATAAACTTTGTAACTTTTGTTTGTATAGGTAAGATACAGCTTTTAAGACCTGCAAATATTTATCTGTTTTATCAGATACATCATGCTGTAAAAATCGGTTTTCAAGTAAACTCCACTTAGTTCGGATAGCGCTAGGGTGTGCCGACTTTGATTTATGTGTTAGACTGGCGTGTGGTGCTAGGCAAGTTAATTTTGTGAACAAAACTTATGAATTCATAGACTAGGCCGCCCGCTAAGTCCATTAATTTCACTGAGTGTTGATGCATTATGGTTATAAGGACTCAATAAATAATATTAAATGCTAACTTGAAGATAAAGATAGAGATTTTACTTTACTTTTGAATTCCCAGAAAGTACCTGTATCAGTGTGCTAGTCTTGGGACGTGACTTATTTCCTTCCTACTTTTAAGATTTTTAGCAAGTATTAAATAAGTTTAATGTCGCAATTTTGTTCGCACTTCAAAAATTTATCTTAAAAAAATAGTGTGTATTTTTCTGGAGACGTTTCTAAGCACGTACTGGTTTCTGCATTGGACTCCTGGAGGACTTTACACAGATTGTCTGCCTCGTCCTGACTTCCTTTAGTTCTCTTTTTTTTTGCACTTCAGTGACAAAGTTGATGGTGCACAGGTTTGTTTAAATCATGCAGTTTTTTGTCTTTGAAGCAAGGTGGAAACTACTTGCAATAATACAAAGCTACGCTGAGTGGATGTCAGTGTTATTTGACATCTTGGATCGTAATTGATTTATTTTCCTTCTCTGAACAATTAATTATTTTTCGGAGCCACTCAGTTGGATTAAGTACCAACTTTGGACTTTCACAGAGACAAAAAATTAGGGACAATAGACGAACACTCCATGTTTCCCTGTTGTTGCGTATCAATTTTTGAGTTGCCGATCCTGAAACGAAAATGACTAATGCAATGTATTTGAATTGTCTATTTGTGTAAGAGTCATATACACTTCTGTTTCTTGTCGAGCTGAAGGGTAAAGCACAAGGGCTGGAGCAGGACCAGTAGAACTCTGCTCCTGTCAAAATGGATTCTGATGAATAAAACATAGAGAAGAGTTTGCAATTGTCACAAATTTTTACGTCACATTTGCTACTGATCTTAAAATGGGATCATGTACATTTTTATTCAGCTCTTTGGAAGTCTCCTTAGGAGACGGTCTCTTCTCAATTGTGGTTTTGCTCCTTATGTTTGTCTGCTTCTTAAAAATGGAAATAAGTATTTTGATTCATTTTGTAAATAATGCTGTAAAGAAAAATAAGAAATTTAATGTTGTCTTTTAAATACTTTTCATTCTAATATGAATGTTGTTAAATTGTACTTAGAAACTGTACCTTTAATATTACCTTTATTAAAAGTGCATTGGACACATCGATTTTAGATGTGCTTTCTGTGCTGTTATCCCATAATAAAATTTACAGCTTGTAATGGGCTCTTAATCAATGTTGTCTGTCATACTTTAATGTTAATGTCATCGAAGGCTCTCTCAAACTGAGAAAAGTGGAGATGAAGGCAATCAAAAGTAAGTAAACAGTTGAAATACACCAAAAACACAGATACAAATGGCTCAATGGAAACTTGTTAATTTACTCACTCAACCAAGAACAAAGTACTTGACAATTGATGAAATGTTAGTGAAAAGAATTACTCATTATCGTACCACCGTGCTTGAGAAATGATGAAAAAAGTATAGAGGGCAACAAACAGTAAATGCATTAAGAGCATTTATCCTGCTGTCTTTTTAAAGTTAGAAATGCACATTTAGAGATACATTCGGATAAATTATCTGAAGCCATTTGTTCAAGTAGAAATTCCGTTTTCACAAATAGAACTCACTCACATGTAGCTATTATTTAGTACGTATTAATAACGTTATTACACGTGAAAATGTTCTTTTTAAAATGTACAACTGGTTTTAATTTAGAAGACGTTTTAATTCGTTTTATTATGGCTCATTTTTACACACATTTACACACCTGTAGTATTATATACAGTAGAAGTACAAGTGCGTGCAAATTTATTTTGTAAATTCAAAATAATTAAAACGTTCGAAATAGAAGCGGAACCTTCGTCTCTAAGCGGAATTTCCACCCGGAAGACTCAACCATTGCACTGTTGTGATTAAAAGAAACCGAAACGTCAACGAACGTACACGTGAATGCTGTTTCAATATAAAATGATCTTAACGTTATTCCCGGCGATATGGAGTTAAAGTGGTAGGTGCCATGTTCATTTAAAGCGTGTTTTTTTTTTCCTTTATAATGTTATTATTGAACAGGAAACTCGTGAGACGTTGAATGGGTTCGTTTGGGTTTTTTTCTCAGGGAAGACGAGGACACCGTCCCTGTCCCTTATGTTTTCTCCAGAGACGTGTTTGACAAGTTCACACTGTCTCCCAACATCAAGGAGCTCTTTGAACTCTTGCAGAGGTAATGTCACTCACTCAACTGAATGGGACTCATCCCATCACGTTATTTCCTGTTATCGTTAAGTTATAACAACTACAACAATTGCTAATAAAAATATGATTTACATAAATTAATGTATTTTTTGTGTTAAGGTTGATGCACACTCATAAGATGAATACATCAGTGTTAAAATATGTAGCACAATATTGACCAAAAGATTAAAAAGCAATATGAATTGAAGACATGCGGTTTACAAATCTACTGTTGCATCTATTTGAATGTTTAAAATATTATCGTTAGAGAAAACAAAACTGTTTAAGACCATCGGGATAAGAACAACAGGGTCTATTTTGGTGTGAATTTGAGGGGGGTAATGTTGTCCATCCACTAGGGGGCAGTGCTGATGTTTGTGTACCTTCTTACATTGAATTCGTTCAATTTGTTTTATCATCTTTTTCCACGGTTAAAATTGCACAAAGGAATTTAATAAGTCTCTCCTGGACAAAAGTTTGTCCAGTGCCTCAGTAGAGTGCAGTGCTAATGATGCTAAGGTTGAGGGTTCGATTGCCTTCGTTGCCGGCTCAAATGTGTTCCTTCATTACTCGTATATTGTAAAAAATGAGAAAAGGTAAACATTAAAGTTCCTCAATTTGTTCATTTACCACCAAAGCTCTGAATCAAAACCCAATGGGCCTCCAGAGAAGAATCCAGAAGCGGACTCGAAGCCTGGCACAGCGGATCCAGTTTGTAAAGATCTTCCACCACAATCCAAACCCTCACCAGGGAAGACCGCGGACGCTCTAAAATTCCCTGCACCCCTTGTTCCTTACCCCTGCTTCACCAAGATCAACGTGAAAGAACGCCGGCATTACCTCCACATCCTCAAGGGGAACAAGTACAACAAAACTTCAAAGGTACGTCCTGTGTAGGAGATCCATGGTAGCTCCTGATTCGATTATGATTGTTAGGGTTACAACGCGATCAATAATCGATCAGCGACGCATTAGTAAGACGTGTTATTTACATTCAGGTGAACTGTTTCTTTCAACAGGCTTTTCAACTTTATGCCTTTTTTTAAAGCATTGTGGGTTTTTGTAGCCAACAATCAGTCACAGAGAACTAGGAAGCAGTCCGTCAAAGTAAAATTCAAGCAAGGGAATGTGCTATAAACAATATTAAATAATTTGAAAGAACCCCTGGGTGGCGCCAAATCACTTAAAGTAGGAGCGCTTCTTTGGGAAACCAAAACTAATTGAAAACTGAAATTTTTGATGAACTTAGCGCCACTTTTGAAACACAGGCTTCTGTTGTTGACGTAGTGGAGACTTGCAAAGTAACAGGAACCAAAAACTGAACAGACCACAAACAAACGGCGATGGCGGCAGGATTTTAGGAGATTTTCGGAATCGCTCTAGTAACACAATAATTGAATAAGACGCACCGGAGAATAAAGATGCACCAGTGCTTTCAGAGAGAGATGCTGCAGCATCAGCGGTTTCTCAGCTCTTCTCTTGCTCCGCCAGGGTTTGATGCTGAAGGTGGAGAACGAAGTGGCCGAGTTCATGAAGTACATGATGGAGGTGTTCAGGGCGCGGCCTGATATCTACAACCACCTGCCGCCGCCGGCCGAGCGCTACTCTCAGGTGAACCGTTTCCGCTTCCAGTAAAGAACCCTTTTTCTTTTTTTAATTTTGTCCACAAAAATAATGACTTTTATGGCTTTCCTTTTCATGGAAGTCCTTTTATATTTTTAAATGTTTATAATGAATTGTGTTTTTCAAAATTCTTGTATTTTCTTTTTCTTCCATATTATTGCAGAATTTCTTCTTATTTTATTGCATTCCTTTAACAGAATCTACTTTATTTTATTTTATTAAGATATAAATGTAACTTTATAGGATATTTTTATGTGTTTTTTTATAGACACAAATCCTTTTTGCTGTTTTCTCTTTTGCTGAAATGTTGAATTACATTTGTCAAAACTGAGTTTTATTTTCTTTTGCTTCATGTTTTCGTTATACTTTTGGATCTATTTTTTCTTAGTTTTATGCCATTTTTTATTATCTTGTTTGATTATAAACAAATCCACGGTATTTAATGATATGTTATCTCTTTTATATCAGATTACATCAGTTAAACTTTTTTTTCTTTGTCATACCATTAATTTCTGCTTTTAGATTTAAATTTTTTATGATATCTTTATTTTTCTTTTCCATTTTTTCTTTTCCTTCTTTTAAATGAAGAGGTTGTAAGTTATAGTTTCTGTTTTTTTTCGTTCTTGATTAAATGAATCGTTGCATGTTGTGAACGGAGCCAAACTTCCCAGAGCAGGAGCCTGATTCGGCAGGTAATGATGATTCTCCATGATGCTTGGAGTAGAAAGGAGCCAGTAGAAGAGGCTCCTGGATCTGTTTCAGACTCAGGACATTCTCAAGAGATGCTATGTCTAGTCCGGTAGAGCCGGAGGAGGAAAATGCTTCGATTGATGCTGGAAACCACTAAAACACGTTCTTTTTTTGGTTCCAGGAGTATTTTGTGGCAGCTTTGGAGCGCATGAAGACTTTCCCTCAGGTTTACAGTATCCTGGAGATCACCAGTCTGACCTCTCTGAAGTTCACCGTGGGTTTGTCGCTCCGCTTCGAGAAGCAGCTTCTGGCCATGGTGACGTCTCTCCCTCTCTCCCTCTCTCCCTCTCTCTCTCTCTCTCTGATGGTCGTCTCTCGTGGTTCTCTCCTCAGGGGAAGGTAGTGATCGTGCCGCACTGTGTGATTCCAGAAAACTCTCAGCTCCCGGTGGATTATGAGACGGTGGCGAAAGCTTTTCCTGCGGAGAAAAAAGCAGCATCCGAGCAGTCTGTGAGAACCTCTAGCGTCTCTAACCGGATCCCTGCTTCCACGTGTAGCGTCCGCTATTAGAACGCGAGCAGCGGAGGAGCCGATTGCTCAGAGTATTGTTGTTTCGTGGCTTTCGGCACGTCTTCAGGGTCTACTCACAGACACAGAGCTGGTGAATATTTGATGTATGATTGGGGTTCGAAAAGTGGGTGTGGCAGTATGGCTCTATAGCGCCATCTACCACATGTAGATGATAGCTTGTGATACGCTAGCAGGCTGTGTTACCTAGTGGCAACATTGAATAGTCAGTGTTCTGCTGTTTTATTCTGCTTTTTCAGACTGTGTACAACTCTTTTGTAAGGAGTTTACCTTGAAGTCCATTGGAGTGAGTTGATCCCCAGGGGGTCGGTCTCGTCTGAAGGCCTCTGCGATGTTACATTCGACGCTTATTTGAGTTTGTTCTTGGCGGTCTGCTGAATTTCGTTGTTTCGCCATGAAGCAGGAAGCTGTTATTAACTCTGTTCGAACGGGATGAAACTTCCCACATGTGTTAAGATTCCACGCCTGAATTCAGCAATATAGTGACCTGCATTCAGGTATAGCGCCACCAGGTGGCCATGGGGCATTTAACATTGATGCGTTTCTTCTTTCACCAACTTTGAAATGTGAGAAAAAGATCGTTCTAAACAAGAACCGTGGTAAATTTAGCTTTTTTGTAAAACTACCAACTTCCTCTTGAGTTTCGGAACTGAATCCATAAAGACAATGAACTGTTAGCGCAGCATTTGCTGACATGCATTAGGTGGCGCTCTAGAGGCATTTTTCACAGTTCTGACGCTTGTGTTTAGTTCTGTGAGTTTTTACGGCTCCCATGAAACGATTACTCTGAGCAATCACAAGAAGGTTCGGCGCTAATCAATGAATGTTGATGAAATGAAATGTGATGTCACTTCCCCCCAGAGCATCAGCGACGACCGTAACGCAGAGAAGCTGAGCGCTGTGTACGAGCCTCACGTGTGTTTGACGAAGGAGGCGTTCGTTCTGCTCTTGAACAACAGCCCGGAGCTCGGCGAGTCCTGGGAGCTTCCCGTCCTGGTCGCGGCGCAGCCGGGGATGGGTGAGGACTCTTGAGGGATAAGCGCAGTCGTCTCTGAGTGTGTGACGCTGAGAGGTTTGTGTTCAGGCAGCGGCCAGAGGAGGACCGCGTTTGTGGACGCACCGCTGCTGAAGACGGAGATGAGCCACAGAGAGCGGAGCCTGCTGTTTCACCAGGAGAGCCTGAAGCTGTGCTTCAAGAAGAAGCCAACGAAACCGGTGTTCTTCCTCTCCACCGAAGCGCTGCCGTCAGAGGCCACACCTCCTGCTGAGGTAACATGCACGAGTCGTCATTGCAGTGTGTGTTTGGCGTCATTGTCCTGCTGCAGAATCAGTATGGTGTCAATCGTATGCCTCCGTGATGCAAATCTCCATTTGCAGAAATGCAGCTCCAAACGTTCACAGAACCTCCACCATGCTTCACTGATGTCACACAGATCCACATGTGTGATAGAAATCATCTCGCTAAACATTTATTCCGTCTGGCATTCGTTTGTCTCGGTACAGAACATTTCGTTAATCTCTTCGACTCATTTTCTTGTGTTTGTTCTCAGTCGGTTTGGCTTTGGCGACATCTCCACGAGCAAAAAGCACTTTTTATTCCCCTTTTCCAACCGTTATCTCTAGAAAAGTTCTTCCTCGTATGGAAGTGTCTCTTCTGCAGAAGCAGAGTGTTGGTCGATCACCTCCCGGTGCCTCGTTTGCAGACTCCGCGTAGTCCTCCGATGATGTCTCGCCAGCTGGTCCCAAGAAACTTCTCTCACTAGTTTTCTTCCAAACGTCTTGTTCTCCGTTGTGACGATCTCTTTGTTAAAGCTTCCCTCTGCAGCTCCTGACACTCGAAACTCCTTCGAAACCGTTTACCCGTTTACCAACATTTACCCGTTGTTCTGAACCAGATCTTCACATTTTAACTTTTGATTATTTTTCTTCTCAGGAAAAGACCCAACGGAGCGTCGTGGAGTTTGATGACGAGGTTCTGAACTTGGAGACGGATCTCACTGACCTGGAGTCATTCGGCGAGTCTTCCATCAGCAGTAAGAAAGCCCAGGACAAGCCGAACGAAGCAAAAGCAGCTTCACATCAGCTCCCGCCCTGCCCAGAGAAACACCGCCCATCCTCGAGCACAAAGAACCTCTCGTCTGCCGCTCGGGAGGATCCCGCTGAAGTGAACACTCGTCTAGATGAAGCAGGCGCTGCGGATGATTCTGAGAGGAAGAGTCTGAGAGACGACACAGAGGTGAAGGTTAAGATCTTTATTCCATGGTTGGGGGGGGGGGGGGTGTAACTAATTAAACACTTGTTTTACGTATGTAATGGAAAAATTTTTGTTTGATCTTTGAGACAGGAAGTGCATCACAAACCAGAAACCCCGGCAAATAATTCTTCCACAGTCCTCTTTATCATGTTGAGGATGAAAACATGTCAAACTTTGTTCAGCGTGGCGTAATTAAATGCAATACAAATATAATCGTTAAGTATAATTAGTTTACTATTATAACAAGAAAAGAAAGTTTTGAATCAATGAAAAAACTGTTTTTACATAGAGAAAATAAAATAAAGATAAAATAATGCATCATAAAAACTGTGGAAAACAGGTCGATGCCAAAAAAGTATTTAGACAAAATGTAGAGTTTTGCAATAACATCAAAGATGTATTAATTCATCAACAGATCAGTTACTAAATGAATTGAATTAACACTAATAAATAATCATCATATTTTTAAATAATACTTTCTTTATTTAATTATTACCAGTTGTTGTGGGAATATGTTTGTTTGTTTTTTTCGTACAAAAAACAGAACACCTTTGATATTTTCACAAACGTTTTTTAAAAACATTTTAGAATTTTCGAAATGCATCACATTAAAACAAAATTACTTTTGAAAGCCAATTTGTCTTTTATAAATAAAAAGACAGTTTATAAATAAAGTGATTTAAACCAACGAATGGACGATAAATAAATCTCCTTAAACTGAAAAGGGGAAAGAGCGCCACGAAGTCGACGTGTGGCCAGAATTATATTGCATCTGTAGTTTTAAAAACTACCGTAGAGAAGAAATGGGAAAAGTTAAGGGAAATTAAGCTTTTTGCATCTTGTCTGTGACGGGTTTGAGTCCCGAGCCTGTCTTTTCCCTGTCTTTTTCTACCAGCTTCTTTTCCTGTCATTAAAAACATAAAAAAAATCTTAATATAAAATCGGTTTTAAATTGGAATTAATCTAAAAAAAAAAATGTATTTCTGGGTCTCCTTTTGCAATCTGTAGCTTTAGACCCCGCCCTGAAATCTTGTCATCGTAGTGAATTTATTTAAATTAAATATAAAAGACGCAGATACAAACTCTTTTCGTGTTTTCTTCTCAGCGTCCTCCTATATCGAAACGTCTCAGATCCTCGGAGGAAACCCATCCACACCAGGACTCTGATTCTGATGAAGGACGTCTGGTGATCGCTCACATGGGTTCTCCAGCTCCTAGATCTGCTGCTCAGGAGACGGCCAGCCCCACAAAGCCCCCGGGCAGAGGAGCCAGGAAGGGCATCAAGCGGCAGAGGCAACCTGACAACTGTGACCAGCTGGGGCAGATCCTCCGGATGCAGGATGCCATGCTCAAACCCAGCCCGGGTTCCAACCCGGAGGTGTTGAAAGCTCCAGTCCTGGAGAGGAAAGTCCCGGGAACCAGGACACACTCTCTAGTGAAACAGAGCGTGAGCTCGTACCTGGAGAGCTCCAGAGAGGGGAAGGGGGAGGAGGGCATGATGCCAGCGGATGTTCCGGTGATGCTGGCCACCCAGAAGAAATGTGAGTGAGAACCTCACACGAGGTGAACCTCACACTTCATTCCTCTCCTCCTCCAGCCGCTCTGTGCAGCGCTGTGCTCCGATCTTCCTTTTGCTGTTTGTCTCTTTCTGTTTTTCTTTTGTTCTGTTTTTTTTCTTCAGTCCTGTATCATTTTGTTATTTTTATCTACTTATTTTGATTTCTTTTTGGTTTTAGTTCAATCACATTTTGTTTAAAAAATGTCATTTTGTCTCTGCTTGTTTTGTTTTTTTAATCCTTGGTTTTAGCTTCTAGATATTTTTTTTTTTGCTATTTTTCTTTCATCCATTTAATTGAATTTGTTTTACTTGGGTTTATTTTTCTTCTGTTGTGTTACACTTTATTTAGGAAACTTTATATTTGTCATATATTAAATAATGTATGCAGTGTAATACAATCTATAATATTCTTTTTAAGAAATAAAAAAATAAGAAAATGACCAAACACAAAATCAACCAAAAGAATATATATCATTGCTCTTCTTTTGACAAACTTTCTTTTGTTCAGTTTCATTTTTTTCCAAAGTGTTTCAATTAGTTTTGTCTCTTTTTCTGTCTGTTTCATCTTTAGTCATTATTTCATAATTTTTATTTGTTCAAATCCCTTTTTTTATTGTTTAATTTAGTGGTTAGATTAAACGTTTACTGATACCTCTTTACAACAGTGCTGTGATTGTTTTGTGACTAAGCAATATATTTATTGTTTATTTATGATCTTGTCTCTCAGGCCTGCTGCGGGAGGATCTTCAGGGCTGTGTGGAGGATGAGAGTGACTACGATCCTCCAGAAGAGGGCGCTGTGCTCTATAAGCTCTACAGTCTGTTGGACGTCCTGCTGATGGTGCGCAGCAGTGTGAACATCGCTCTCTCCAAACACGATCGGAGCACGTCGAGGGTGAGAGGAAAAACCTGTATCTCAAACAGGAGAGAAGGAGCAGCTCTGAACGACGAGTTTAAAGTTATTTATTTTTATTGTTATTATTTCCCATAACAATGAGGCGGACATGTTGGTTATCACAGCCTCCCAGAGCTTGAGGCGGAGGCTTACATGAATGTGTTTAGACCGTCGGCAGAACTGCTCTCTGATTGGCTTACTCACATTTAGTTCTTTCAACTAGTTTTACATATTTATCTTGTTTTCATTTAAGCTTCATTTTTTTAATTCAATTAAATAAAAGTATATTTATTTTGTTCACTTTTTGTTTTGTTAAAATTTCTTTAATAAATCTGTTTCTTTGTGTTTCCAGTTATTTTTGTTTCCATACTGTTTCAAGTGTAGTCTGAGTTTATTTATTTATTTTTTTTGCCTTATTTTTTTTTTGCCTAAAAATGAGTTTGTTCTAGTTTTGTGTCATTATTTTCCTCAAGTTCTCTATCTTTGCCTTTACTGGGTTTTTTTATATGTTCTTTTTTCACAAGTTATCATTTTTCGTCTTGTTTTTTCTTATTTTAATTTCATTGTTTCATAGGGTTCCATTTTGTTTGCAGCCATTTTTTTTTCATTCCAAGTGTTTGCATCAGTATCTGACGGCTCGTGGTTTGCAGGTCGTCCCGGTGCACGTGCTTCCCAAGCTGGAGTATCAGCTGTGCTACGGAGCCGAGAGCATGACCCACACCGAGGCGTGTCGCGTGTGGGCAGAGAAGCTGCTGCACTCCAGCACCGAGAGCTACATCAGTGAGAGCTCTTCCTCTTTTGTAATGATGTGTTGCTTCTGAATTTACTTTATGTTACATCTTAAAAAGGATGTTTAATATAAGCCACTGAAATTGTCCCAGTGTTCAGCATGTCGCTGTAGAAGAGCGTCTGAATGTGAGTGGGCAGAGCTTCCAGCGTGCCTCACTCGTGACTCAGTGTTTGGAGTCCGGGTTGCCAGAGATACGGGTGTTTAGCTTTGAACAACGGCTGCAGAACAAAGGAACCACGTTATGAGGCATTTTCTCCAGCAGAGGAAGTGGTGGCCGGGTTCCTGGAGTTTGGAAACACTACATTCAAAAGTTCTTGCTCATGGATCCACAAATAGAATCCATCTCTATATGAAGCTCTAATATTTGATGATTGGAGCTTGTGTGGTCTCTATATGAATATAGAAAAGCAGATATAGCATCAGTGCTGCAGAGAGTTCAGCCTGGAGCCGTAACGAACCCACAACCTCTGAGGAATGCAGCGGAGTCTTGCTGGCTCTGGTCACATGGTTCACACCAGAAATTCCTTCTGCTGCTGTCAGTGGCTCATCCAGGGTTTCACCAACCAGAGCAGAACAAGCTGCAAACTGCACCAGAATGATTTCATACAAAATTAAGCCGAATAGATTCCTGACGTAAAGCTAGGGGCAGCATCTTGATCGTCATCTTTTTCTCGGTCATTAAGTATATCATTTGGACGTTTTACTGTATTTTATAATTTTGTCAGGATTTTTTTAGTTAAAGCGCTTCAGTGTCTATGGCTACTCTAAAAAAAACATAATCATCTGGCGTTTGAGTGTGTGATGATGTCATCGGTGAGAAATATTCAGAGAGTGAGTGACGAGCATCTCTTACCCAATCACAGGTTGGGAAGATACTGCAGGCCAAGACCTGTTTAAAGGTATCCTTAAGTCTTGGTTTGAAGGATGTTTGTTAAATGTTGATATTGTCTGATGGGGATATAACTTCGTTTATAAACGAATCGATCAATAGTAGAGTGTGTAGATCAGTGTGTAGATCTCTTTTTCTCTCTGTACCTCATTTTCTCTCCCTAATCCTCAAATAGACAAGCAAAGTTGCAAATAGCAAGAGGTGCTTAGTTCAAATTTAGTGGGACAAATATTAGATAAATATACTAATAATAATCCATCTTTTACTCGCTTTGAATCTCTTCTTTGTTTTTACGTAACTATATCTACCTCATCACTCTACCTCAATCATACCCGAGGTAGATATGCTCTATCTACCTCATCCTTCTCTTTACTTCTTTCTATCTCAAGTACTCTCTCAACATTAGTACCTGACTAACTCTCCCTTACACCCTTATATATTATATTTACCTCATTTGTATACCTCAATATCTCTACAATGCTCTTTTCCTCACTGTATCTCTTCTTTCCTCTCTTGTTTTATATAGGTGTTTTAAGATAAACGTATGGTTTATCTCCCTCCCAGCATCACTCTACCTTACTTACTCGTTGTAGTAGTCCCTCTTTATCTCAAAGTTCCTCTCTACCTCAATCTCCTTTTCTACTTCTCTCGCAACATCACTCTCTCTACCTCAATCTATCTTTCTTTTTCTGAAACTTTTTCTTTGTTTCTCTGCTTTACTGTCTACTCCTCCCCCTCTCTGCATCACTTTACTTCATTTATTCTGCATGTCTCTTCCTCTCTACTTTCCTCTTTTGCTATACTAATCTCTCTACCTCACTCGTACCTCACTCTCTCACTTCCTCAGCCCTACTTCTTTTGTCATCTCTTGTACATTCTCTTGAGTGTTGGACAGTTGATTAAGCCTCTTGTCGCATGTCTTACAGACATCTGCAAATCTCCCCCCTCCCCCCACTCTCTCTGTTTGTTCAGGTCGTGTCAATGCCCTCACTTCAGAGGTAGCTGAGGTCCAGAAGCTCTCTGATGACTGGATGCAGAAGCTGACGTGTGACTTAAAGTCAGTTAAACTTAAAGTCAATAAAACTATTAGTTTTATTTTCTAGGCAAAATGGTTGCAAAATTGTTTTGGATATTTTCTTAAATGCATGTTTTATTTCAAGTGATATTGTGAAGTCATTTCAAGTGTGTTTTAAACTGTTACTTCTTTATTTTCTATAATAATCATTAAACAAATGACTTCATATTTCTTTTCAGCCCAACTCGATGCTTAAACAACCTCTACAACATACTGAAAAAAGTCACAGGGTGAGTGTGCGGTACTTATTTCACAGTGTTATATATTTTTCCTAGTTCTTGGCTTTAACACACATCTCAGGTTACAGGAAGGCCGATATTTGCTGGTGCACAAACCTCGTGAAGGTTTCATCACCATATATAAAGCTGCTGATGAGAGCAAAGTGGTACGCAGTGCTTATAACCTGCAGGCCGTACACAATGGACCCCCTATAGTACCGCCTGGGGTCCCATGGGTTGCTTTAGACCCCACTCACATCCTACCATTTCACCAGAGGCACAACAGACCTCCCTGCACGTTTCCTCCACCACCTCCCATACCACCCCGGGTAAGATCATGGAAAATTTTCTGAATATCTGGCAACATTTCCTCTGTCTATCACATAACGATGGCTCTTTTGCAATCTGGCAACACGTTTTCACTTTTATTTGTTTGGTAACAAAACATTGTCTCTTGTTACAGCTAAAGGCTTTATATACAATGGTATTATGAAGCTTAATGTAATGTCAACATACATCTGATAGATCTGATCTGCACCCAGGTGTTCTGTACGTCACTGATTCTGGACACAAACAATCTGGACTTTTAATCTTGACTCCATATAATCTTATAATTGAGTAGAAAGGGCAATAAGGGCTAGCTGAGAACTAAAAACACAAAATGATAAAAAAAAGACACAAGTAAAGGATTAATAGGTTGAAGTGAAGGGCAGGAGGGTGGGGGGGGGGCTTGCCGATGGACACAAAGAACTAGCTGAGGAATAAAAACACAAAATAAAAATGGAGGCTCAGTGCCTTCTCGCGCAGTAATGGCGCTTGTTCAGATGGCAGCAAAGAGACACGTGATGATATACACATAATAAATACGGACAAGGAAGACAACCGTCAAGACATCGATGGAATTCCATAAGAACGTTTTGAGAGAGCGAAGGATGCAAACCAAAGGAAACCTAACAGAAGCACAAAGAGGTGGGAGAAACCCTGACGATAGGTGAAATTTGATAATTTGCTACGGCACACTGGTTGGAAAATGCTGCCCTAGACACTGATTGCTCAAAACTAACCAAACTTTTAATTATCGGCATTAGGAAGAATTCAAAAGAACAGCTAATGTTGTATGAAATATAGAATAATTGTGTACGTACACATTGTGAAATCTGTCTCCAGATGTTGTCTCTGGTCATAAATAAGTTGACTGAAGGTTAAGAGTAACTTCTTGTTGAAATGTTTTTATTTTCGAGATCAACGTTTCCCTGACACACAATCAGCCAGCGGCGACTACTTTCCCATGATTTCCTCAAACATCATTCCTCAGCCGAGCGAACACACCCGTCCCTCAATCATCGATTTGAGCAACCGCTGATGTCGAAACGAGTTACGAAACCTTCAGTGACTCACTGTTTCTGGCTGCTCTACTTCTCAGATTCTGGTGATGGTTGGTTAGAAATATCTCTGTAGAGATTGTTCCTATAATGTGATAGGATCCCTCACACCCCTCCTGATCTATGCTCTCGAACACTCTTACATCACTCCATCCGTCCGGCCTGAGCTAACATTCGTAAAAATTCAGCAAGATCTTCAACCAGAACGTGGGAGGGGTCTGAAAGAATGCGTAGCATCCTGTAAATGCTCTCTATGAATGTCCTGAGGCTTGCTGACACATCGAAGGTGGATTCGCAGCTCTCGGTACTTTAGCATTGCTCTTTTAGACTGTCATCGGATTCAAGAGGACCTTTACAGTTGAGTAGTTTGGTTTTTGGTTGTAGCGTTGTGCTACAATTTTTCATATCTCCAGACCACTAGAGGGCACTGTGTCGAAACTTTGCATGCAACATTAGATCATGGTTATTCCAATATTCACCAAGTTAGGGGTCAGTACGCTCAAGCGTTGTAGAGTTGTAGCTTTAGGACCATTTTATTAAGCGCTGCATCTTATAGATTTTATATGTACTTTATATATTTATGTTTATGTTTATTTTACCGATGTTACCAACTTTTTGTCTGCACAGTCAGAGACTGTGAACCAAATTTCCTGAAAATTAGATGAACGGCAAGAGGTTCTTTATGTCGCCATTGATGGTGGAAGAGGAATTTCTCTAATTACCAAAATAAATCTTTTTTTATGAAAAAAATAAACAATATTCTTCTGTCAGACTCTTTACACATGGTGTAATAATGATACCGGCGATAATTACACAAACCTTCTCTCAGTCTGCAGCCGAGAACGAACCAAATCCGAGGAAAAAGAACAACAACAAGAAGAAAAAGAATAAAAACAAGAAGATTTCTCCTAAGAAACAAGAGTGGCTCAACAAAGTGAGAGTCCTCCAGAAGACAGGCCAGACGAAAAAAACGACGATCCCTGCTAGCACTTAGCATTGTGTGCTCTCCACTGTTTACCATTTTCAGCTATTTTGTATATTCAGTAGAAAATATTTTACACGAATATGTTTTTTTTTGAGGGGGGGGGGGTGCTTTTAGACCATTAAAAATAAATTTAGTTTCTAGTTTAAATATTCCTCAATTGAGAGTTTTGGTACTAAACAATAAATATTTACCTACTAAGAAACCTTAGTGTTCACACTGTCATTTTTTACGATGTGGCGGCTGTATCTTTTAAAACCAATAGAGTAAATATAATCTCTTCTGAATATATTTACTCAAAGTACTGATAATAGTATTTACCTGGGGTGCGCACAAGTAAAAGTACAAACGCTCCGTCAAATATTTACTCTCGTAAAAGTAGGAACTCTAATAAACTGATTCAGATGATCCATAATAGACATCGTTGAGGGGGATACCAAGCAGGAGCTTTTCTGCTGCCGTTATTTAGGGTCAACCCATTGAAATAGAGAGCTCCTCCTGAACCTTGTTAATAAAACGTGGTTTCACACATTGATCAGCCTAGCACATTTGCAGATTATCAAACGGTGTACTATAGCTGTCTGAGATCCACCCCTCCCCCCTCTATGCGATGTTCGAGGCTCATTACAAATGTTAAAAATGCTATAGTTTCCTCATTAAACCTCAAACCTTACAAACACACTCCCATCATTAGTATATTTCATCTTTTCCACTTCGCTCTTGCTGCAACACCCGACTGACCTCATGCATGTTTCCATGGCAACTGTAAACACAGATATATAGGGATCCAATCAGAAATGTGGCGTCAAATGGAGAGCTTCCCCCACACGGTAAATGATTGGTTGATCAGGGGGGAGTGAGAGTTTAAGAAGATTTATGTTTAGGCTAGCTATTTATCATCCCATCTCTAACGGAGTTCACTGATTGTCTTCAGCCTCGTTTGCCCCCAGTCCACAGTCTACAGACTGTCCGCCTGAGTCTCCGATCCTGGTTTCTTTTCCATTCTTGTACTATTGTTACCAATTGTTGTCTTGGTGACTCTAGTCCCAGCTTCATTAAGAACATAGTTTAGAACCTCTCATGGTTCTCTGAGCTGGTTCCTTACTGTTCTCATGATCATGTGACTTTACAACTTTACTCTTTCATTTGTTTCTAATCTCACCAATCTTCCTGACCCTTGCAGGTCCACAATCTTGTCACCGACACCCCACTCTTTGCTTTGGGCCAAGATGGAGAAGCAAATCTGATTGTTTGCTTCTCAGACTTTTCTAAAGATATTAGTGTCTTGTAGCACCTTGATGGCAGGGTTTAAGAACAGTCTACTATTGAATTTATAGATTGATAATGTATTTGTTTGTGGAGTAACTCTCAGCACACAGGCCCAGGTTCAAGTGCTGCGATTCTACTGATGCTGTATGTCAAACGAGGTGAGTGATCTTTGAGTCAATCGTCTCCGATTCCTGATCAAATAACATGCACAACCTTAATTTCCATTAGGATTAGAGACAATGCATCAGTTTACAATCCTTCCTTTCCTTCTAGGACTTGTAAAGCTGCCGCAGTGAAGTTTCCACCTCTTTTTTTTGTAAAATGGGTGTGTCCTCAGAGTGGGTCGGTGTGTTCCCTGATGGGCGGGGTTAACAGTAAAAGACCTTCCTCTGGTATTTAACCACCACACCCATCTCACTTTCTGGGACTCCTCTGCAGAATCTGTTGTCAGCTCATCACAAAGGTAAACTTGAGACTCTTTTTAAATGTTCTGTGTAGAATTGAAGTATTTCATTGAGTTCAGATCATTTTTGGGAGAAACAATGCTGTTAAAGATTGAGAACCTGAGCCTGTGATGGTAAGAGACAGAGATGGATGTCACAAGCTTTAAGGAATTTTCCCAGCGTGCTCTTCTCTTGGGTGTGTGCCTGTTTGCTCTGGCTTTTAAAATCACTGTTTATGCCGACTGTTTTGTTTAAACTATACCTGGCAACCGCAGCAACTCTCGAGTCATTCACTGAGGAGAAAAAAATCACTGCTCTTTATTTTCTAATGCACTTTCTTGAAGATCCCTGTTATTGAATTTAAATTCAGTTTCACAGAAAAGCTACATTTGATCAGAATAGTGTTTTGGGCATTTTTACATTATAAAGTTTAGCAATATTCCAGAAGTAGATGATTGAATAGTTGCTCTACAAGCAAAACCAGTTCCTGCTCTGTGTGTTTGCATCATAAGCTCAAAACTGAGACGCTAATGCGATGGAAATCTTAGTTTTCTGACTCGTTCTGGCCAGAAAGAGAGGCTGTAGTACGGTCTTCAGTGACTCCCTTGAAGCTCTGCGTTACATAACTCTGCAGGTCATCTGACAAATGCTCAGATTTTCCTCTTAAAGCTACAGTTGACCCAAAAACAAAAGTGTTTTCTTTTATTCCTCTAAAAAACAAGGAGTAATTGCTTTTGAGATGTCGCTCTGAACGACAGCCATGTAAATCAAGAGAGTGATGGAAATGAATGGGTGTGTTTCTCTCTCTCCAGGAAGCCCAGGATGGCGATGATCTCCGAGTTTTTAGGGCAGCTCACCCTGCAGATGGGTGGAGTAAGTCTCCTTTACATAGACGATGTGGCTGGAAACAAATAATCATGGGGTGATGAATTAAAAAAGGTTGTCTCTCTTCACATTGAAGCTGTAGGTGGTGTCCACGAAAGGAAATAAAAGTGCATGACGTTTGACTTGGCTGCTATTTTATTTTTGCAAATATACTGCAGCGCTTTGATCACCTGCAGATCCTGGAGCAGAAAGAGACCACAGAGATTCATTAGAATCATAAACTTGAAATGATGCTGATTCCAATTCAATGTTCAAGTACTGATTCTGAAATTATTACGACTAATTAAGTATTGAGCTCCAAGAACTGATCAGGAAAACACTGTTCGATAAAATGCTTGAACTGATTTGTTTAATCATTGTACTACTTCAGAAAACACCAGTACTGATTCAATAAACACCAGTAACGATTGGAAAAAATACTCTTTTCTATTTGTAAAATACTTGAATTGATTCACTGGATACCAGTTCTCATTCAGAATATTGTAATACTGAGCTCCAAGTACAGATTCAGAAAAAGCTAGTTTCTGTTTTGAACGTCACAGAATTTGACAAATAATCTAATAAATGTACAAACCGCCACACAACATGAATTCTGATGATTAAAAGTGTGTTTGATGGTATTAAAAATAACTTTGTTTATAAATGTAACACAGAACAAAGTAAGTGTAGCATTCGTTTCCTCCCTGCAGGGGGAGCCCACCTTCCCTACCGTGGTTCCAGAACCAAACTTTGATCCAGATAAAGATGCTGCAAGGATCGAGACCGCCATCAAAACCAAAGGTGAGGGGGAGGAGCGATGAGGAAGAGTAGTGTGTGATGATGGGGAAGACTTTGACCAAAATAAACCGAATGACAGTAATGACTCGAGCAGTGGGTGGACAGTTTGGTGGAGGCTCATAATGAGAGTTTAAACTGGGAAAAGTGAGTCACCATCGTCGCATCTGGACCAATCTAAAGCCAACGCCTGCCACACACACCACATGCTTCTGAAAAGCTCAAAGCGCATGTCCTGGAGCTGGAAACTAATGCCTGGTGTGCTTTTCTTGATTTTGCTGCACATGTAACTTTGCAAAGCCACTACACCAGAAGATGGGACGGTTGTTTCGTCCGGTTGAAGCTAATCGTTTGTTTGTTTTAGGGGTGGATGAGCAAACCATTATTGACATCATCACTAAACGAACGTACGGCCAGCGGCGAGAAATTGCTTTCGCATACGAGCGGAGAGCTAAGAAGGTGAGTATCTTTACTGCTCATCACTACTGAACAATTCAGAAACCCTAAGGTAAGATCATCTACCACGAGAGGTGGGCTTCTTTGTTCATCTACTGGCTACCGTTCCAGTACACTTTTGTTGACTGGATTCTGGTTCCAAGGATACTAATAATTTTGGCATTGATGGCTTGGTACAGATTCATCAGATGTTGGTTCTACTTCATTAGACACTGACGTTATTCAGTAGTTCAGAATGATTCATTAGGTTTATCCACTCAGTCATTTCATACTTTTGCAAATCCATTCGTTCTAATTCAGTAGAGGCTAGTGCTGAATAACAGACAACAATAAAGATTCATTAGATGATTGATAGATTCAGTATAATATTATACTCATTCGTTAGATATTAGTATAGATTATTCTTTAGATTCTAGTTCTGATTCAGTGGATCCCAGTACTGATTCAGGAAATGCTAAAACTGATTCATTAGATTCTAGTACTTGGTAAATAAGTACTCTTCCTTAAATGTTGTTTTTATTGACAAATGTTGTCGATTCATGGGATTCTAGTTCTGATTTCTTGAGATTGTGTTACTCATACAATGTCTGTGGTCTCCACAAGTTAATGGTGCGTGATCCTTGCTCTCGGATTCTTTGATTCTAGAAGTGAGGATTGAGGTACTGAATCATGAGGTACACGTGTTTTGTGCTGATTGATCTCTGATTCGTTCACTGGTGCACTCTAAGCTGTTCTGGTTGATGATGCCTCTTGTTCAGGATATGATCTCAGCCCTGAAGAGCGCCCTCTCTGGATCACTGGAAACCGTCATCCTGGGACTCATGAAGAGCACTGCACAGTTCGATGCCTCTGAGATCAAAGCTTCGATCAAGGTGAACTAATTATTAATCTGAAGTAGAACAACTGCTGCGTCCAAATGAAAGCCATTTGAAAAGAGGAGAAGGTTTCTAGAGGTGAGAGATGGTTGTGTTCGCAGGGTCTGGGAACTGACGAGGAGTCTCTGATTGAGATGCTCTGTTCTCGAAGCAATGAGGAGATCACGGAGATCAAGAAGGTCTACAAGGAATGTGAGTTTGGAGACTGAAGTGCTGCACGTCTCAGGAGCATGTGACGCCAACCCATGTTTGTGTCTGATGCTAGTGTTCAAGAAGGATCTGGAAAAGGACGTGGCTGGAGACACCTCAGGAGACTTCGCTAAGCTCCTGCTCGCTCTGGTTGAGGTGAGGTCTTCAAGAATTTGAGCTCGTTGGGGTTCCAGAGACTTTTGCTTGATTTTAAGGGCTTTTCTTCCTCAGGCCAAGAGAGATGGGCCCAGCTCTGTAGTTGACAACCAGAAAATCGACGATGATGCCAGGGTAGGTTTTTGAGGTGCACTCACTCCCACGTTTCGGCATTCTGACTCTTTTCTGCATCTTTATGTAAAATACTCCTCGCCGCAGGCTCTGTACGATGCTGGAGTCAAAAGAAAAGGCACCGATGTGAAGTGCTGGATCTCCATCATGTCTGAGAGAAGTGTTCCTCACCTCCAGAAAGGTTCGAGAGCATTTTAACCCTTCGTTCTTTCCCATAGAACAGTTTCCTGCAAGAAGTTATTATCGCGATTGCTTTTCACAGTGTTCCAAAGATACAAGAGCTACAGCCCCTACGACATGCAGGAGAGCATCCGCAAAGAGGTGAAGGGAGACCTGGAGTTGTCCTTCCTTACACTCGGTGAGATGCTCGGTTCTGATGGACATCACAAATTGCTTTATTTCTGGGTTTTAATCATGATTTGAACGAACATCTCTTTAAACTCTCACTGTTTCACTGGGTTCTTGCAGATTTACGTCATTTATTTTGAATAAATCCATGAAACCATCACGTTTGTTACTGACCGATGTTCAGAGCATTAAAACAAATTAGCATGGTTAGCAAATAGATGAGAGACCCCTAGAGCACGCAGGTAGAAGTGCTAGTGAAACCCTGTGTGGGTCCTAGTGCCCCTGATATGGACAGTTAAACTGAGATCCTGAGTCAATGTTCCGTAAAAGTCCAAAGATGCTCTGTCTGTCCATCAGAGCGTCCAAAGTATCCCTGAATTTCAACTGGCTGCAGATGATCGCTCGGGAGAGAGGGATTGTTCTAGAGAAGGTGTACACTTCTTTAGGGTGAATAACGGTGAACCGATGATCGTCGAAAAATGTTCCGGCTCCTGTGGTGTGGGCTACAAGCCAGACATTTCAGGATGATGAGTGTTTGAATTTCGATCCCGACGACTTTCCATCCTCTCTCTCTCTCTCTCTCTCTCTCTTCCATCTCGTCCTGTCTCTCTTCATTGTCCTACAGAAAAAAAATTCAACAAAAAGGAGCTTGCCATAAAAATAAATCCTAAAATATCACGTAAGGGTTCTCAACCTTTGTCACGAACATTAAAAATGAGCACAGGTGCTTCCTGTTTCCCTGAAAATCCTGGAGATGTAAATATTGATATTCATTAAACTCATTTCCTCCTAGACCATTCTTGCTACAGCCACCAAACTTTCCCAAGACATCCAATCTGGTCTGATTGGTGTTATTATGTTTTCAGACTGGTGCCACTAAAGGAATTCTGGGAAAAGTCACTGAGAATGCTGGGAAATTCCCTGTTGACGTAACAGGGGTTCAAACTTTGAAAAACTGTAACTCAAACGTCAAACTCGCCAGACTCGTGGAAGTCATCTGAGCAAAAACATACAAAGCACTGTGCAAAAGTATTTGACCCCCAGGCTTTAGAAGGGGTTAAATGTTTATCTTAAAATGTTTAACTTAGAAAATAACTTAAAATGGCCGTAGAACATAAAGGAAATCTGATGGAGAAATGAGGCTTTGTTAGGTAACAGCTTAAATTTTTTATGACATCACTGACAGCTCCCTAGCAACCAAACTGTTTACCCTAGCAACCACATCTTCTGATCTCAGCTTTGGTTAATGATAGAGACATGGGGGCACTCACAGTGAACATCTTGTAAAAGTCATTTTAAACTACAATTTAGCAAGCCAACTACAAAGTGTGTGTCGTTGGTGTTTGTCTTGCTCATGGTGGAGACGCTCAGATATGTATGACGCTCTGCTGTCAAATCGACCAATCACAGAGCTTAGGGTCTGCGTCTATGCTGCACAGAGACACAATGTTTGGCAGGTGCACGTCAATCTACAGCGAATGGGTCTGTGTCTACGCTGAGGCTGTAAGTTGGGCACATCTCAACAGCTGACATGGTGTTAGCATGAAAGTCAGTGTTAGCATTCCTGCGCATCTCTTTCCTAAAGTGAGGCCTATCACACACATGTCTTCCACACTTTAAAACTTTTCTGATCAAATGTTCATCAGAAATGAGCGCTGATACTTAATACGTGCATGGTTTTCCTGACGTTATGTCGTGATTTTAACGGAAAAAGGCGCTAAACGTCAGATTGTGGTCATTGTTTGTGTCCGTCTTGGTTTATAACATGAGCAGCTCAATCTAATCTGCAGCTTTTCTCATCCTCAGTTCAGTGCTTTGAAAACAAACAGCTGTACTTCGCCAGCAGACTCCAAGATGCCATGAAGGTAAAATTTGTGATTCTCGTGCCAGGGGAAGGGCACTGTGCGGCATGTGGATGGAATTAGTTCTGTGCCACAATGATCAAACAAAACTTCACGTTAAAAAATATCAAAACACGGCACTTTTTTGAAAGTAATCCAATGCAGGAAGTAGTGATATATTTAATTATTGTATGTGTATTGAAACATATTGATTATATTTAAAATGTCGTTATCAATGCAGAGGAAAATTACGTATTGTGAGCATTGGATGTATATTGTTAACACAAACACTATCATAGCTCTAAATATGTAAATATTTTACTTTTTGTAATATATCAAATAAAATATGTTGTAAAACACACAGGTTTGTAATTAAATGGACATTAGGACAAAGTGATATATAAAATGCTAGATGTGTTTTATTTCAATATAAAATTGTTGCGCTGAAAGGTACAAATGCGTATAAAGATTTGCAAATGTGTGTCTCAATCTTCAAATGCGCTTCTGGTTGATTTTGTGAAAACACGTGATTTTTGTTACACTTTTTCCGTGTACGATATGTAAAAGGAGTTGTATGCGTAGCGAGACGGAGTTTTCCTGCCAGCAGGTGGTGCCAGTCCCCTAGAGTGCAGTTCTTGTACAGTCCACGAGTCAATTTGTGTGAATGAAAAACAATGTCGCTATATCAAACACACATTTGTACCTTAAATTTCTACAATTTTATTCCCATATATAAGTGAGCTGTCAATCACAATCTCACTAGCCAATCAGAGCGAGCTGCTGTTAAGCCCCGCCCTTACAAGAGATTTGTGCCGGAAAGGCAAACACAGTTATTCGAAAAGTGGGTTTATTTGAAGACTATGCTCATTTATTTTGATATTTGATATTTATAAGGATTTATTTATCCTGATACCTAAAGGCCTCATGTTAAAGTGTGAGCAGACAGCCCGAAGCACGTTTAACAGCTTTATCTGTGTCTTCTGCTGGTGTTTTTCAGAGCAAAGGGGCAAAGGAGAAAGTTCTGACACGGATCATGGTCTCCCGCTGTGAGGTGGACCTCAAGAAGATCCGGGAGGAGTTCAAAAAGCACTTCGGGAAGTCGCTGCATCAGACGATCGCGGTATCTATCACCAAATATCACTTTGTTATTTCTGCAAACAGAGCTCGTCTAAAGTGTAGGGGCTGCAGCCGTGCATGGTTTAAGCTCCTCCTGACTGCTCCAGGAGACGAAGCAGGTGTCGTCCCACAATCTGTGAAGAACCCCAGAACCAAACACACAGTACACACTGGTTTTAATCAAGAAAAGATCACTAATCTGTATTTTATGGCTTTCACAGAAACAGATGTACAAATGTATAGTCAGATAAACATTTGTTTTGTAAATATAATATATTACTGTGTGTTAAAACTATGCTAGAGGTGAGCCGTAGTAATTTACAATAGCTTCTTTAATTGCTACTAATGTTAATATCATTATTAATGATTCCGAAATGAACAAAATTAGTGACATTTACTTCTTTGAAACCACTTTTAACATGTAAAAAATAACAGTCCTCTTTTAAGAAATGGAAAATCACCAATAACCCGCTAAAAGTGATTTAAAACACTAATGTTAAAGTCACACACAGCCACTGCTTTACAAACAACTTGCTGTTCACTGAGAGTCCCGTGTTTAGAGTTGATACATGGAACAGCTTTTAAAATTTGAAATAGCTACAAATATAAATACAAATAATTTGTCTTCGCAATTTTCCTTTATGTGTGTTCACGTTGGAAGCCCCCTGTAAACATCACGGCGGTCACTGGGGGGCGCTCGTCACTTGTGTTTCACGCAGTAATGGAAAATCACATGTACTGCGCTGATGTAAAAGGATTATTTCGACCTTATAATGACACAATGTGAAAATAGTTGTTAAATATTTTAAATATGAATAAAATTAACAGAATCGACTGTATACGAGAAACCTGACCGGAAGTAGTTCTCCTTTTGCGCACGCCCAAACAAATCGTGTTTATTACAGATTATGGATTCACGGCGAAGTTAGTAAAACAAGTAATTAATGAAAAGTTAGTAAAGTCAAGTCATTTCATAGAATGTTTGAAATTAAAGCCTAAACTTCTGTCTTTGTTAACTCACTTTTATTTATTTGTTGTTGACCACAACACAAGATTTGGGAAACAGAAGAAAACATGCCTGAACAACTAGCTAAGCTAGCACGTTTTAGCATATGTAAGCTCATTTAGTGAGCATTTTAGATCAAGATACAGTTTGTGCCGCTATGAATCCTAGTCCACACGCGGCATGTTTTAGAGTGTCCAAGCATAATTAGCATAATTTAGCACATGTTTGGCATAAAATAGCCTTGCTAACAGTTACTTAAACATGTTTTATTTATAATATTTTTGTGCAAATGCTAAATATATGCTGCGATGTTCCCATTGCTGCTAGCTCTGTGCAGTGCTTCTTCTGGATGAGTGTGTGCGTGTGCGACCCGGTTGATCCCAGATCTCTATTGATTCCTGTGTCTGTTTGGTTTTCTCAGGAGCACACAAAGGGTGATTACCAGCGGGCCCTGCTAAGCCTGTGTGGAGGAGATGATTAGCCGGCAAAGAAAACATCACCGCAGCTTCCAGGAAACTCACCCTCTCTCAGACTGGAAAGACTCTTGCTCATCCAATGAAGGAGGATCGCAGAACAAGCCGAGGCCTGAACGTGTCGGATTGAACCATGTCTGAAAAAAAACCCTTTGCAAAGATTCAATTTGATTCAAAGATGATGATTATACAAATAAAGTGAGTTAAGATGTTACACTTTTTTTATAGCAGATGCTTGTACATTTGGTTTGTCAACAATAAAAAATTAATAAAAGTGAGTTTCCTTGTTTCTGTGTTGTCTTTACAGAATATTATTGTGTTAACTGCTAGCATACAATGGGCAATTTAAAAAGAATTAAGGATATGTTTCGGAAGATATAATACTGCTCTTTACCTTCTCAATTGTAGGTGATCTGTTACTAAGAAGAATTTGTGTTGAGAAGTTGAGGAATGGAACATATTTTTTTGGGGTGCAATTCTGAAGTCTGCCCACTAGAGAGCGACACAGACCGAGGCAGAAAGACTGGAGCAAGATGCTTCACCTTTAAAGTGGGTCTTTTTGTGGAGGCAAAGTATTGTCCTGCAGAAAAGTTTACCTTCTGTATTCGACTGGTTTGGAGCTCTACTTGTCGTCTTGCATTCCTCACACAGGTGGTGCACCTACTGGGAGGCACAGTGGGTCTCAAATCAAACGCCTTGCCCTAAGTATTACAAACACATGGAGTGTTTCTATTTGTTAACTTTGTGGTTCCAGAAAACTGTCCACATTCTGGATGAACTGCATCCTTATAGCCGTCATCCAGTTGCCTAGTTACAAGCCTGTCAATCATCTCTACAGTTTCAGAAGCTTGATCGTATGCTGTAAGTAGCTTATAATATAGCTTATCTTTATAACAAACTCTTAACTACATTATCAACTACATATTTTTCATCCTGTAGAGCATAGGTGTCAAACTCAGTTCCTGGAGGGACCTGAAGCTTACAGCCTGAAGGACCGATACGATGTGCATCAGTTGTGTTTAGTTGAGGTTGGAGCTAAACTGTGCAGCGCTGTGGCCCTATAGGAACTGAGTGTGTCACCCCAGATGAAGAGCACTATGGCTGTGAGTTTCCAAATGATCCTTTAGATTCTAAATATACTCAGCGATTAAAAAACTACTTTATGGTTGGAATACGAGGGGCTTTATCTGAGGTGTGATGTACTTTGTCGGCCATATTGGAAACCAAATGTAGATACATCTTGTTTCTCTCTTGGCATTACACAATTTAAAATTGACCTTGTATCTCATTGGGATTACTGCATTGTACAGATTGTGTGTGTGGAGAGAGAGAGAGAGAGAGAGAGAGAGAGAGAGAGAGAGAGAGAGCCAGAAGCATCTTCTTTGGTATCACTTTGATGTTTGCGACTGCTTTTTAATCATCATATTTAATTCAGTAACAAATACTAAATGTTTGATCTCTTCTGCAATTTACATATTTTCTCCCTTAACATTAAAACATTTTTATTGGGGAAAAAGTCCCTTTAAAATTAGACTAAGCTTCCTAGCGTCTGGATTGAAACCCATCATTTACTTTACTTCGTTTTATAAAACTGTTTAAAGATAAAACAAATCAAATTGTCAAATGATCGAGCTAAATAAAGACATTTGTGCAAGAAGGTAGCTAGTCTTATATAAACTCTCTGGCCACTTTATTAGGTACACCTCAGCATGTACAAGAAACCAGTCTGAGATGATTCGAGCACATGGAATGTTGTCCTGCTGGAAGTAGCACCAGAAGATGGAGACACTGTGCTCGTAAAGGGATGGAGATGTACGATATACTCAGTGAGGCTGTAGCACAATGCTAAATTGGTTCTAATAGATCCAGAGAGTGGCAAGAAAATATCCCCCATACCATTACACCACCACCACCAGCCTGATCTATTGATACAAGGCCCTTGAGATGGTTGTGTGTGAAAATCCTAGTAGAGCACCATTTTCTGAAATACTCAGACCAGCCCGTCTGGCACCTTCAATCCCCTTTTTGGCCTTTTCTGCTGCTCTCTTTCAACTGCAGTAGATCGTCTATATGCCTCAATGAATTGAGTTGCTGCCGTGTGATTGGTTGATTAGATTTGTGCATTAATGAGCTGTTGGACAGGTGTACAAACCTTATCAAAATGTGTTTAGTGTTGTTGTTATTATTTCTCGGTGTTCATGTAGAATCCGTCATATGTATTTGTACATTTACTTACAGCATCATGTTTCCTGACTAGATAATATATTCCACGAGATTAAATCTTATCAAACGTCTTTGAGAGCAATCAAACAGTTATCACCCTCATTCTTCACCGAGGACGCTTTATTTAGATGTTTTAATCATTAGTGTGTTTTGCTGTGTTTGTTTGGTGCTAATTATTTAATTAAAAATGTTAATTTAACCTCCAGCAAACCTGATTAGCATAGCAGAGCGTGTTGCTCGCTGTGTTTAGTTTGTGGTCTCTGAGGGTGAGATGAAGAGAGAGATTAATTAAACATTTTTATTTAAATCTTGGAAAAAAACATATTATTTGGTTGATGCATGCTTGATCTAAAACTGGGTTCAAACAAACCTGATTTTGAAGACATTTCTCAATCATAACATATATATATATATATATGATGCGACTACAGATTATAGATATAAAAGTTGAATTGATTTAAATTGATTATTATTTTAAATTATTATTAGATTAATAGATTATTATTTTTAATTATTATTATTAATTTTTAAATAGAAATTATTATTAATAGATATAGATCCATGATTAAACTTGTGTTTCAATATTGATCTAATGTTAATCAAACAGTAATCTGTAGTTGCATAAAGTAAAATTCTGAGTTACAAACTATTTTTTTTATTGATTTTGCATCTTTTTAATGTAATATTAACAATTTTACATTTTCTAGCAAATTAATCATACCAGTAACCTCAAAGTAGTCTCTCAAAGACAGATGCAATTAATTCCATGGTTAATATTTCTTTTTTAAGTTTATAAGTGCTGAAATTTATTGTCATCTTGCTATAATATTGATGAGGACATTACCCCTTTGTGCTGTGTTATGTTTATTGCCAATAAAAGATAAAATACAGAGTAAAGGGGCTCGAAACAGTATTTTGCAAAGCATGTCTGAGATTTACACCTGGCTTCTGTGACAGATTAATTCCTCAGTCATAAAGACGAGAGTACCTCTCATATTTCCCTGTTTTATGTGGATGTACAACATGCTGTTCTCCCTGAAAGCCTGGCCCACGGGGACCCGCATCGATCCCGGGGGAAAACTGAAAATATAGCGGATTAAAAACGATGCAATTTAGCGCCGCAAACGGCTGCAGTCAATCAACGTCAACCGGAAGCTGTGAGTGTGACTGTGAATCAGGAGCTGCACCTTCGAGCCAAAATGGCGTTTTTAACGGTCAACTGTGTTCAAAGGTGATTAAACATGTAAGTGTACGCGTTTGTGATATTTTAAAAGAAACAATGATGTTTATGCCCTTATTTCGAACAAAATTTAGTTAAAAATGAACAGACATGTTGTAAATACAATACTTATGTCATGATCTCAGCAATTTTTCACATTCATAACGGCTCTGGTTAATTAATTAAGTGAAATTGGGTTAAACGTCATTTCACAGCATTTCTTACTGTTTTAATCCGTTAAAGGATAAATAACGTTACTATCTTTGTGTTCTAATCACAAAAGTCAATAGTTTTAACAGATTTAACAGTTATTTAACTATCGTTAGCCCCCTTTCAAATTATTTTAGAAAATGATTAATGTATATTTTATTTATACTTTAAAACATACTTATTTATACTTAATACAAAACTGCCTGTTAGAACAGATGCTACTATCCATAGCTTTTTGGCAGAAATACAAAAATGTGTGTCAGGCTGATATTTCGGGTGTTTTTTTCAACATTTCTAAAATAAATCTTAATGTCTTGATGTGAAAGTTTTCTGATTATGGATCATATTCTTCCTGCTATTTTAATGCATTTTTATGATGGTGCGAACATTTATTGTGGCAAATACATGCATATATATATGTGTGTGTTTGTTTATTATGTGTTATTATTGTGTTTCAGAGTTCCAAACCAAAGTGGTGGAGGACTTGAGCTTGTGTCCAGGATTCAGCAGAGACTCTTCTTGAGAGGTATGCTGTTAAACTCCTTCTGTTCCCGCCATGTGTGTAATACAAAACAAACGACATCCATCTATCTACAAGAGCTGCAAATGCTGCTGGTTTACCTGACATCTCGAATCTTCATAATGTTTAATTATAGACTAGACCAGGGAGGCTTACAGTCTTAACGGGACACAGTGCTTGTCTTGTGTGTGTTCCCATGTCCTCCAGCTAACATTCTCTCCATCCGCCTGTTCTGTGCAAAGCAGCATCTCCACAGGCAAAGCCAGAAGAGCTGCTCCGCATCCAGTAGTTTGATTAATATTTCCTAAATTCTCATTATTTTATATTTGAGGGGTCTGGTGTGTCCCTTGGGTTGATTAGTCAGTGGTAAACCTCTTGGCTCCGGGCTCCAGCTGAAGATCTGTTTGGATGGGAAGATGATGAGAGGCTTGTTTCCTTTGGTGTTGTCATGTCAGCCGTAGAACTCAGAAAGAGCTGCTTAGAGTCGTCCTGTCACTTGCGGCACCAAACAATAGCACCGGCAAACACTGAAGCACAATGTTCATGGTTAAATACTTTATATTTGTAGCGATACCAATTTATCAATTTGCACAAAACCACTTTACTCTCAATGTTTTCTGTTGATTGAATGTTCGTACCGATGAAGTTTGTTTTGGAGAATCACAGCATTTTAAAATCTGATCAGGTATGTGTTTCCATTTTCTAGTTAATGTAGAGATATAAACTAACCGGCCACATTATTAGATACAACGGTTCAAATGCCCATCAACACAAGTTTTAAATCAGCCAATCACACGGCAGCAGTGCAATGCATTTAGGCAGATCCACTGGGATTTCATCATCTGTAGGGTTTACAGAGAATCTCAGCCTTCAGTGACCAATGCATTAAGAAGATCATCCCAAGATGGTTCATGCCCTGACAAAAGCTGTAGAAAATGTTTAATTTTTGTCCCCGTCCAGTCATGGCCCTCACCAGTTACTCAATGCATCTACAGAGTAAACCAAAGTCCTGTGTTGGTGCAGAACAAAGACTGTGTCTGATTGGTTGGTTTGGTTGATCGGCAGAATGTCGGGCTCTAGGCCGGTGTTTTGGAGGCCCGCTACAGGGATCCTCAACTCAGTCTCCCGCCGTGCCGACACTCTGAGATCTCCCTGTGGCTAAGCCTGGGTTCATCCTCTGTTCTTCCTCTGCTCCTCTGTTTTCCTCGGCTCGCCATCTTCTGTCTCAGCCTCTGTTCATTTCCCCAGCAGCATCACCGCGCTCGGAAGACCTGGAGATATAGAACCTTGTTTTCCAGAGCTTTGCAAAACAATAGATAAGCCTGCAAGGGCTGTTTAGACGAGTTTGAAAGTGTTTAGATTTGCAGGTTTTTTTTGAGGTCAGTTTTCTGTAACGCTTTAGAAGTGTCAGCTGAAAAATGACTACTTTCTAACAATACATTTCTTAATACAGAGCTATCAAAATCAAAGTGCCTTTATCCAAAGTGAATGAACACAATTGATCTGTTCTTGTTGTTCTTAGCTTGGGTTCGAACCCATGACCTCTCGTGTAACTCAAATAAAACCCTATATTTAGCTAAAATCTGAATGTTTTAAAACGCAATAAAAAAACGATGACCGAGTCTGATGCTGTGTTAAACCCAAGGTGTAAAAACATTTTTGAAAATCAAAGATCAAAGACCAGCTCGTGTGGTGTAGTGGGCAGTGATTTCAGAACCTGGTTGTCTTCATCTCCTGTTTCCTTTACTTTACTTTAAATATTTCTTAAAAAAATGGAGATCGATCTCCGCTGCTAACTGTAGCATACCGAAATTTTAACGGTACATTTTATATGTATCTTAGCCTAGCTACTCAGCTTAGCACGAATGACTTTTCTTTGGAAGTCTGCCCCCCTCCATTTAATGGTAGGGGAAACACCTCAGAGGTCTTTTATACTGCTTTTTTCAAAGGGTTTTAATAATGGAAGCAAACATTGCTGAATGCATTTAAAGATTTGAAAAAGCAAAGAATCAAACAAATACTAATCCCCAAAAAGCACTCGCTGTTCCTCATTAACCGTCTTCTTTGATTAATGACAGGGTATCCGTTTATTTCCAGTTCATCTGGTTTTATGTAAAAAAAATTATGAAATAATATAAAAGTATGTATATAGCTCAGGGTTGCATGTTGCACTTCTGGAGGCCAGTCCAGACAAATCACAGAAGAATAATCCATTGTTTACTTTAATGAATTAATTCATGAATGGATTTCTCTTTTATTGTTTTAAAGCAAAGACACACAACGCTAAACAGTTGCTTTTAAACAATTTATAATCAGAATAATGTTCATTAAAATTCTACGTTTGTAATGCTGCTCACAGTGAACTCTCTCTCTCTCTCTCTCTCTTTTACAGCTGTTTAGCATTTTATCTTTTATTTTATAAAAACATATGAAAGCAACGTTTAAAAGCCTTTGTAAAGCAAATTAAATTTATGCATGAAGGTAGATTCTTGAGGAAAAACTGAAACAACATTATTTATTAAGCAGCGATGATCCTTTATTTATTTTTAGATCTTAACCCCCCCCCCCATGTCTGCAGGTAATATGTTTTAAATTTTTCTTCTTGCACTGTGTTTGTATATACTGAATCTGACCTTTAGAGCGATGCTGTTCAAATTAAGAAACATTTGATTAATTTTTTTTGACAAATGATCTCCGTTGGCCGCGGCGAGTCTCCTTGTGCTTCATCCCCCTCTGAACCTCAGGCCTGTGAATGAAGCCGAACAGAGCCGGAGTGCTCTTCACACACGACTGTCACGCCACCTTAATCCCGTCTCCCGAAGACGAGCTCCTCGTCTGTGTCCTTGTGCGGCCGAGCGCTGGACCGCTTCACTCTCTGCAGGCCGTCATGCAAGGGATGGAAATCGTCTCTGCATCCACTCGAGCATGAACCAAATGTCAGGCAGTAGAGTCGGCCGTATTAATTATCCGTCTGAAGAAACATCTCATTTCTAGCTGATTTACAAACACTCTTGAAGCTTTGCTAATCGTTGTTGATCTGGGAGAGTTACAGAATAAAACATCCGTCAGCTGCTTTCAGCTTGTGCAAGTGAGGAGCTGAGATTTATTAATAATTCCCAGACGAATCCTGAAGTACAGCTCTCGTGAAAATGTGACTATTGATCACAGCGACTTCCTCCCACAGATCATCTTGTACCTCTTATCAAATGCAACTTCCTTCTGTCCATCTCTCTTTCCATCCATCTCTTCCCTCCATGTACATCCTTACATCAGTCCGACCAGCCATCCGTCGGTATTCATGTCCATCCTTCAGTTTGTCTATTTGTCTGTCCGTTCTTCCTTCCAGCTATGCATCCATCCTATATTCTGTCTATCCATCTCTCCACCCATCCCACTATCCACACTTATGTCCGTCCATCTATATTTCCATTTACCAATCAGTTCATCTATCTGTCCATCCACCTACCCATACTTCTGTCCATCCATCCATATTTCCATCTGTTTTTCCATCCATCCATTCATTCGGTCAACTGTGTCAATCCCTGTTTCCAACCATCCATCTATTCTTCCATCCATCCATCCGACTGTCTACCCATCCCCTTTTCCATCCACCCATCAGTTCATCCATCTTTCATTTATCCATCAGTTCATCCATCCATCTATTTATCCATTCAAACATGTATCCATACTTTGGTCCATCCATCCATTTTAACATTTACCAATCAGATCATTCATCCATCCATCTCAAATAACACCATCGTGAAAAAAATGCAGTGATGTCCCTGCAACCCATCGTAATGCCCCCATCGGTCACCATATTAAACTTATTCTGGATCTACTTTAAAATAAAATTGGGCGATTGAGGCCTAGTGGCATTAATTCTTCACAACAGGTGTTAAAATATTAAAGTTAACTTCTTGCTTTTAAAAATCTCATTACGACTCTGCCATCCGTCGCGCTTCTATGCTCTAAATAGACTCACGCTCATCAGAAACCGATCTAAAGCACTGGCCAATAAAATGTCATGGAATTTATTTACATTTTGAGTTTTTGTTTGTTCTGTAATATTTGCTCTAGATTCTCAAAGATAATGGCGTGGTGAGTTGAGAGTATCTGCTGATTTGGACCTACAAGGTTTCAACCGTTGGATCCAGAAGTTCCCTGACACAATGCGTTCCAACTTTGCGAGCCGTATCCGTTAATTGACTGCTACTTGTTCGATCACAACACTTTCAAAAGAACAAGGGGATGGGCGAGGAGGGGGATCCGCGGCTGACAACACGTTTCCCATGTGACACTTAACCTATGGAGCTTTTAGATTCTCTCTGATCGCACGCTGTTTGGTACATGTTAATTAACCCTGGGGCTTAGTCAAGCGCAGAGCTTTGAAGAAGGAAATATCAGAGGCATCAAGAGGTGAGATGAAAAGGAAGAGGCAAAAAATATCTATCACTCGTAGTTCTTTTCTCTTTGGGTCTCTGTGTTCTTGGATGTTTTGAAAGCATGCTATTCTTGAAAATGTGACGCAACGGTGTAGAAAGTAAGAGAACAAGCATTTGCTGAAGTGGTGCGTCTTCTGGCCAGAATCGGTGAAATTATTTGCACTTTCTTCAACCCAGCTTGGCCCTTCGAGGCTTCAGCCATCAAACTCGAGGCTTTGTAAGTGCCCTTGAAGATGTGGCCCCATCCAGATTGACCCTGCTCATCACTTTCAGCCATGCAAGACTTCTCAAACCGCCTGGAGCTGCTTTCAGTTTGTTTCCTCGTTGTTCTTTCCTGCTCCTGGCTCATGTGATGCTCTTTTCACCTGGCCGAAAACGCAGAAGCAAACCTGCTGTGCTCAGAAGAATGCTCAGAAAGTCTACCACACTGTTTGATATCTTTCCTCTCTGTCACCCAACTTTAATAATAACTAAACGGTTTTTTAAATGCGCCTCTTCTTCTGATGACAAGTGCCGTAAACTGTACCCGTTAAACAACGATTTTCTGAGCTGATCTGTAGATCTAGGTTAATAAAATAATAAAAGTGTAGGAGTCAAGGATGTCATTAAAATGTTCCCTTCTGTTTATGAGTGATGTATGCCAAGCCCTATGTTCCTAGCATTTTCTGAAGCTGAGTTATGGATCTGCTGAATTGGTTGCTAGGGTAAAAAGTTTAGTTGCTATGGAGGCAGTGACCTAATGTTCCCCGTTTCACTATGAGTGAAATAATCCAGCCCCTATATCTCTATTTTCCAAATTGGTTGCTATGGTAAACAATCTGGTTACTATGGAGGAGTCAGTCACAATGTAATGCATGTCACTGTGAATGAAATAAACCACCCCCATGTCTGAAGCGTTTGCCAAAGGTGAGATTGGCAACTTTTGAGAGTGAAAACTTTTGTAGATGTGTCTTGATGTTGGATTTAAAAAAATGAAAGTGAATTTTTCGAACAGTCTTTAATCTGTTCATGCGATTTAAAAAAAAAAATGTGCTAAGACCGTGGTTAAAAACCGACCCGTGAGCTCCGTGTACCGGTGCATCCCTAGTAGACAGGCTGAATGTTTTTTTTAGAAAGCATTCATTTATCTGTGTTTGTTTTATTTAGTTTAAATGCTCATTACATAATAAATCCTTCATTAAAGTTGCAGCTAAACTGTACTGGCAGTTGGCCCTCCAGGGGTTTGGTTTGGCAAACCTAAACTAGATTATTCATCCCTGGCCTGTCGTCAACAATTGATCGCGAGTCTGCTGGTGGTCGTGTAAAAGAGCATTCAAAGTCTTTAAAAGAATATTCTTTAATTCCCCCACCACCCAAATAACATGAGAGTGTATTGGAGCAGCAGAAGCATGCGGCTCTGTGTGGGGGTGTGAGCCTCTGCATCACCCGCAGGTGAAGTCTGGAGGTAGCACTGATCAAAGCTCTGCCCTGGGATACACACGCTGATCCTGAACCAGCACATTTCAACCAGCTCCTCTCCGTCTCTGGAGAACCCGCAGGAAATGAAGGAAGAAACACATTTAAATACATGTTTTCCTTCAGATTTTCTCAGTATACTGAATGCATCACCAAATATCCTTTATTAACTGGAAAAAAACAAAATCTTCACTTTTTAAAAAGAAATTCTATCCTAGTTATGTTTGTTCATCACTAACTTTTTTTAATATTAAGAGACACCCGCAACTTTTAACATAATTTAGAGTTGCACACTCGGTTCTATAATAATACGTTTGAAGGAAATGAAAGAGCAAAGCTGCTGAAATCACTGCATGCGAAGAACAGAACAGGAAATGTATTTGACAAACCATTTATTTGTGGTTTTAAATAGGACACCTTTCTTCTTCGTTAATAATTAATCACCAAATCCCACTCATGGCATGAAATAGTGGGGAAACTCGGAGCATCAGCAGCAGTTTTGTTTTCCTGTCCCGAAGCGGTATGCACAGCTAAACTACTTTATCTGTCAGCACTGCAAATACAAACTACAACAGGGAATTTAAAAGGGATGCTAATTAGCACTCTTTGTAAATAATAACACGCTGCATTGATTATACCCACACAAAGAGAGGACAAAGACATGCTGGTGTTCTCCTACAGCTTCCTATAAGGAGGAATTTTGAGAATAAAGCCATTAAATGCATCCATGGCACTGTGTAATGCCTTACTTTTTTATACCTTACAATAAAAAATCATCTTGTTTGGTTCATATGGAGTTGCTCAGAGGGTTTTACCTCACCTGCCACTTTATTGGGTCCCAGTTTGAAACCATTTTCCATTCAGAACTGCCTCTATCCTTCATGGCACAGATTCAACAATGAACCAGAAATATTCCTCAGAGAGTTTGCTCCGTATCGAGATGATGAGAGCATCACACAGTTGCTGCAAATTTGTCAGCTGCACCTCCATGATGCAAATCTCCTGTTCCACCACATCCCAAAGGTGCTCTACTGGGTTGAAATCTGGTTACTGTGGAGAACATTTGAGTACAGTGAACTCATTGTCATGTTCAAGAAACTAGTCTGAGATGATTCATGCTTTATGACCGGGAGCGTTCTCCTGCTGGAACTAGCTTCAGAAGATGGGGACAATTCTCAGGGAGGCTGTGGCGGTGACACAATGCTTAATGGCCCAAAGTGTGCCAAGAAAATATCCCCCACACCAGTAAACCACCAGCAGCAGCCTAAACCGTTGATACAAGGCAGGATGGACCGACACTTTCATGTTATTGGCGTCTGACCCTAGCATCTAAAGGTCACAGCAGAAATCAACATGCAACATTTTTTTTTTCAATTTCCATTGTCTTCTTCTGAGTCTGTTTGAATCGTAGCCTAAGTTTCCTGTTCTTTGCTCCTGGAGGGGCACCGGGTGTGGTCTTCAGCTGCTGGAGCCCATCTGTCTCAAGGTTTGACGTGTTGTGCGTACAGAGATGCTCTTCTGCAAACCTCGATTGCAGCCGTGTGATTGGCAGATTAGAAAATGCATTAACGAGGTTGGACCGGTGTGCCTAATAAAGTGGCCAGTGAGTGTTTTCTACTTGTCACACTTGTGTTCTTTTTCTGCTAGTTCTGCATTTCTTCCTCTGTCAGTAATATTTTCTTGAATTTGCATAGCAAAATGTTTGTTTTTGTGATTTAAGGGATTTTTATTTGATGCTGTACCTATAGGAAACCGGGTGTCACTTTACAAATTCATCTATAGCACATAAGAGTTGTAATTCACCAACAAAAACGAAATTTCTGTGGCATTTTCATGGGTTGGATGAATTAATTCCTGTTCTCCTGCATCGGAGGGCTGTGAAGTCATGCTGTTTGCTGTTCAGTGGATCTTTGCGACTATTCACTGTTTACTCTCTGATTTATAGTATTTGTAGTTTTATTGCCATTTAACACTCAATATGCAAATGGTTTAG
Source organism: Danionella cerebrum (assembly GCA_007224835.1). Taxonomy (NCBI): domain Eukaryota; kingdom Metazoa; phylum Chordata; class Actinopteri; order Cypriniformes; family Danionidae; genus Danionella; species Danionella cerebrum. Next base: position 256,481 of record SRMA01025432.1, on the reverse strand, counting down.
TTGTCGCAGCCATAGTTTTAAAGGCTTAAAATGTAACAGCTACAAAAAAAAACATATTTTCTTAAAGATTATCTTAATATTCTTAGCCGATTGTATCCGAATGTAGCTTTGAACTCTGTTTTAAAGAAAGCTGAAAGCTGCTGTAAGGAATTGCTCATTAGAGTTGGAATTCTTGGAGTCATTATCAGAGCTCATGAACAGGAGAATCTCATTTTCTCGCTCATCTTGATCTTTTGTATCAATGCTAATGAAAGCTCAGATCCAAGCCATGTTCAAATTTTCATTTTATTCTCTGAACTGAGCTCCCCATGTTTAATCATGGCCTATCTGCTCCATTCTCATACACGCCAACTCTTCCCGCCTTTTTGAAGGGTGCGTTTTGAAGTGTTGCCGGGCGATGAGAGAGAAAGCAAATCAGGTGCGTTTGGAGCCTGAGGGGGCAGGTGGGATGAGAAGCGCTAGCATGCTAATACTGTTACATGAGAGTCCTTCATTATAAACATGTTTTAAGAGGAGCGGAGCTCTGTGGGCAACAACGGGACTCTGGGAAGGCAGGAGGGGGTAATACTGGTCATGTGACTGTATCTCTTCATTTTGATACTCATTCGTTTTTTTAATTCACCATGGTTCCAATTATACATATTTAATTGTTGTGTTTGCAAAGTGAAGTAGTACGATCTGTTTGGTTGTTTTTTGAGGAAATCAATAATACATCTCTTAGATTTTGGACGAGAGTTTCGATGAATAAATAAGAATTCATTTACGGAACAAGAACAAAGAGGAAAATCAAGCAAAGTGTTATCATTAGTAGAATTTCCAAACAAACAACATGGAGATATAAGGCTCCGTTTATTTAGAACATGGAGAACCACTTCCTAAAAACCAAACTTTACCCTAGCAACCATAATTACATTTTGTATCTCAGGTTCAGAAAATATTTGCATAGGTGTCGCATATCAATCATAATTTGGACAGGAACTTAATATTACAGACTGAACGCTCCGCGGCAACCACATCAGCAGATCTCCATCACAGGTTCAGAAAATGGTACAGCTCTCCATAGCAACTGAAATTGACTGCTGACCACTCCCTTGCAACCAAGTTTACCCTACCAACTGTCAATATATCAGCCAAAGCATGGAGACAATGGGATGGTTTGTTATTCATAACCAAAATGTTTAATCGAGCCATATTTACAGACTATATCTCAGGTTCAAAAATAGCCGTATAGGTTGGTTAACCATAATGTGGACAGGAACTTGATTTTGCATTACTGAACCCTCCCTAGCAACCAGATCATTTCCCTAGCAACCTCATCAGTATCTATATCTCAAATTCAGAAAATAATAGAGACCTAGTGGTTTGTTTATTTAACTCACACAGCACCTTGGATCTTGATATAATGTCACGGAATACACCATAGCAACCAAACTGTTACCCTAGCAACCATTCAGACTATGTTTGAGTCATGCTTTATGGTTTGTTTCACTCCAGCTACCAAGCAGGAAGTGCAGCATAAATACACAGATGCACATTCTACAGACGCATGGATCAAATGTGACTGACTAGCTCTAGTGTAGCGGTCGTTTGCACTTTTTGCTCCTCACACGTTAAAATCTACATTGACATGGTGCAGGACAAGTTCAAGAAAGCAATAACAAAAACATAGCGATCTTCTACTTCCAGCTTCTTTTGCTCAAACCCGAAGCTTATTAATTCCACTGCTGGAGTCTGTATATCTGCTGAGGCCTTGAGTCCTTTAAACTATAAAAATAAATATATGCTCACATTTCATTTCAAAGGCAAGAACTTGCCGTATGAAGAACTTAACTCTGGGATAGGAAATAGATCATTAAAAGTGAGGAGAAGATTAAAACGAGCGGATATGCACGCCGTCGGCTACTCGGCTCTTCAAAAAATAAATCCTCAGACCTCTGCACTCCTTTGCTGTTTGACTACTTCTCAGTGGCGCAACTCGGCGCCGGGCTTCATGCGCAGGAGTTTTGTTTTGAATAATCAATCAAAAAGAGCTCCGCGACAGCCTCGTGTGCTTTCATGCGCTAGCAAAGCACAGATGAATGAGGTAAGCTGCATTTCACCACGACGTTTCACCATCTGTCCCCCCGCTGACGTCCTCATGGCATCAAACTGCCATGTTTGGGGCCCAATTATACCCCAAAAATGCAAATACTTGTGGTAGCTGGCCCAAAGCTGGGGTAAAGTAGAGGTAATTACCTGACGTGGAGCGTTTGACAGCTTTGACCAAAGGAAAGAAATGGTGAGGTGGTCCGTTATCACATGGATGCGTGCTCATGGATAATAGAACAAAGTGTTCATTTTAATTATGAACAAAATGACTGCAAGATGACGGCCGTCACTCAGTCTGGCGCCATTGCGATGCATATGCAAAGCTCCTCTTGCTCTTCAAACCTTCCTTCGTCTTCATGACTTGGAGGCATAGACTATTAGGTGTCTACAAAGGAGCTGAAGCGCACGGTTTGACCATTGTCTTGGCCTGTCGGTGTCTTCGACACTTTTGAAGCCTCTAATCACAGTGGAACGCGTTCCTGTGACATACATGAATAAATAGAACACCCCGGTGGGGCTTTGTTAATGCTGGCTCTGCACCGTATTTATCTTTGCCGTGAGTTTTAATTCAAACGGTTTTATTTCCAAAACAACAGCTGAAGGGTTTGCATCCTGCACCAGCACTCCCAGATCTCAGGCGGGTTTGAAGACTAGTGTGTTTGATGGGAATCTAAGCAGAATAATGATAAATAAATATGTTTGTTAATGCATCTTAATGCGAAGAAACTGTGTCATTGCAGACACTCAACAATCAGACTCAGAGGTTGTTTATCTGAGATATTTTGAGAGCAAATGTTGGGATGACTTCAAATGAAGCTCGGCTTCCTTTTCGATCTTTAAAGTGCTTTTCTTCATGTACAGTACAGCCTTGAGAAGGTGCAGTAAGAAAAGGGAGTGCTTTTCATCCGGGACACTTCTCGTTCTCTCCAGATAAAGAAGCTGAATAAATCTCTACACTGAAAATATCTGCTGTGAAAGTTTAGTTTTTAAATTATGTAAAAAGCCTCCTGCTGCAGTACCAGTCAGCCGGGAGTACCTGCCGCTCGTCCTTTAGTTCCTGTATCTCTTCTTCCAGTTAATGAGATGTCTCAGGATAGGGTTTCTCGGCCAAAAGCGCCTTTGGTGTAGCACGGAAACCCGGGAATTCGAGTTGGTGCCAATCCCGCGCTTGTGATGTCCCACAAACATGTATCTCCCGTCGAAGCCGAAAGCTTTTATCAATGTTGACCACTATCTTTAGCATATGCTCCTCAGAGAACGAGGCTTCTCCCAGTTCTTTGTTGACAGTGGTCAATGTGTGCCGCTGCTGTATCCTGAGATTAAACCCAAACTGAGATGCTCTGGAGGTGTGTGTTCTTTCACAGTACAAACCGTGAACCTCTAGAGGCAGGAACCTTTAATGAGCGCTCCTCTAATGAAGATGATTTAAGATCTGTGGGGTTTCACTCTGTATGGGAGGACTTGAACAAAACTTTTGGACAGAACATGGCAAATCTAGGTATTTTTGAAGTATTTTAATAAGATTTGTTTGGTGATCATTGTTAACAGTGGGAGTACAGACAGCTGCAGATGTTTTGATCCTGAAATTAGGCTACCTCAGTGCTGTTTTTTTTAGAGTAATAAGTGGATATTTATGCTCATTTATTAAATGAATGCGACCACTCAGTGATTAAATAGTTCAGAGATGTTCGTCAACTCTTAAAAAGTCAACACAACCCTGAGACTTTCGCACCTCACTTTTGAAAAACCCAGGGAAAAGGGGCGTGGTTATGAGATGCTGGGGTGTGCGTAAAATAGGCTGCTCGTTATTTCTCACATGTAATTCAATAACTTTGACTTTGTGTTTATTATGGTGCCTGGTGATCATCGTCAACAGTGGGAGCACAATGAGACAGCTGCAGATATTGAGGTCCTGAAATTAGGAGACATCAACTCTGCTTTTCTCCAAAACAACACCAGGTGCTCACTCCCCTGGAGATAACGAAACTGTCCAGCTCAAACGAAGCGCCTGTACCCTCACATGTGGTGGCTTTTAAGAAGGACAGGATACGTTTAAAAATGTATACGCGGAAGAAAAATAAAGAAATAAGCGTTTTCCTGGTGAACAGTTTGATGTTTTTTTGATCATTGAGCGACTGATTCAATTCATTCTGTTAAAATGGGGTCCTGATCACTGAACATATCGATATCTCACAGAGTTCTGGGGTGTTATGGCCCTTTAATGAGCACAATATTAATAAACAACAATAATGTCGAACAGGATGTACGTCGGAAACTTTGGCTGCTCCTTCACTGTAGGAGGTTTAGGTCATTCGTTGTGATTTGGAACATCACAAACGTCTGCTTTGTACTCCGCTCTGCTGAGGCCTCACCACTCGTCTGGTAATGGATCTCCATCTATTATTCATGACGCGGCTGGTCCCCAAGTTAATTTGGCCCCAGGCTCTGTTTATCTCTGCTTTGTACTCTGTTTAAAGTCTGTTGTTGACAACTCTTGAGCGTGTCAAACCATCACCGCTAATAATTGCTTTAGGAGATGGAACTTTCGCAAATGTTGGTTCCAACACACAGCAATAAAACACATTCTCCTCAGCCTCTCGTTCTCTCTCAGATGAATTTTTGATTGCTCTCCGTCTTGTTCTTTGCAGAGACTCCTCTGTAATTCAAAGCAATCGCTCTGAGTGAAAGAATAAAAGGAATAGAGTAGCGTTATCCTCCTTTTGGAAAAAAAGGAGCAGTGGAAAATTTGTGCAGCGTGGCTCTTTTTTTTCTCTCTTCTGACTCGATATGAGGCAGGTGGATCCCAGCGCTGGACGGCAGCCCGTGGCGGTGTCTTCCTCGTTGGTCAATGTCGTGTCTGTTCTGTTTGTGACAGTCACCGTTTGCTTGATTAGTCCCAATTAGGCAGGCTGTCACTTTCCTCCGGTGCGCGGGACCAGGGTTCCACCCCGTCCTCGCTGCTTCCCGTCTGAATCGGACGCACTCTGCTCGCATCGCTGTAGGCGAGGAGGATTATTTTCAATAGAGTGAGAAAACAAAAGCAGTCGCGCAAGACTTGACAGTAGGATCTCCCGTAGACTTCCGAGACCGCTGTGAAACGAGCGTATCGCTTCTCTTTCTTTCTTGTGAAAATCTCCTCGGGGTTTATCCTTCCTCCCACAAACAGCTCCTTCCCATGTCACCTTGTCTCCCCGAACGCACAGAAGTAGCGGCGTTCTGTAGCTCGAGCTGTAATCGTTCAGGACGGCTGAGTCGTGATGGGTTTGAATAATTGATCTTGTCGTGTAATAATCATTAGACCGTTTTTAATACTTTCCAGATTGTTGACATTTAGAGCTGCAGAAATGAGCCACCGTGAAAAGTCAACACATGTTTACTCCTCGAGTTTGTTTAACTTTTATTTTTCTTCCGATTCCCGTGTTGACTTTAAAAGGAAGTTTTGAAGCACTGTTTTTGTTTTATTCGCCTGAAATAGTGCAGCGTTTTCTCGCTGAGGTTCGCTTTAATGTTGCTGTCTGCAGGGCTGCAAACAATAGCGCGGAGCTGGAACAAGTCACAAAGTCTTTAGATTAAATTCTGTTAAATATTCATGAGGGCTTCACATATGTGATGTGTCAGAAGGTGTTTGTCTATTAGCATAGAGAAGCACCATTTTATAAACATGCAATGTGCAAAGAGTTTAAAACTAGCAAATAACATGATGGAGATGTTCTGCTAAATACTGGTTTTAAACCAGTTCCAAATGGAGCGCACGTCTTTGTGCCAGCAAAAACCTTGATTACTATCCACTCTGTGAGGCTTGTCATGGTGGGAACAGAGAATAAAGTGAATAAAATGTTTGTCTACACACTCAAAAAAAAAACATTCTGTCTGATTAATTAGAATTTGATTGATCAGTTACTTCCTTCAAGTGGATGTAACGTGTGTACAGCAGTTAAGGGGTTTTTAGGTCTTTTGAACGTTTATTTGTTGTTGAAATGCTTGATGTATATTTTTTAGTACAACCCCCAGATCTATATTCCGTCATTGTTGTTTTACTGCAATAATCTCTACAACACACTCTAAAATAGAAAAAAAGTTTGCAAGTAATGCAACAAATTGCACAAAGACTTTTGTACCGTTTCAACAAATGTTGTGTAGTTTTTGGTTGGTCCCTTATCAGTGCCATAATGAGATGCATACATGGTCTCCGTGAACCAATGACCTTGGAGTGCGGAGTGTGATGTCACAAAGCTGCATGGAGCATCAGCCATTATTCTGTATGTGTTCAACTGATTTACAAATGATGTGCGAACATTTAAAAGGCTGTTCAGAAAATGTTTTTAAAGATGTTACTAAACATTTCAAAGATTTCCGTGGAGCTAAAATGTGTATTTATATTGATTCACATTATAATAGTATAATATAATAGTATAGTATAATGGTATTATATTCACAATATAATAGTAATAGTGAATTGATTCACATTATTCACTATTACATATGTCCAATACAGAAAACGTAGAGTAAACAAATGCCAATAGTTTTTTTTAAACAAAATCTCAGGAAACCAAAACCTTCAACTCGTGTATTTTTGCCGAATTTAAACGAATTTATTTGCATATTTCCATTTACTGTACAGGAGATTATCTAGCTACACTATTTATAAAATATTATAAACTCAGCTCTATGTCTTCAAATATATATCTGCATTAAAATTACAGTGTTGTGTATATGATTTGTTTTGACTGTGTATGTTTTTCTAACTCTGTACATTTCCAACATTACATTTACAACTTGGTAATTTCTCTATTCGGAAAAGAACAATTGGTGTTTTATGGTTTTTTTTTTTGCCATTTTGACACTTTATTCATTTACTTTTAACACAACTCCTTATATACTATTAAATATGGAAATAAAGTGTGGTATTGATGTATGACAAACTAAATACTCCAAACTGTTAAATCAGTTGTGTGCAGTTAACACACACACACAAAAAAAACACGGATAGACTTGTATTTGTGCGTTTTAACCATTTAACTCGTCTTCATTCATTCATTTCATGTTTTTGACGTTCTGTCAGAACCTACTGGAAGACTTTCCCCAGCATAACTGGGAAACACAAACAGGCGATTAGACTGAATTACTGGATGTGCTGATGCTACCCACTGTTTCCAATTAATATGTCATGCTAAGCATGCCCCGCTCTCCAGCCGCTCGTGCTATTAGTGGATTAATACCCGCACTCTACAGCATCACAATCATCCCGACACGGGTTAATTAAACATTTACATACAAACACTCAGCAATCTTTTGTCCTCTGTAATTTATACCATCGATATGCTTTCCAACGAAACAAAAGGAGGGGTGTGTGCTGGCCTCAAACATACTAATTGGCACCACGCTGACTCGCTGAAGTGCATTGTGGGGAGGATGAGGAGGGCAGCTTGATTCATACCCTGCTTTCTACAAGCACAAGACAAGAGCATCATTTACAAAATAAAGCTCTTGTTCAAAACCATAAGAGCGCTCTGCAGTTGTATATTTATGCTTTATATTTGATCCGTTTGTTATTCCGGTGATTATAGTTTTACAGTTTGGGAATGAATCACAGGTTTGCTTCTGAAGCAGCTCTGGGCTTTTTTTTCAGACTTGATTTTTCTTGATTGGGACTTGAGTTACTTGTAGAAGAACACGTTGCTTCCTTCAGTTTCGGCTCATTTCACATGAGACGCTCAGAGAGATGGCAGGCTGATGTTTGACTCAAACTAGCACTTCCAGATGAAATCTCCCTTTTTATGTCAAATGCCTCCAAGGACGTGAGTGGAATCTTTTGTTTTCATACAGTTCCTCTGTCTGCAGAGAGAGACAGAGAGAGAGCGAGAGAGAGAGAGAGAGAGAGAGAGAGAGAGAGAGAGAGCACGAGTGGGATTTTGGCCATTGGCAAAGACAGTGAGAAACTTTCATCTCTTCATGTCTCCGCTGACTCTCAGATATTGATGTTGCGATGCTAGTCTGATCAAACATAGCAGAGGAAACCAATCACATGGAGACCTGTCAAGTGATCTTGCTCTATATGTTTGTTGTGGAGCGGCATCAAATCGATGTCAGCAGTTGTGATTTGCAAGACCATGATGTAATCTTTGCTCCTAGTTTAGAGCATCATCATGTGACGTGTACTTTGTGCCCCTTTTGAATCTTCTGCTTCAAGTGATGTTTCATGGGAATGTTTTTCTGATTAATTTTTATAGAAATTACATAACGTAATGAGAACATTTTATTTTCTGTCACACTATAGAAAGGATGTAGTGACCGTGACATCACGGTATTTATGGTGAAAGGTTTGGAGGCTTTAATTGGGTTTAGCCAGCAATGGAACTCAAGATGGCTGACAGTATTTTTATATGTTAGTCAGGTTTAAATAAATTAGCATAATCATATTAATTTTTTATGGTTCCTTATCATGTAACATGATAAAAGAGATGAGAATTCACTAGAATTTCTGGTCAAATAATTCAGAAAGTTTGCTGTATTTATTTTTTGAACCATCAATCTTTTATTCTCCTTTTTTCCTCCAGTAACCGCCCTCAAGGTATTCTTTGCTCCTAGTATCGAGCATGAACGGAAATGAAAACTAAACGAGGAACCAAAGGAAGATTTTGATGCATTAACAGATAATCTCAAAAAAAGAGCATTACACTTTAATACATTCTGAAACAAGTGATGCATGATGGTATTACTGGTTTGTTTAATGGGGAGTTTGATTGGCATGTATCGATAATGAAAATAATCAAAAATTAAATGTTTTCTTTGCGTCATTTTGAATCTTCTTCCTCTAGGAGTCTATGATGAGCTTGTGAGTCTGTTGTAGACGGTTGAATTTACTTTAATGTAATGATAAATGCTTTTCCCATCATACTATGGATGCAGTGCCTGTGATGACGTTGTTTATGATGAAGGGTTGAAGGCTTAGGAAGTTGGACCAAAATGGTCTGTTTTAACTGAGCCCATAATCATATCTTTTATGACGAGATTTCCTTTAAACACTCCTTTTAAAAACATGACCACGAAGAACCCTGGAAAATATCCTCTATTTATATTTAACCCCATTAATCTTTATATTTTATGCTTTAGTTGTCTTTTTAATCTGTTTCTAGTACAAATAAACGCTTGCCTTCCTAAAGTTAACAGATATTCTCAAAACTGAGCAGTACATTCTCACGCGTGCTTCGTTTAAATGGGCAGTTTGGTTTTAGGCTGTTGAATTTGCATAATGGTGATGATAAAAATGAATTTGCACCATATTCTGTATCTTACTTTAGATGTAGTTTTGATGCCTTACAAGTATATAACTAATATATAAATAGAACACATTATAAATATTAAAGTTGCACAAAACTGTAGTCAGTTTAAATAATCATATTTATTTCATGGTGAGGATATCTTTTGACATTTGAAAAAGCTAAATTAATCTGTGCACATTATATTAATGAGAATTCCTTTGGATATTTGTTCAAATTATTAGAAACATATGCTACGTTTTTATTATTGAACCCACCAATCTCTGAACTTTACAAATTAGTCATTTTTTTCTTTTAGTTGCCAGCCTTAATCTAATATTTGCTACTAGTGTAGAGTATCATGTCTCGGTAATGACAACTGAATTTTCTTAAAAAATGACCTTTTCACTTCGTGTCGATTTTGAGAGATTTTTCAAGTGAGATTCATGTTTCTGTCCCAAGGACGGGATTGCTGCTCAGAAAGTCGAAACTGAATGCAGCATCACCAATAATTTCCTGATGTAAGGGTGGGGTGCTCAGCTTGGGCCTGGACTTGCTAATGAGAAAATGGCGACGGGATGCACATGGAGATGCCAGAGAAGCTAACAGTTTAATTCTTAAGATGATTTTGTAATAAACGCTGGGAAAGCAAGAGCTCATCAAATGTGATTTGGAAAAGTTCTTAAAGGCATATTTTAATGCAACATTGGCAGAATTTATTTGTGACCGAATGCTTAAGTAACGAATGTCCTGCTCTGTAGAGAGTGAACAGGTGTGGGTGACGGGGGACAAAGACATGTTTGAAGAATTTATTAATTTCCCACATCGTTAGATGAGGCGTGTCTCATTAATTCATCCAAGATGGCGCTCGGAGGCATTTCGGATCATTCAGCTGGGACCACAAGCACCTCTAGGTATTCTGGACGAACACCATCCATCCCAGACTCGTAATCACAGCCCGACTCTCCCAGATGTCTTTTATATCTTTGCCAAACGCTGGAGCCTAGGGTGAGATTCTCATTCTCTGAAATCCTTATTGTGCAGCAACAGCGGTGTCTGTCCCTCAAACATGTGGCGTCAGTAAACAACATGTTAAGCCTAAAACAATGTCTGTCCCCGATGACTCAAATTATTTATGAAATCAAACACTATCCGGCTGTTATCCGTTTGGGATCTTTTAGGAGCTTGAGGAGCTTATGTTTTCCTGTACTTTGTTGCATCCTGCTCCACTCCTAACTCCGGGAGACTGGGAAAAGTTTGGATTAGATTTCATAAAAAAAAAAGTCATATTTCTAAAACAAACTTGCAAAACACTAGTAGGCACATGTTTTAATTCAATTAGTAATTTCAACTATAGACGCGAGCGTTATTAGGTACAGAGATTGTTAGACCAAATAATGTCAACCGTCATAGATTTGTGCTAATTACTTTACCATGCTCATGCTGAAGATTGAGGCCAGTTGCATTATCTGTTACTAGCCGCTATGCTAATGGTTTCAATGTAAACAATGCTAACTACATTAGAAACCTGTTAATGTTGCAGAACATTAACAAAAACTGAGCTTGAGTCATCAGCAGCTTGAGAAAATGACATCCCTGGTTCATTTGGATCCAAACGAACTTCACTTCATTAGAAACGTGTTCTATATGTTTTTTGCCATTGTGTCATTTGACCAAACTGCAAGTGTTTCTAGAGCGTAGCTAGCATGTGGTCAAGCAAACGTTTGTGTGTGTTTTTATCCATTTGTTCTTCAACACGAACTGAATATTTGGGGAAAACGAAAGTTACAGAGAGTGAATCAGTCGAGCGAGCAACAAATGAAAAGAGGCGTCTGCTTTGATTGTTGGCAAGGATCTGTAATTGGAACACATGTAGCTCTTCTGGGGGTCTTGCATCTGACTCTGAGAGACTTTTGCCTTGGAGTGAAGGGCTGTTGGAAGGCCTGAATAATTGAACCTGTGGGATCGCTGGACTCGCAGAATTTCGCAGGGCTTGGATCATCAGTGTCGCCTGCAGCTTCAATAACCTTCGCCTGCAGTTAGCAGCTGCTGCAGATGGCTTGCAAATAAAGAATGCAGAAGTACTCAGTTCCTCAAGCATCACGCCAGCCGTAGATCTGTTATTACTGATGCTGATACGATTCTTTCTCTTCAACTGGATCTAGTTTTCCCTAGCAAGATAGAAACATAAAACAAACATATTGCTAACATTTTTAGAAACCTCAAATGGCTTTTTAAATTAATTTATTGTGGTAAAATATCTGATTTTTATTGTTATCAGAGTTAATCTAAATATTCTAGGTAAATCTCCTGATAACATGTAGTTTCTTAACGTTATTTTATGTTTGTCAAGTCAATTCAATCGAAGCCAACATACACCAATGCAGACATTGAACATCAAACTGTAAAAGTTTTATGCATGTGTGGAACAAACGGTACAAAGGAAAGTAATGTTTCAAACTAAATCAGTTTTAGGGGTTTCTACCTTTTGCCTTCAAGCCTGCATCAAGTCTTCTAACTCCACTTGCGCGATGTGAGGGATTTATTCGGATTAAAGGTGTATCATTTATCAATTATTATGTCAAATGTCTGAAAATCCAGTCAAGAGGCTTACAATGGATTGAGAAACAATCCGTTTCTGCTATAACACTGAGGTGGAGCAAGACAGCAACCAGACACAAGGTAGTTCTGCTGCATCAACAAGGTCTCTGCCAGACAAAGATTTCAAAGCAGACTGAGGCTTCAAGATGTGATATTCCAGCTCTTTTGGAGAAAGAAACGTATGCAGCAGAACTGAGGATCAAGAACTGAGGATGTTCAGCAGTACCTTCTGCTCAAAACCTGGACCTAGGTGCAGACATGTGACCAGAAGTGGTTTTCTTTGAAGAACCTTTGAAGCAAAAACTTCTCTGGGTGTAGAAAAATAGTTGTTTGGCAAAGAGCTGGAGAGTGGTGCAGTAATGAGTGTCTGCAGGCAACAGTGAAGCATGGTGGAGGTTCCTTGAACGTTTAGGGCTGCATGTGTGCAAACAGAGTTGAAGATTTGGTTAAGAAAAATGGTATCTCAGTGCTGAGAAGTAGAGGCAAATACTGATCCTGGATCTGTGATGATGGCCTTGTGTCTCCTCATCCCCAAATCATGAACACAGTCGTCTAAAAGATTCGTAATTAATGCTGCTGCTGAAACTGCCGTTGAAATTGTGAAATTTGTTTAATGTTAAGTACGTTCTTGAAGAAAGAAGGTAATTTAGGACCAATGAAAACTGAGCTGGCCTTAAAAAGGACGTGTCTGCTTGAAAACCATAGACACACATGGCCGTGTGAAGCGAGAGGAAACACACATGAGTGGGATTTAAAGACGCATCATTGGGGTTGTTTATCCATTTGTTGTTTGCTGTTTCTATCAGTGGTAGGAAGATGAGAAGGAAGAGGAGCTCCCCGGAGAGGGAAAAACTACTCCGACTAATTCATCTTCCTCCTGAGCCTGGAACACAGACCCGCACGTAAACAAACCTCCCAGTCCTCTTGTAAACACAAGTCGCAAACCTAGCGTGCTAAATGAAACGCTTGTAAATAATCATGCTAGTGACGACGAGGTAGATTTAATTTATAGAGAGTGAAATATGTTTTTGACCCCCGCTGAAGCTGAAAATGGTAGCTTTGTTTCAGCAGCGAGGAAACACAGACAACAAACCTTCATTTTTATCGTTTTATTAGCTTCATTTTGTTGTTGTTGCTGTTTTTACTCGCTTTGCTCTGATTTTATTTTGTGCGGAGTTCTCCTACTTATGCGTCCAGAACTTTTACCATAGGAGCATTTCTACTGTGAGAGACGTATTATTAAAAGAAATATATGGAAATCATTTAGAAACTATTTATTTGTAAATCACTGGGTCAAATATTTATTTGATCCCTTGCTCATCAGTCCACTTTTTGACCCTCCAAGCCCTTTTTAAATAGTCCCGCTGCACTCCGCTCATGACTCTAGTTCAGCAGCACCTGTGCTTCCCACAATCAGTAGCAACAAACCAAAGATGACCTTCTCATAGACGGAAAGGGTTACGGAGCGATTCCCGAGCAGCTTGTTGAAAAAAGAACAACTGTTGGAGCAAATCAGAGGATCTCTCCTCGTGAGGTATCAGTGATTCTAAGTAAAGTGAAGAACAGCTCAGAACCACACGGGAGGAGCTGATCAATGCCGTGAAGAGAGCTGGGACCACGGTTTCCAAGGTTACCATCAGTAATACACTCATGGTTTAAGATCATGTATCACACGGAAGGTTCCTCTGCTGAAGTCAACCCTTCTGGATGATCCAAGGAGTCATGGGAGAAAGTCCTGTGGTGAGATGTAGTTCTTTATCCCTTTGCCGCGTTTACAATGATCAATATATTCCCAATAATTCCATTCCTCGAGTGAAGCATGGAGATGGAAGAGGCCTAGCCAGTCTCCAGAAGTAACTCCAAAAGAAAACCTCTGGAGGGAGCTGAAACAAATATTTGTTTATTTTTATTTACTTATTTGACCCAGTGATTTACAAACAAATTGTTAAAAATGATTTTTGTTTGTGGATTCTGTCTTTCACGGTGGAAATGCATCATTGCTGAACATTCTAGACCCTGCCGCCCTCAAACCCTATACATGAATATACTTTCAGAAAATTATTGTTAAAGGTTGTTAGCTTTGACTCCTTGCTGTACGCTTTTGTAAATCTTGATGGTGCATCGCTAAAAACAGGCTAAGCAGGGTCTCACTCCTTTATTAGAGTCATGCAAACTCCATAAATCACCAGGTGAAGATGAATGCCGGAGCACAGCTAAATTAAAGGGTATTTAGCCCTGTGCAAAGAACCGTCGTGAGTTAGAGATTCCCGCATCCCAGAAGCCTTCGGGCTCTATTAGAAGAGGTCGAAATGTGAATAATTGGCCTCAAATATAAGGTCAGCAGTCGTACAAAAACTCCTGATATTATTCTTTTTTTGTTCTCACAGATCAGCGTGAATGGAGGTATTCCTCCTGGAGAGAGAGGGGAGAGCTGCTTCAGTTAAAGGCCTCTAAGCTGCTGTCACACTCGGCTTAATTATGATTAACGAGTTACCTGGAAGAAATACTCCCTGCGGTGAGTTTCTAATCTTTTCTTTTGTTAGGACGGCGGGCGTTGTTTTAGCCGCGCTGCTGTTTGTGTTACATGCAGGAAACGTGGGAATGTGCTGAGTGTCTCTGAAAGCACTGTGGGTCATTTCCATGATTAATTAATGAATCACTGAATGAACGGCACAATGTGCTCCGTTTAGAAAATAAATTCAGGTCACACAAAGTGAATTACGCCATCGCCAATAAATAATGCAAGGATTAATTAATAAAATTGTCTGCATTTGAATGAACTTGTTTACCAATCTTAACGGAACGCCTGATTTCCTGTGGAAGGTGTTAGCAGCGTTGACTACGATTCAGTGCATTGATAAATATATAGTGAATAATCGTCATGAATTAATCATTAAATTTGGTCATGTGATCTAACACGCTTTCATGTCAACTTGCTTTCCATGACCTTGAAATGCTCAATGATTTTTTTAGGTGAAAACTGATCGCTAATGCGCAGGAGTTGAACTCGTAACTTATAAAAGTGTCTGTATTAAAACACCCACACCCCAGAGTTGTGACCCACCCTCGCTGTTCGCTCACCTTGGATTCAGTCACTCTCTTCCATTGACGTCAATGCAAATACTTAAAAAAAAAACACAGGGAAGCACTTCTTGACTTCCACACTCTTTGCTCAGTCCGGCCTCTGCGTGCTCATCATTTTGTGAGGCGGCTGCTGCTGACGATTCTCGCCACAAATTTTTTTTTTGGCGGAAAAATTGTACAAAAAAAACAACTTAAAAATGGCAAAATAAATAAATAAACAAGGGCTTCAGAAATAAATACAACAGTTAAGCTACTAATGCATGAATTGATGGGAATCGGTGATTCGTTTATAGATGCGCCGCCTGTGGCACGACTAGGTTGGCTGTGTTACCATCACTGGGGTATTATTGTTTGCATTTATTTTTCCTGTGTGTCTTATATCCATGTGTACGAGTGAGATGATTGGTTGAGTCTGAGTGATGTACGTTTGCGGACCACTTCAGGGGTGACTAAATAAAGAGGTGCGACAGCTATGCACTCTCCATCTCTCTCCATCTCTCACTCTCTCTCTCTCTCTCTCAGTTCGCAGGCCTTGTCTGCAGCTTTCACTGCTTATGTGCTCTGCGTACCACGTTATCTTTGTTTAAAGCATTTGGACGTAAACTAAATAAGAATGTTATGGATGTAAGAAAAAACTGTTTAAAATTCTGTTCGTTATTGCAATGCAACTACCTGCAAAATTCTTATAACATAGAATCACAGATCAGGTCCAAAAATGACATCCGTTCATTCATCAAGGAATTACATTACAGAAATGTTCAAAAACTGTTGTAAAAACTCTCTATTTGTAGTTTATAGTCTGCCGTTGAGCATCTAAGCATCCAGTTGTACATAATTAAAAGCGACTCTTGCTGGTTTCTTTGTTTAAAGAAAATGATGCAGTCAGAAAGCTTTTTTTGTGGATCTTCAGTAAATGTTGAGAACAAGTTGTTGTTGGAAAAAGGGGAAGATCTAGTTTAGTGAAGGAAAGAAGGAACTGGTTGTGATCAAGTGAAGTGAGGACTTTATCTTCTGGGTCTGAGGTTGAGGTTGAGGTTGCTCTGCAGTGATTTGAAAGACGGATGAAGCCTGTGATTGCGGAAGCTGTACAGTTAAGCTGGAGCTCGTTTCTCGATGCATTGTTATAAAAGCCGTTTATGATCGTGCCATGACAGCTGTGAAGGGCAGAGACGGTGAAGGGTGCCGTCAGGGCTGATTTCTTCTCACTCGCCGTGTATTATGGGATGTTAATGACCCCGCTCTGGATGGCCGTGTGATGATTGACTCTTCAGTGAAGTGTGTTTGCACTGGATGCGGTGAGGACGGGATGATGCTGATTAGCAATGAACCCAATGAGTTTTACACCGTATGGAACAGAGGCACGAAGAAATCAAATATTCTTTTCATTGCTCATCTCATTGAGGGTTTCCAGCTTCACCAGTTCCTGAGCTCAACTGGACACAAGGGCGTTTCAGTCGGGTTTCTCACCACACCTTCACCACAAGAGTCAGACCCTGAGGAGGATTACTTCTGAACGAAACCATTTTGTTTAGTTTGCTCATAGCCAAGTTTAATCTAATGCGTTTGATCAAAACAGTAAATAAAATAAAATAGTTTCACCTTCTGTCAAATACAATATTAACACACACATAAGAAGAAGATTATTTAATCCACCCAAAATTGTCCAACTGCTTGTTAACACAAATTTCTAATCGGCCAATCACGCGGCAGCATCTCAAGGTGAAGACGATCCGCTGCAGTTCAAACGTGGTGTGGTTGTTACCATCAAACGTACTGAGTTTTTCAGAAACTGCTGATCTACTGGGGTTACCACGCGCAACCATCTCTAGGGTTTGCAGAGAAACAGACAGAGAAAATCTCCAGTGAGCGGCAATTCTGTGAGAGCAAATGCCCTGTAGATGCCAAACCACAGCAGACGACCACACTGGGTGCCAGTCCTGTAACTAAAAACAGGAAACTGAGACTACGACTCGCACTTAGACAAAAAATGGTTTGACGAGTCTCGATTTCTGCTGGACATTTTGGTGCTAGGGTCAAAGCATGAAAGCAAGGATCCATCCTGCTTTGTATCAACGGTTCAGGCTGGTGGTGGTGGTGTAATAGTGTGGGGGATATTTTCTTGGCACACTTTGGGCCCATTAGTACCCATTGAGTCGCTGCCACTGCCTCCCTGAGGATTGTTCTGACCATCTCCATCCCTGAGTGGATACTTCAAATGAAAATGATCTTCTCTCTTTTCCTCAAATGTTGTTTCTTCAAGAGCCTTTCCGAAGCGATAAACGCTGTTGAATGACGTGTCAAGAATCAACAGAACCCGTGTGCAGCTCAGTGGTGCAGCAGTTCTGATCGGTGCGCTCACCTTCAGAAGACGTCCATCAACACTTGTGTTTGATCATCTGCAGGAGCAGCCGAATGATCGGCTCACAGTCGTCCTTCCCCTCTCCTCTCCTCCGTATGCTTTACGGCCAACAATAAAAGCGTTTACTGCTAAATAAATTGGGGTGGCTTTGGATTGCCAGCTCTATATACGTCAACGAAGACATACAGTTATTTTTTAGCAACCACCGGCCCATAGTTTATCATAAATGCCTCACATCATTGGCTTCCTCCGGTTAGTTAGACACTGAAGGTCAGAGTTCCTCCGGCTTTTATGGCTGTTTAACTTTGGAGAATGATCGCATGTGGAGAGAGCTACAGATTTACAGCCCTCACTCGCACAGAGAGACCCGCGCTCTCTCGTTAGCTAATATTAATATTTAATTGCTTCATCTGTAAAAAGCATGAGCTGTTTTTGCAGCCAAGAACGTTTTTCTGTTTCTGACACACATGCGCATGAGTTTTAATCATTCCTCAATAAAAAGCAGCAAGGTGCCTTTGGATCGCCATTGTGCTAATTGAGGTTTTGCTGATTAAGCATTTTTTTAAGCTGATGGGCGACTTTTTCGTCTCGAGGCCTGTCAAAGTAAAACGGGAAACTCTGAGGGGAAATCTGGCACTCTGTAACCTATATGCATTTAGATGAACGATGATGAATTCGTTCTCAAAAGATTTGAGAAATAAAGTTCATTTCTATTGGTTTTCTTCAAGAACAGGAGAGTTATGAAACTTTGCCGGTTGGTAGAAGAGAGTTTGAGCTTTAACCAGAAAAAATGTGGTCTCTCTGTCTCAACTCTCCACCATGAGTCTAAACTGCTCTTACCTTTATGCTAATCGTAGAAAAATATACATGACATTTTAAAAAAAAAAAACACTGTCCTCGTCTGATTTTGAGTTTTTTTGTTGATTATTTTGTTGTATAGTCGTATCTTTGCGAAAATCTTGTGTTTTGAGACCAAACGTATGTTTTAATAAACAATCATCTGCTTTCTTTGAGGAATAGAAACGACTGGATTTTGCTCCCTGAACTGTTTTGTTGTTGTTGTTGTTGTTGTTGTTGTTGTTGTTAGCGGCACATTTGCCACAATGACCTGAAGATAATCAGAAGCACCGGTGTACCACCTTTTGCTCGCTTTATAGTTTTATCTTGAGTTTTGGTTCTAGTGCTTCCTCATCTCTGGGGCTCTCCTTAGTTCCTCCGTCTTTTAGTGTCTCCTTGTTTTTGTCGGTCTTCTTAGTTCCACAGTCTTTATGGTACCTTTGTCTTTTGGTTCCAGTGTTCATCTCTTCATCTCTTTGCCATCTCCATGCTTTCCTTTGTTCCCTCTTCTAGTTCCAACCTTTCCCTTGTCTCCTGGATCCAGCATCTCATTTCATGACCGTTCCATCGCCTCTGCAGCTCCTCATCTTCTGGCTTCCTCTTTTCCTTGTTCGAGCTAAAGTCTTGTTAATAATAATAGATCATAAAATAAATGATCCCCCATTGCTTCCCATACTTTAATGCAGCGTGTACTCCTGATTTTATTTTGTTTTCTTGATATAAATTCATGTGTTCATTTATGAACTCTAGTAAAATAAAATGTTATTTAACCTGCATTTTACACAAACCTCAACACATTCCATTGCAGTCTCTCCTTTCATCACAAGAGGGAGATTTCCTTCTTTCCTGCAGAGTTCGGTCGTCCTCAGCTCATACGTTATCCCAGAACTGCTCTGAAGTCATCAAGGAAAAGGAGTCGCTCTTTGAAATATGAAATCAAACAGCTTGAACTCTGAGAGGCAGTCGATCTCTTCTCCCTCATCCGTTCATCTCTCCATCAATCATGATGTTCGAAAACACCCGCCTCTTTCTTTGGGAGCTGTTTGTTTAGTTGTTAGTAAACATGATGTGTTTTACTTGAGGAGGCGTCGCCATGAACACTACACACATTGTTGCTATGGAACCCACTGCTCAGCATTCGTATGCAAATGAACTCATTTGAATATTTCTTTAAGAGGATCAGGTCAGAGTTTGACAGAAATGACTCCAGGGCTTATGTAACAGCTTTGTTTGCCCGGATCATCATTCATTCTTCGTCAAACAACTACATTTAATTGAGTTGAGTTCACAGATGCATGTGTTATCTAAGCAACCTCGATCACATAAATGGATTATTACAAGTGCTGCATGATTTAAATTTATATTGATCAGGGATACACCGAAATAACAATTCTGGGCCAAAAACAAAACCGAAAATTTTGGATGCACTTGGCCAAAAACCGATACCGAAACCGAAAATGGCTTCATTAAAAAACATGTTTAAAATATTTAATTTTTGTTTGTATTAAAAAAAAAACTACAAACTAATTAAGCAATCAAACTTTTATTGATAATAAAAAACAGTAATAAGGCTGTTTAACAATTACAAAACTAAATAAAGTTTCTTTCTTTCACAAAATTGTGCAAAAAAAATTCTAGCTGCTTTTTTACTTCAATTTTAAATTACTGTACCAAACAAAAGAAAAATAATTGCAAAAATATTGCAACTTTGCTGTCCTCATCTGAAACTTTGAAGTGCTTCCAAACCGCCGACATTCTCTGTGATTGATACGTAATGACAGCGTAAACGAGACGGGAGGATGGGAGAGGCGTGGCGACAATTTCGGCTTTTATTTTCTCCACTTTCTTACATTTCAACCGAAATTTCAGTGCATCCCTAAATATTGATATTGGCTCTCCAAGTAATAAGAAAACATTGATGGTTAAATTCAGGTGATTTGGAGTTTGTTTTTCATGAGACGCTGTCGATTACTTTGATAAAATGTACCACAGTAAAAACTAAGCAACACTACGGTGAGATCTTGGTTTCACCTCACTCTTTCCTTTACAAGAAATCTTCTCAAACGGGGCCTCAGCGCTCACCACAGATTCACGAGCCCAAAAGAGTTTCGTACAAACAGTGATTTGCATCCGCTGCCGGTCGGGTCAGGGTTTCAGCGGGTGGGGTGGGGTGGGGGGGGGGGTTTGCTTGCAGAGGGAAAGATTGCCAGCAATGACACAGAAATAATTCAGGTCTCGCCGAGGGAACATGTCAGGGCCCTTTTTCCAATCGAAAGGTTTGAATGAACGCTGAAGGAAAGTGAAAAAGTGTTGTTAACCGCAAACTTAAGTCTCATGAAAGATGTATCTTCAGCTTTGTATAACTTTATCTTCTGCAACTCCTTCAATTCCTGGACCAGACCATTCTTGATTAGGCTTAAAAAGTTTTCTTTTTTTTTAACAAATTCCACATGGCAGCAATCCGAAATGGCAGACGTAGTTCACTGTTTCAACTTGGCTTGATGACAAAGTAACCGCTGTTCATATCTACAGACCACTAGGGGGCACAGTGCCTAATCTGTGCATGCAAACTCAGATCTCGGCCATTTCAACATACACCAAGCTTGGTTTCAATCTGATAAAGCCTTGCAGAGTTTAAGGCCTCTGACCGTTTCAGTGATCGTTACGTTTTTTTAAAACGGCTTCAAATCTCTGTTGAACAAGCCCCAACAGCATAAAAACAACAAACATAAACCGAAAAATGCAGCCTGAAGTTAGACCCGCCCACACAGTTAGTATATACAGGGCTCTAGAGTGCGACCAATTTGGTCGCATATGCGACCTAATTTCTCAATGGTGCGACTAAAAAAAAATCAAAGGTTGCACCGGTGCGACCCGTCGTTCGAGGGGGAAAAAAAACGAAACTCCGTCTACGGCCGGTCCGCCTCCTGCGCGCGGCTCACAACACGCGTATCACCCATTCATGCGGCTCAATACGCGCCTATCGCGGCAAGCGCGCCGCTCAATTCGCGTTTACCGCGCCGCTGAAGCCTCAGACGCGCGCAAACGCGTCTTTGCATTGACTTAACATGGAAACCCTCCGCGCTTACCGCGCGAACCGCGTTCGATGTGAACGTACCTTTACAGCGGCAGGCAGCTGCAAACAGATCATCAGACGAGGCCGAGATGATAATTAAGTTTAACGTTGCCTACAATATTGCAAAAGAAGAACTCCCCTTCACTAAATTCAAGTCCGAAATAATTGTTATGAAGAAAAATGGCTTGAACGTAAACCCGACGTACAGCAATGATGTCGCGCGCACCCAATTTATAGAAGTCATCGCAGATACATTGAAAAAAAAAAGACGTCTGTGCAAATTGTGAACAGTGCGTACATGGAATTCCTGATCGACGGAGGCACATATATCGCCACAAAGGAATGCATCATTGTGTACGGTCGTATCTTGCGGAAAGGAAGACCGATGAATATATTATTGAACACAGTGAGGTCGAGCATGCTCATGCCCAAGGTAAACCATGTCATGTCATGGAGCCTATGTCAATAATATGCCTACCGTCTCGTTACTGCATTAACCATAATATTCTGACACTTAAAAATGAAAAAATAAATAAATAGGCTGCATTATAAACTCTTGATCTGGGTAGTAAATGGTATTATCGTTTTTATTTGTATTTGCTGCTCTTAGGGACCAAAATCAGTTTAAAGTTTAAATTTCAGCTCAGTAAAGCACTTTAAACACCTTTTCAGTAAGTTTTAGTTACCTTTCTTGTGGAATTGTGCTTCAAATAAAGAACTTTATATTGACCAGGTTGTTAGTTAATCATTTACAAGTCAATATTGTCTATATGGACAGTGATTTAAAAAAAATAAATAAATAGAGAACTAAAAAAAGTGAACTTGTGAAAATGGGGTGTTAAATGTGATGCGGTTGAAAATTTGGGTGCACCTAACTTTTGTGCTGGTGCACCTAAGAAAAAAATTTAGGCGCACCAGTGCAACCAGTGCAAAAAGTTAGTCTAGAGCCCTGTTATAGTATAAGGTTTCACATTTGTGTAAATATTACGTATTTCGCTTTTTTTTTTTTTTTTTTTGCTTTTTTGGTTTTCCATTTTTTTATCAACTTAAACTGGTTCCTGAGAGCCGTTGCACGGATTAGGCGTTTTACGTGTAAAACTTGCTTTGACATACGAAATGTTAGCAATACGAAAGCCACCCTGGAACGGATTAATTTTGTATCTCGAGGTACGACTGTATAAAATATTTATCTTATTTTCTACAGTAGAAGGGCAGACTTGGACCAAAGGTGGCGCTAGAGAGTTGGAGTTAGACTCTGTAATTTTGCTTTGATTGATTGTTGGGCTCTCCTTTACTAGTTTGCCAAATTTCAGAATGTTCCTTCAAGCTGTTCATGTTGCAGGAGAAGAATATTAAAACTCCACTCCGCTGCATAGGAGCTAAAACAACAGCACGGTTTGCCGTCTTTCAATCACACTCTAGCTTTTAAAATACATCAAAAATCAAATACAAGAAGCACTTTCTGATGGATTCTCGATGTCTTAGAGGCTAAATCTTCATCGACAGGGTTCTCCATAATATCAACACTTCTTGACCTCAACTGATCCCCATTTCATCCGAAACTCCATCTCTCCACATGAACCTCCATCTCTGTTCAACCACCGAGTGAATATTTTAAAAACAGCGGGATGTTTGAAGGAACCTGAAGCTCTGGAGCACAATCGGAAGAAAACACCACACACTGCCCCAAAAGAGAGCCTCGAAATCTGCCAAAGTGTGTGGTCCCTTCACTGCAGGCCTTCGGAGGGAGGTCCCTGACACCTCGCTTCTTCAATGAGATTCACGCTACGCTGGTTTTATTCTGAGCCCGAGCCCTGCGCTGCCCGATCCAATGACTGCTGCTTGAGCCCCCGGAGGATTAAACCGATTCAGGAGCGAATTCAACTCACGGGAAAGAAGCATTTTCAGGGATTTGCTTTGAAACACGACCCCAGCAGACTGCTTGATACAGTGACATGAATGGGATGCAGTTTCCATAAACATGCTTAAAACTTTACAAAAGTGAAGGAATCAAATAAGAACATGCTGAGAAATCCGCCAAATTATTCCTCCCGTCAACCTGGATCTATTATAAGGCTGTAACATGGATGAGTAACCCGATATAAGACAGATTTACAACACACTGTCACACTCAGCAGACCTTGCCATGACAAATAAAAGTCTTTAAAAGGAGAAGGCAGGAAAGAGCCGAGCGGTGATTGACAGCTCGCTGCTCTGTGCCAATGTGAGCACAGCTCGGCTTTGCGAGACGTGAAGCAAAGGTTCAAACAAATCTTGATCTACAGCCGAGGTGAGCTGGAAAAAAATGACTTTTCAGAGACACAAAGATGATTTTACACACGCTACTCTTGCACTTTGTTTCTCCAAGAGCAGCTACAGAAGAAGATGTGCAGGGGTTTTGAAAGTTTCGTAAAACGACGAAAGTTGATGAAAATTACTAAATCACCACAATGACGGAGATTATTGCGGTCCTCCGATGTAAACCTTACCTTTGATTGCATGAGACCCAGCTTTCTCGTAATCTTCAGATCAGCTACAAACACTCACCGGCCACTTTATTAGGTACACCTGCCCCAAAGCTGGTACTAGCAAGGTGTACCTAATAAAGCGACCTTTTCATTGTACCACAAATAAATTCAATGTGGTGTTTAAACAATTCATTAATAAGATTTTTTTTGTGTGTTTTTTGTTTTTTGTGTGTTTTTTTTTCTGAAATGAGGCGTTTATCAGTCGCATCAGCAGTCGCGTTATATTAGTTAATTAAGCGTGTGTCGGTATATGTATAGTTCTATAGGAAAGTTATGCATATTGAGATGTAAGGGTTATCTGTTAATGGCTTTGTGAAATATTATATTATATTTTTCTCATTTGGTTCCTTCATTGTTGTTTTTCTAAAGTGCCCTCATCGACCTCATTCATCATTAGATCACATCATCATTAGAATACAATAAGAATTTTTATTGTTCATATCTAATCTTTTCTATTTAATAACTTGTTTTTTTGCTTGACTTATAATAACTTGTTGCTTTTGATTAAAAAAAATTCTTGCATGAACTCGTAGGTGGACCTGCTCTTGGGGGGCCCCTGGTGGCCACAGTGGTCTAAGCAGTTGCTCAGCTAGAAAGGGTGTGGGCAGAAACTAGAGTAATATTTTTAAAGTGTCTCCAGGCCATGAGATGTTCGCTGCATGTGTCAGGACGCTTTGTTCCATGTTCCTCTTGTTTCTTTAATGAAACCAGTTCCACCCAGTTGTCATGTCTGTTCTTTTTATTGACCAGGGCACTTATAGATTTCCCTGTGTTTTACATTTCAACGTGAAAGTCGTGTTGTGCTGCAAACGAGTTCGTACCTGCTTTCTCGTTTAGCTCTTTGTGACCAGCGAGACATTGTGTTCCTGCTCGAGACAAGTGAGATCAAAAGTTTACACACCCTGGTGATTTTGGCCTGATGCACAAAAACTGACACCGCAGGGTTCGAGTGGCTGTTGGAGGTAACCATCCTCACCTCGACCTGTTTGCTTGGAGTCAATGTTTGTGCAGAAAAGGTTTCGGAGTCTCTGGCTCCTGATCAACCCTTGCCTTGATCAGAGAATAGGGAAGCGATGGGGAAAGTTAAAGAGCATCAAAGGATCTCCAAGGAACTAAGAATGCTGATCAGCAGTGTTCAAACTCTGACGAAGAAGAGGAAAGTCAGGGATTCTGGTGAAACCAACAAACTTTTCTGCTACAACTGCCAGAAAAAAAAAGCAAGGGATGCAAAATAGTACCCAGAAATAACTTCAGCTGAGGCACAGGCTTCAAGAAGAACAATAAGGAGACGCTTGAAGAAGAATGGGTTTCATGGTCGAGTTTCCAGAAGAAAGCCATTACTTTACAAATTCCAAAAACAGCCGCTTACAATCCGCCAAACTGCTCACAGGTGAGCTCCAAACTTCACAAACAAAGTTATTTTGAGCAATGAGACCCATATAGAACTTTTTGGCTACAACCATAAACTATACATATGGGGAGGAGTCAATATGAACCATGATGAATGGAACACCATCCCCACTGTGAAGCATGGAGGTGGGTCACTGATTTTCTGGGGATGTCAGAGCTCCAAAGACACAGGAAATTGATGGAAGATGATTGCAGCATGTTCTCAAAGATTCCTGGACGAAAATGTGCATCATTAGTCCGGAAGCTGCGCACAGGACGTTACTGAACATTCCGACACAACAACGATCCAAAATGGCGGCCAAGTTCACTCTGGTTCCACCAGAACAAAGAGAAGGTTCTGGAGTGGATCTCGGTCTCCTGACCTAAATATCACTGAAGCACTCTGTGGAGAACTCAAACGTGCCTTTACAAGAGTCCAAGAAGAAGGTGTCTTTGATTAGTAGATAAAGAACCTCATCCACAACTACCTCAAGAGATTGGTGTTAAAGAGGGAATACAGAATTTTTGATCAGGGTCATGTGGAAAGTTTCTCTTGTCATTTTGATTTAAAAAGTGTTATTTGACACAGTTATTTGACATGAAATGGCTTCACACAAACACTCGCTGTGAGTGGAACTGAAGCTTTTGTGTCAGCGTTCATTTTTCTGAGAAATGGCCAAGAATCAGAACATTTTTAAACTTAAGAGCACAACTATTATCACTTTTACATCAGTATTTTTTAGCATATGCTTTTCCTCAGAAACTTTGAAACCAACACATTTTGAACAACGGGAGACAGAGATTTTAAATTTGTTAAGCTAACTCGTCTGTTTATGTGCGTTAGCTCCACAAAAATTCAGGTTCTAACCAGGCGTCCCGCCAGCCGTGTTTCAGACGTCATCGTTTAACCAGTTTAACACTCATTAACACTGAAAATGAGACCAAATGTGCTTTATTTATTGAAAAGATCAACGGCTCTTCAAAAAGACACAGTATTAAAATGACGGAACAATGGGTAAACAGCGCCTACCAGCAAAGCACATTAGAACTGTTTAAGTTGCCCCCCTGCCCCACCACCACACACACAAAGTCACACATTTCAATTATTTCAAAGCGCTCGCCAATTAAAAGCTGCAAGGCGGCCTTTTGAATGCAAACCAACACAATTAAAAGTGTTTCAGGAGTGTATTAGAGGAATCAGTTCTGAATTAGGCTGTGAATACACAAGCCCCCCTCGGCCCTCATCTCCCGGGCTCTGTTTGAAGTCCGCTGAGGTTTCTTTTCTTTCCCGCTCTTCCCTCGCCCGATCCTTCAGAGAGAAGGAGATTGAGTCGGCCTAATCTGCTGCTTGTACATTTGAATGTGTGCTGAGAGGAGATGATCCGGCGGCCTGATAATGGCCCAGGTGCAAAGACACTAGCCGTGGATAACTTGTTCTCGGCGGGGGCCGTATATCACAGAGGGCCAGGCCGGCCTTTGAAGATGCATGCCTGCTTTCGGGAGCTGATTTGTGTCCTGTGGAGGTCAGCGCTTTACAGTTCCACCAGAGCAGGGGCTCCGAGGAGTCAGGGACCTCCCTCGTGGAGGCACAGGGGAGATCTGTGAAGAACATAAACAAACTTTAAGACCGTTTTTATTTGGAGCTACTTGATAAAGGAAACTGCATCAGGGGATGTTCCTTGTATTGTTAACGATTAGAGTTAGTTATGGAGGTGATCGACTGCAGGCCGAGTAACGGAGGTAGCTCTATGGTTTGCTGTTGCTATGGAGTCAGTTCTCGGGTTTCCCTCCAAAGATGCAAATCGAATTAAATGCACAAAACTGGAATATTGCACAAAATACTTGTGATTAAAATCCAAGAGCACGAAACCATCTCTTCCTCATGAGCTTCTACATGAAAAAAAAAAAATGTTTGCTGCGTTAAGAGAAAGCTTTTTTCGTATAGAATAACTTACTTGATGAAAGGCAGCAGGCACAGCCAGGTAACTTTGCTTTTGGAGGCAAGGGAACGCTGGTTCCTCCTTTTGGTTTGTGCCCATCTCACCGCAGTTCTGACAGAAAAACGCATTGCCCGTGGGATATTTTCGCGTTTCTGTCATAGTTTATTTTTTCTTTTCGGATAAAAATGTCATCCTACTCTGCTATACACACAATTCTTTAAACACATTGTTAAAATTGATTAGCATTTTTATCCATAACAATGGAGGGATGCTATGTTCCTCATTTCACTTTGATGATAAACCAATCCCCATGTTCCAAACACTGAGATAGAGATCTGCAAAAACTAGGGTAAATATTTTTATTGGTATGGAGTCGTCCAATTAAAAAAATCCAACTTGTCACTAGAGAAAGCTCTGTGTCTCTATGATGTTGAAAATTATTTAGCAGTAAGTCAACAGTGACCTTTGACCGCTGCCTAGTGTCCGAATGCTTTTGCCCAGTGCTTGGCATGTTCTTGCAGAGACTGATAGGCTCCAGAAGTTTTAAGTTTCGATTCGTTTTTCAATTTGAGTTACAGCTTGACAAAATTCACGTTGTCAGTCGATATTTTGTCAGCATTCTCAGCGATTTCCAGAAGTTTACCAATAGCTATAGTTTACACGTTCAAGATTCAAGAAAAGGAAAGAACAAAATACTTAGTTTAAGTGAAATAACAATGTTTGCTTTCTCGGAGCAACGTAAAAAACATGTCTCTGTAGCTTGCTCTCGGAAAATTCCAAATTTTCTCAAATAGAATCTGATTGTTAGTGATGTATGTTGCCTTTCCAATTGTGAGCTGGCCATCAGCTCCTGCGTCTACCTGCATATAGAAACTGTGTCCGTGCTCTTCCGCTCCAAAGCAGCTGTACTGACAATGTTCTCACTCTATTTATTAAACAATGATATTAATTGCCTTTTTGAGAGCTATGTATTGAATTATTACTTATCTTTCACATCTCCATGTTGTCATGCGTTCTGGATTCACATTTGTTTTCTGATTATACCCCAATAGAAAAAAACTACATCAAAGTGTTTTTAAAAGAAATTACTTTCGACTTTCAGATGTTTTGTCTAACCCACTTAAAAAAACCCAGGTCAAGTGAAGTGTTGAAAGAACAAAGTAAGTAAACAAACTAAATGAACACGAATCCATCAGAATCCGGTTTTCAGACAGACAGGCATGAAATATTATCGGTACGATCATTGTACATTAATAGGCTTTCAACTGGGTCTTTACAAGTCTGAAATGAAAAAAATAATCAGAATAAGAACAAGCCTTAAATCCGCTGTTCTACATCTTAAATCATTTTTACAGGTTTATTTTTCCATATGTCTATTTAAATCTCATTTTTCTCTTTTTGTTCTAGTTTTTTGCTTCACTAGCCCAAATATAATTTGTCGTATTAGGACTAAAGGGAGACCAGCATGCAACAGATTCCAGATACTGGTGCGAGTCTCTCTGGAGTTTTTAGTCACCATAGACAGGACTTAGCTCTGGGAAAGTGCAGGTATCTTAAGCATTTTTTAAAGCAGAAAAGCGATTAAACCGGTAACGTTTAAAATATACTTTTCAATTGAAATACCTTTATTTTTTTTTATGTGTTCCGTTTTGGAAGTTATGATGTAGGTCTTACAGTGTGTTCTTAATGCTCTTAAAGGTCATGTATTTGCAGAAACCCTGCACATGACGATTGTAAAGGGCATCTTCAAAGCCTCTGCGCTGACCTTGCAGACTTTTAAAAAAGCTTTATCTACAGACGCTGGTTATGTTTGCAGAAGTCATCGAGCTGACTTTGTTTGACTTTGGTGACCCGGGCGACAGCCCAGCGGTGCCCCATCCTCCTCCGTCCCACTTTCACTCTCCCACTTTGCTCCAGTGATTTATTTGTCCTTTGCAGCGGCACCTAATGAAGCCAAAGAAAGGAAATTAGCAGAGTGTTGCAAAGGGCCCCATTGAGGCGGTCATTAAAGTGGCCAGTTTCAGACTCCCACTTTCTCCTGTTGGTATTCCAGATGCTTATTTACTCTGGCTCTACCCTGAGCTCATTATGAGGCTGCGGAAAAGTCCGAATTATTCTCCGTAACTTTAAACTCATGAACTTTGGTGCAAACTTTACAACCCAAAAGTTCACAGAGCTTTCTTTTTAATATTATCCTTCATGACTTTGCTGCTTGTGACGGATATCTGGAACCCCTAATATCAGAAAACCTCCACGACTGCAACAAACATTGTTTTCCCCAACACTTGAGGAGGTTTCAGATCCAAACCAGAGCCTCAGGTTTAATATTTGCCCGAGGTGGAACTATGTTGAAAAGCTGTTGATTTAATTTGAAAACACAGTCTGTGTTTCTCCAACTCTCCTGAAACTCCTTCATTCATGAATACAGATGAGGTCCACGCTGAGTTGCTTCCGGAAATGCATTCCTCCTTTTGATGGTTTATTAAAATTATTTCGCCTTTTCTTAATTTCACCGCATTTCATCATTCAACACATTTGCAAATTAATTAAAACGGCCCACATTTCCTTGGAGAACTTTGTGAGGCTGGGATTGCGTTGACTGTCGCTGTTGACTTCAGGAATGCGCCGAATCTTATTTATTGTAGCTTCATTAGCATCTGTGTGTGTAAACAGATACTGGAGCTCACTCGTAGTAGCCGCAGGCTCGTGGTCCTTGCATCTGCAAAAGAATGTTCCTTTATTGGTATTTTTAGCAGGACTTTTTAATATGAACTCAAAAGCATTACTTGTTATTACCGTTGAACCTTTATAGCGGCAAAGTAGGAAAAGATGCTGCGTAGGTTTTAAACATGAGGTTGTTGGGGCTTCATCTCGTCTCAGATTTGTTTGGCAAATGACTTTAACCAGACACAAAGTTTAAATCAAACTTTCTACATATTTACAAGAAGTGCGGCTATTTTCGGCTATTAACAGACTTCTGGTACATGAAACACACAGCTCATTATGACTCTAGCCGTGTGTGCACAAAACTCCAAAACATCACTAAACCTCCACCATATTGTACTCTGGGCCACTCTAGAACCTTCTCTTTGTTCTGATTATTTTTGTTGAGAACATTCTGCGTTCACCAGAATCTGTTTCTTGTACCTTTGTAGCGCACAGAACATCAGTGACCCACCTCCGTGTTTCACTGTGGGGATGACTCATCGTGGTCCATGTTGACTCCTTTCCAAATGTAGAGTTTATGGTTGTGGCCAAAAAGTTCTATATGGGTCTCATTGCTCCAAATAACTTTGTTTGTGAAGTTTGGAGCTCGTCTCTGAGCTGTTTGGCGGATTGTAAGCGGCTGCTTTGTAGAATTTGTGCAGTAATGGCTTTCTTCTGGAAACTCGACCATGAAACCCATTCTTCTTCAAGCGTCTCCTTATTGTTCTTCTTGAAACACCCGCACCACATTTTTTTGAGATCCCTGTGCTTCAGCTGAAGGTTTTCTTTACATCCCTTGCTATTTTTTCTGGCAGTTGTAGCAGGATGGTTTGTTGGTTTCACCAGAATCCCTGACTTTCCTCTTCTTCGTCAGAGTTTGAACACTGCTGATCAGCATTCCTAGTTCCTTGGAGATCTTTTATATCCTTTTCCTGTTTTGTACAGTTCCACTCCCTTTTCCCAGAGATGCTCTTTTACTTTGCCCATCACTCAGAATTCAGAAATCTCCGCGCATCACTGGGCTGATCAGGAGCCAGAAACTCAGAAACCTTTTCTACACAAAGATT
The DNA here is from genome assembly GCA_007224835.1 of Danionella cerebrum. Classification (NCBI taxonomy): domain Eukaryota; kingdom Metazoa; phylum Chordata; class Actinopteri; order Cypriniformes; family Danionidae; genus Danionella; species Danionella cerebrum. The sequence goes on along the minus strand of SRMA01025432.1, from coordinate 225,547 downwards.
GATTTCAAGGTCGAGGTGAGGATGGTTACCTCCACCAGCTGCTCGAACCCTTCTGTGCCAGTTTTTGTACCTCAGGCCAAAATGACCTTTTCAACTTTTGAAAGATTCTGTTGTCATTAAGATTTAAAAAGGTTTTTTGATGATAAATGCTTTTGTGTCATTATTCATATTTACTGAAAAATGGCAAGAATCATAAAAATTTCCCGGGTGTGTAGAGTAGACCTTTGAGCTGTAATTGCAGGGTTCTGCTCCTAGAATCACAACTGAACATTTCCTTGCAGACCATGAACAGATGTGGTTAGCGGCGCTCTGTTCCTGACGGTGTTTGTTTGCGGACTGCGTGAATCTGAAGAGACTCTTCAAGTGTGATTAACAGTGGAGGAACGCCGAGCGCTGCAGCGGCTGCTAATTAACCCGCCATTGTGCTCGGCCCACAAAGACACAATAGAACAAAGTGCAAATTGAATGCAGCAGATTAGCACAATGACAAAAGACAAAGTCGAGGATCGTGCTCTTGACGGGGAATTTTCACACTGATCGTCACAACATGGGATTGGATCAAAGAGCGATGGAGTTACATTAGCGGAACAATGGGGTCTTGTTATTCGACAACACGAGGCGTCCATCTGCATGTCACAGGGGCACCTTTTAGGCTTCCTCCGCCACTGAATACAGTGATGAAGCCCGGAGATGATGGATGCTCTGCAGGAGCTGATGGATCTCGTTTGTGCTTTCAATTGATTCCCTTTTAATACACAAACAAGTATTTCCTCGAGCACAGTGGAAATCGTTACAAATTACTGCAAGAAGCTGATTTTGAAATGTTTTTAATAAAACTAGTTTTACACATTGCTGGGGTTTCCACACTTTTTGTAAAGAGGGTCATTGGCTGAGGTAAAACCAAATAAAAAAAATACATATATACACATAGAAAAAAGAAGTTTCATTAATATATATTCTTTAATATTTGATATGTGAAAATAAATGATGAGAACGTATAAATTATTCAATATTAAATGCTCACTTCAAAAAGCTCACTTAATTACAATTACTCACATCAGAAAATAGTTTTCATGTTTTGTCTGATAGGTTCATGATAATAAATTGGTAAAAAAAAAGACCAGCAGCCTTTATATATTAGACACTATATTAGACCACACACACTTAAATCTGTGCTGCCCTTGTTTTTCACACTGTGGTCAACAGTGCCACTTATTACTTCTTTAATAACAGAGTCTGTGCCACTTTCAACACATCGAATTCTGAGATTTTCAAAGACTGAGTTTAATGTTTGTCAGGAGATATTTTTCAAGAGAGCAAAGTAAAGATATTATTACGACACTAAAACATTGTAAAAAGCTGGTTTTGCATAATACAGCTCCTGTAACACCATTGTTATTGTGACGTCCAGTGGACACAATGGGAACTGGAACCTTTTTGCAGGCCATATGTTTGACACCTCTGGTCTGGAGAGAACTTCCTTGTTAGCACCCATTTTAGTTTAGTTGATACCGAACTGGAATAACGGTTTGGTGTGCAAAGGCCTTTTAATGGTATTAGACCTCAGATGGCCACCGGGACACTTCCGATCCAAGAACTAGGCTGATCTCCTCCTTACCCCAAACCTTTCTGAATGACTTTCTATGTGAGTAATGAATCACTGGGCTTTGTTGGTGCCGTGACCCAGAGAAGGTTCGAGAAGAAAGGCAGAGGGAAACCTGTGTAGGAAGAGAGCTCCTGTCACAGCACAAGCCTCTATCCCACTGCAACCTTTCCAGTGTGCAGTACTTCTGAACCCCCCCTCCCCCTTTTGCTGACCCCCCCACCCTCACTTTCTCCAAAGAAGAGCCCCACAACGGCACTAATCAGGCTTGCTCTTCTCACCCCTGGCCATGGGCCTCAGCTCTCGCCTTTGAAGAGGTGAGTCAGAGATAAGATCTGCTATACATCAGCCTGTCGCAGCAGGGGAAATAGCACGGATGCTAAAAAACCACTTCTGTCCTAACATATTTAACGCCTTCCAGCCAAGGCCCTTCAGAATCCAAACAGCCGAGTGCCGAAACCGTTCAGTCCTGTCATTAAAGGAGATGTTTGTGTTTGCGGTTTAATGAGCTTTGACAGCAAGCGAGAGAGGGAGAGGGCCATTGCCACATCTAGATGTCTTTCTCTTTAAACATGGTACAGTTTTTGATTGTTTTCATGCTTTTTAATCAAGTGTGAACAATCTTCTGGAGATCATTTAATGTCATGGTCTTGCACCTGGATGCGCAGCCTTCTTCTCATGAGAATCCATCCTGCCATTAATCAGCCGCATGAATTAATATTTCGATAAACACTCGGGCTTCTCCTGACCAGCGGAGTCTGAAGTGTGTGATGAATAGCAGGAGGAAGATCTCCTGCTGGTTCTGTCTGAACCTGCCCGCGCTCATAATGGAGCCGCGGCTTCTCTTTACATGTTCGAGTGTCAGAACGGATGGTAATTTATCGCTGCGATTATTGAACATGTCCACAGCAATCCTCCCAGCACAGCTAGGCTTCATGTTCTGAAACGCGTTCCTCGTCTTTGAGATTTCTGTTCACTTGGGGTGAGAAGAAGGAGGGCACACCCTGGATTGTTTCCTCTCTGTGCTTCATTAAGATGTTAAACGCATTTCCTCTCTGTTAGTGTTAATGGAGCTAACAAAGCATAGCAGGGACACTAAAAGTGGCACATTGTCATTCGCGATAGAGATGTGTATTATCTCAGGAAGGTGATAACAGGAACCATTAGCTGTGATGCTAGCACTAAGGGGCTCTGCTCTTGTACTCTGCTCTTGTTTCTGTGTCAAGCTCTTCTCTCATTGTGAAGCCAGTACCAAGCTGCAATTCATACACTTGCCACTAGAGGCTGCTATCAAAAGGAAGCCATGTTTAGATCTATAAAACAATTAATTAACAATCTATCTCTACAAAATATCCTAACACTTAATACCACCGCTGACCTCTTTTAGAACTAATAATAATAATGTTTGATTATAACCAGAGCCGGAGTCTGAATACGCACTACGTACGCAATACGTTCGTGATGAGCGATGACTGACTCTAAAAGATAAACACTGGTCTGTCTCACTGTGTGTTACAGTCCCTTCCTCAAGAGACTGAGAGAAATAGTTCCTGGTGAAAATCAGACTGTTGGCCATTTGAGCATTTTATAGTCTAGACTTTTAAACCTTTTATTTAGTTATTTTACTGTAAAATGTGATTAATGTAACTGTTCTGTTTTGGTAGATTCTTTTAGACAACTATAATCATGACATGAAAGAACGTAAAGTCTGAGCTACACATGAACACATTTTTATTTAGCTGTCGGAGAAATTGTCACAATACATATTGTGGAGCGACATGGGGATATCGTCCAGGGGCTGAAGTGTATTTATTTGCTTCTTGGTGTGATTGTGATTCTAGTCACTTCTGCAACTTCTTTACCTTGTCTTCTTGTTTTATGTAACATTTTCTAGGAGACGAATATACTTTACTGACATTTTAAATAAAAACAATTATAAAATTTGCTCTCTCCATCACTTACATTTAAAACGTATAACTTCTTGTAAACATTAACACTGCCCCCTAGTGGATGGATTGAATGAAATGCTCTCATACAAATAAAACTATACCCTAGCCTTCTTAACTTTGTGCTGTCAAATATTTTTCATTTCCATTTTTTTCCAATAATGTTTCGTTCTGTAAAGAGTTTCAGTAGTTTGTTATAAATAGTGTTTTAAAGTGTCGTGAGCAGAGTGCATCGTTACACTCCCCTCAAAAATGTTTGTTTTAAAGGAAAGCTGGTTAGAGATTTAATCTCTTTCTCTCATAAGTGCATTGTTAGTTTAAGCTGTAGTGTTGGTCTCGTCTGAATTGGGGATTAAATTGGACTCTCCTGATGGTCATGATTCAAATCGGAGTTGGCTTTTGGAGAGGCAACACTTGTGAAAGGTTCATTTTCCTGATTTGAAATGCAGTGCTGTAAAGTACTGTGCGTTTATGAGTGTCCTTCATATGTTTCACAGGCTAAAAACATTTATGAATGTCCCTATTATGATCAGGCACCAAACTTAAATGAATAAAACATTATTTTATTTATTGAAGAAATCTAGCAGAGCGTGCGTGTTCTGCAATACCTCTCGCCCTCGCCCTCTCTCTCTCTCTCTCTCTCCCTCTCTCTCCAGTCCTCCAGAGCTGCCTCCCACTGCCAGAATTAGTTTCACAGTTTCCGCCAGCAGCGTGAATCAGATGCTGACAGTCTGATTTCATGCACACACGGGTGTTCGGACTCTAACCCATGTCTTTGGTGCTCATCGTGCATGGAAACAAACATCTATTCAGCTCTTATGCTCGCAAATAAGCATACAATTGTTACATTAGCATGGAAAGATGCAAGGCAGCATCACTGCAGACACCACATTTATAGTATGTCTTTATTTATTAACTTAGCTGTTTTTCTGTCATACATAATACAGGCTGCATTTATTGTTTGGCAATTCTTGGTTTTATTGATTTTTAGGTTTACATGGGTTTACATGTATTTTTTACAGTTTTATTTTTGTATAATATTCAGGTTTTTATTATACATATTTTTACATGTATAACGTTTTTTTAGCCACTTGTCAGACATTGTTTTCTGAGCAGTTATCCCTCCCTCACAGCTCTGTCAAGCCAAGTTCTATTAACAGTTAAGCTGTTGCTTGGAATGAATAAAGTGTGTAAAAATATTTGTTTATCAGCGTTGTTTTAGGTAAAATTTACATGTGTCTGCAAAGCAGAAAGAAAAATAGCCTTCAGCAAAGACTAAACACTTCACTGGTGCTGTTTGTCACATTTGCTGAGTAAACTGGTTGTATTTTTGCTTAGCTTTGATTAATTCTCAGACATTTACAGATTTTTTTGAAGGCTCGTTTTATGAGTGGAAATATTGGATGTTTTGGCCTGAGCTGAACTCTGCGTCCCCATTCTTTCAATAAAACTCTTCGGAAACGTTTCACCCTCGGTCTGTGCAGGGATACGCTTTATTAACGTTATTATAGCGTATATTATAAACGAATTAATGTTTCTAGGCATAAATGAACTTGTTTTATGTACCGGTATAGCTTTAGCTAAATTGGATTAGAAACGACCGTCAAGAATTTGGCGCCATTTTCTTCAAGCAAGCCTGACGCGGTATTACTCTGTTCAAGCGTTACCTTATGTAACAATGTTTTATTAAACTTTAAGATGTATAGCAAAAATTACCATTAAACGAAATCAAGCTCGTCCTTTTTTTTACAATATTTTATAGCTTAATCCTGTTCAAGTGGTTGACCTGCAAATTAGCCAATAAAACAAAAGAATAATTCGAATTCATTTGTGTAATTACTCTGTAAATCTATTTAATCTATAAAACATATGCTTTTAAATATTCCACGTTTCTGGTTTATGTTTGTCGATAATTGAAATAAACGCTCGCAGATCGCTTTTTAAAATTAATAAAGACGTGCTCAGTTTGTCGAATGCTAGTATAGTTTGTTTTACGGTTTTTGAGATTTTAATCTTTAGGGTAAATGGTTTGTACACAGAACGCAATTATATTTATTGTTACGGTTTTTTTTTACCATTCAATTAATATTTTTTGCTAACGGTGTTTAATAATGCACTGCAGTTTTCCCCAGTGGGTATTTTAATGATCTTAAATACCATTTCTAAGACTCGGTGTGAATTGCACTTGGATAAAATTCACCAAGAGCCTAAAATCCACTGTCCTCGTCTTCTGTCCCCTCCCGAGTTTAATTCGAGTTTATTACGGGCGACCTGCATTCCGCGAATCATAAATTACGCATGCTAATTATCCCGGGCCCCCACTTTAACGAATTATTTTAATTAAACGAGAGCATTGGTTTTTTGCATGGCGCGCTCTTCATTTTATTTCCCGCCACCCCTCCACGTGCATCCCAGCTTTTAGCCTCGACTGCAGGAGGATCGTTGACGAACAACGGAGTCCGTGAACAGAGAAAAGCCACCGGAACCACCTGATGATGAGCTCCGAAAGCAACAAGAAGCCGATGCTTCCAGAGACTAGAGCAGGTTTTAAGTCGAGCATTTAAAAAAAAACACACTTTCCAAAAATAACCTAAATAGTTGTGTTTTATTATTTTTGTAACGTCTTTATATTTACCAGGTTACTATTCTATAAACCACTTGAGATTTATTGATCTAAAATAAAGGGTCGATTTGTTATCATCATAAATAAAACAAAATGTAAAATGTGTTTTTTAGATTTAGTTTTGTTAGTCAGAAAACATATTTAAAACGTTTTTTTTTTTATTTTGTTCTTTATAATAATGCGTATTTTAATAAATTGGTCAATTAAACAATTATTTGCTGTATACAAACCAATATTTGTTTATTATCAAATGTGACATATCGGCTTTGGTGCTATTACTAAAAGAGTAAGTTGTATTTACATTTAATTTTGGATAAAATTATCCTACTTCCGGCTTTTGTTCACTTGTTTATTCCATTTTACAAAAAAATCCAACGCGTGTCAGTTTTGTTTATATTTTTTAAATATTATAATAATTACTTTTAAATCTTGATTTTTATGTAAAAGCTGTTTTACATTTTAATTTTATGATGTTTGTTTTTATTTCGTCAATGCTCGCTTATCTAACTCGATCGGAAGAGTATAAACATCAATGTAACGCAATGTCAAAGGTCCAAAAGAGCGCAAAAGAAAAGTAAAAGTAGAAGATTGAAACCTTGCAGTGTTGTGCAAACAGTCTCTCAGGGGGAGGGGCTGGATTTAAATTCCAAAGGGCTCTCAGAGCTCGTTTCCTAGTCCCCCAGTCAGCTATGTGTTTGTGAGAAATCGGCCTTTTTGTCTTTCTGAAAAAAGACTAAATCTACATCGGTGGCCCAGTCGAAGTTTGCAATTCTTTGCACTTTCTATTCAAGTGAATGAAGCTGAATGAAGTGGCCAGGGACCCTTTATTTGATCAGCTCAATTGCATAAAGTGACGGAATTCTAAAGTATTTGCTTAATATCCCGGAGAAGCTGTTGCGCTCTGTGCGGGGACGCAAACAATGCACCTGTTTCTCGCATTCTGACCGCGACACATCCTTTAGCGATGGACCCCCCCCCCCCTAAAGCTGATGGGGGAACTCTCACAAACTGTTTTAACCTCAGTCAGATGCGACATTTCGGTTAAAATGTGATTTGTTTTAATAACTGTTTCTGTTTCGTAATTGATTACAAAGTATGCATACATCACAGCTTCCTCTCTAAATAAAGAAATGCAAAAAAATGCTGACGTTTATAAATCCAACTATCTTTGAAATATTGACTTCCGCTAAATGTGATAGCTGCTAAACTGAACACACACACACACACACACACACACACACACACACACACACACACACATACAAATATTAATTTAAATCACATCAAACAAACGACTTGTTGCATATATGATCCATCTTCTAAAAGCATGCAAATTAAAACCGTTGCATGGATTTGTAAAATCCAGTATACCGATGAAAAACATTTAATTACATTTTTCGTTTTTTTCCTCCGTATTTTGTCTTGTTTTTATTTTGTCAAGCTTGAGTTTAGCGCCTGAGTTGGAGGTTGGTTGCATGAGCTCATGAATGGGTTTGCTTGTGTGAGCTGTGACTGCGGCTCGGTACCTTCGTGCATCCTAATCAAGAGCTTCATTCATTTATTCCACACTGCCGCTATTTCACCCGCAGGAAGCCATACGCCAAATCTAACATATTCTATATCTGCATCATCATCCTCATCCTAAATAGTGCAAATAAATAGATCTAATCGAATGTTATCACACTGCAGCCCTCGTAGTGAACATAAAAGCTGCGCGCTGCTTAAAAAAAAACAAAACATTATTATTCCGCATTTCTTTCTAGCGGCTTTGCGCCATTCACTCAATTAAAACAGAAAGCAAAGGTTAACTTTACACAATTTAATGCAAAAATATTCTGATGACCAAGTGTATAATTTAATGCACGCATGCTTGCAGCAAAACAACACTGGAACGAGCATGCTTCATATCTGAAGAGAGAAAAATGTATAACACGCAAGGTCACCACGGCTTTAAATAAAACGCGCACGAAACATTTCCTGCAAAATATAATGTAAAACATCTAACTAAAAAGTGCATTTGACACAATTCAATATCACATATTTGCAACTATTCACATATTTACTTGAAGACGCACCCCGTTCAAGTTTGCAATCGTATACTGTGTTTCGATCAGGTATTTGGTTTGCAGAGGGACAGGTTAGTAGCCACCTGTAAAACCTAGCCAGAACTTGCCTTGCGCGAAACAAACGCGAAGCAGATCGCAGTGCTTGGACTTTTGTCGAATAAACACATAAATTCGGGATATTTCTATGGAGTTGGAGCACGATCCGTGTGCTTGGACTCATCTCAAGACAAACACATAAATTAACAGCACTGCAACACAGACAGCGACAGCTCTTGCCTTGATTGTTTAGCCAGTGTTTGTCAAGGTCTGTCTTTAAAATTCAACTTTGGAGAATGCGGGGTCAGTGCACCGCCACCGACTGCAGCGTCGCGGGCCCCGTCAGGGTTTCACTCGGCGTGGCGGGGCTGCTTTGGCTCGTTGCGGTCTGCGGGGACGTTGGGCTCAGCGACTGGGGGGAGTTCGTTAGGAAAGCCGGGAGGTGGTGTGGCAGCGTCGCCGGGGTGGGCTTGATCGGGACGGGGATCGCCGGTAAGGTCTGCCCGCCGTGGCAAAGAGATTTGATGGGCACGCCGTAGGCGCTGTAATCGCCGGTGCTCATGGAGATGGGCGCCGAGGTATCCATCATCCCGGTGCTGTACATATGCGGCCACGCTGTGGTCAGCTGGTTGTGAAGGGGGTACCCGGTGGAGAACGCAAGCCCTCCCGGAACCTTATACTCTCGGGCGATGATGTTCTCAATGGCGAACGGGTGCTTGAAGGTGGACGGCTGCGTCACTCCCAGGTTGTAGCCGGACATCTGTGGCAGGTGGGTGCCCAGCGCGCTCAGGCGGAGCTTGGCGTGCTGCTGCAAGTAGTGGGCCGCCTCCGACGGTTTGCTAGGCGCCAGGTGCTCGGATGTCATCACCTTGAAGCGTTTGCGCCGTCGCAGGAAACTCCCGTTCTCGAACATGTCTCCGCAGCTGGGATGGAGCGCCCAAAAGCTGCCCTTTCCGGGCTGATCCGGGCGCCGCGGGATCTTGATGAAGCAGTCGTTGAACGAGAGGTTGTGTCGGAGGGAGTTTTGCCAGCGCTGGGTGTTTTCCCGGTAGTACGGAAAGCGGTCCATGATGAACTTGTAAATCTCGCTGAGAGGGAGCATCTTCTCCGGACAGCTCTGGATGGCCATGGCGGTGAGGGAAATGTACGAGTACGGGGGCTTCTGGTCGCTGTAGGTGTTTCTCCCAGGTCTGGGCATCCTGTCTGCTGGATTCTTAAATGTCACTTCTTAAACTCTAGAAAGAACAAGTGGCTTCCTTCTTTCCAGGCCAGCCTCGACTAGATCCTCTCTCTCTCTCTCTCTTTCTCTCTCTCTCTCTCACTCTCCCTATCTCTCTCACTCTCTCAGAGCTAAGCGGCTGCCTCCATGTCCTTCCTCTAACCATCTGATAGTTTGATGAGGCGACATGGGCAGAAAAGACCCCTGTAGTGGCGCTTCATTAATGTGCCACTTCTTTGCGATCACATGACAATCGCCTTGGGAGGGAGGGGGCTGGGAGAAAGGCATAATCTGGTTTCATTTACACCTATTTACACGGACACCTTGGGCCAATAGAAATCATTTCCATTTGAAGACAGAGCAAAGGGGTGAAGGGCTCGCAAACCGGAATTGAACCGAGATGGCACCCGCGTAACAGTGTGGGAAGGTATGTGTCTGCGCGCTTGGCGGGGCGCTTGGTCTGCAATTCACACGTACAAATGGAGCTGCGGGATGTTGGACATGGAAACTGGTTTGTCTCGCTGTCGTGACGCAGCGTTGTTCCGCCGCGTAAACATGTGTGTGGCTTTCCACATGAGTGATCCTAGCGCCTCGTTGATAATAATGAGCCCCGGGAGTCGTTCGGGAGTCGTTTAGCGCGTGAGCATATGTTTATGATCGGTGAGTAACGATCGCGGATGGGACGCGCTTTGTTACGCAACAAAAGAGAGACGCAAAAAGTGCAGGAAAACATATTTATTTCAATAACAATGCAACTGCTAAATAATCACACACGGTCCATTAGTATTACACGGTGTTTACTTGTGCAAATACACATCAACTCCTAAGTGTATCAACAGATGATCAAAGCGGGTTTCCGGAATGATTAATATCAGCTGAGAGATCATTATTGCGCGGGCACATCCTTCGATATTACTCTCGAAAAACCCCAGCACGGAATAAATATCAGAATGCACGGCTTGTGTGAGCGGATTAATTTAAAACAAAGTGTGAGATTCTGTCTCAAAGCCACACAAGTGAGCTGACCCCGAGCTAAGAAAACGCGCAAACATTTCAACAAAACAAACAAAACAGTTGTTGAAATGAAACTTCATGATGCCGGGCGGCTTTTGTGTCCATCTGAAAAGTACTTCAGACATGCAAATAAAGCCTTCGGAGAGGCCTTGTGAAAACTGTATAAAATATCCATAAGTCAATTATATGAATGTGAATCCCAAATGGAAGCCTATTTTGAGCAATGGCCATTCAAGCTTTTTTCAGAGCTCTCCAAGGGCCACCTTTCCGCTTGGCGGGTTCGCAAAGAGAGGGACCACACACGAGCTCGCGGATTTGCTCATAATTTATGCTAATTTTCCTCCATAAATCCACCGCGGCTGCGCTGAAGGAGCGCGAGTATACAAACAAAACGCATTATGGAAATGGCAAATGCAGCTCTGGATCTGAAACCGTGCGCGGGTAAAGAAAGGCAGCTAATATTTACAAAACCGGAGGAAAGTACCGAGCGACGCCTCGTAGTTTCCTTGGTTGCCGCACAATCGAGCGCGGAGTCCTGCAGCTCCGCTCTTTTAACTTGTCATTCCTCTGCTTGTGTGTTGACAGAGAGGGCCAAAGGATTTCTGTCTCGGAGCTTTCTTTCTCATGAAGGTTTCCAGACCCTTCTGAAGAGAACGACTTTTCTCTCTTTCCGAGAGAGAGAGAGGGAGAGAGAGAGAGAGAGAGAGAGATCGTGTTTGCCAAAACTTTTCTTTCTGCGCACAAATGTTTACTCAGACGGGAAACAGAAAAACATCTTTTCAGTGATTAAGGGAAGAAAGAAGCGAGATGTTTGGCAGTCTATTGAAGCGATTCATAAATCACGTGACACTGATTCGCTCTAGAAAACTGACAATTACAACCAAATTGCGCTTTAAATCCAGATGTTTAGAAAACAAAACATTGGGTTATTTGTTCTAAAAATAACAATAATGTTCTTGAAAACTGGTCATTTTTCCTGCTGGTCATTTTTTCCTGAGTTGAATCATATTTAAATTTTTTAAAGCATTTGTAATTTATTTTTGAATTAATATGAATTGTTAATTATTAAAAAAAAATAATTTGTTGAAATTAACTAAACCATGACTCATCTGCTGGTCAGTTTTTGTAAAGTTTTTTTTTTCATTTAAAAATATAACAAACCATTTGCTGTAAAATGTAAAAATAAACCAACCTCGACCCATCTGCAGGTTTGTTTGTGGAAGGGGGGGAGTCTTTGTGTAAAAATAAATAAATAATAACATCGTTTTTAAATTAAAATAATTAAAAAAGTTAATAATTAAATAACTGATTAATAAAAATAACGAAAACTCAACCATTGTGAGGGGTGAATCATATATTGGGCATTTATTAATCATAAATGTAAACATTTGATTTATTTCTTTATTTACTAACATGAATAAAATATTGGTTTATTTTGAAGACTTTTACTCTTGAAGCCACAAATGTACAGAGTTCTGAAGAGTTTGTGAGGTCTTGGTCGTTTATAATTCTTTTTTTTTATTCATTTATTAGCAAAGTTCCACCTGCAGCAGATTCAAAGTTTGGTCACAAGTTTAATCAAAGAAACACATTTGGCCTGTTTTTCGAAAAGGTTTATGATTATCTTTATAAAACATCAAATATTTTAGAGAACGGAGTAGTGTCTGGTTGTTCATGTGATTCCGAGTGGAATGGATAATGGGACCTGCTGAATCTACTCAGGGCTTCCAGTAGATGGAGTAGGCACCTACTGAACCATATGCGTTGGATTGATGACTGGTAAATGGCAGTTCAGCTGTAGACTAACCGTGTCACAGTGATGTGTTCTTCAATGTGGTTCATAGATGAGGGCTGAGGATGTGATTTCCTGTATCTGCAAGGGGCCAGGGGAAGCTTGCACCGAGAACATTCCTGAATTTGGAATTTTGTAGGAAATGTGTTTGTTGTAAAAACATACACAACAATAATAATTTGAAAACACAATCTTATATGCACTAAAGGAATACAATTATTATTAATGGGAATCCTTTTATCTCAAGCATCTTTCTTAAAAAAGCAAATTAGGATTTCATATTTTGTTAAAAGCAATCACAACATTCAAAGAAAAGTACTTTATGCTGCTTTTTCAGTTTATTATTCGTGCAAAACACAAGAACACTTCAAAATACATCTCAAGATTTAATGCGGAAGTCAATAAACAAAAGAGAAAACTAAACAACAAATGACAAACCAAAATGACAATTCAGAAAACAAACACTGGACAAAACTCAGACAAACTGTAAGGTGAGGTTGAACACTGATTCTTGTTATATGAGGAAGCTCAGACCTCATCAGAGAGTTCTTTCATATTTGCATATTTGGATTTGATGCAAAACAGTGTTTGTATAAATACTCATATACAGATCCAATCATAGCTACACCATTTATTTTCAAACTTTTCCCTTTCTGCTTTGTCTGATTTCCCACTATGTTTTCTGTATTTTGAAGAAAGCATCTTTGAGTTTCTAATTACTTACGGCTCAGGTTTGCAGTTTTATGGAGTTCCTGAAATGTTTATACAGGTGGCTGTCTTAAAGATGTACTGAAATAATAAATATTAAAGTAACACAGAGCGAAACCTATAGCAAATAATGTTCAGAATTAAATTGACAAAAAAAATTAAGCTAAAAAATACTTAGTTATACTAATTGCACTTAGTTATGTTCACAACAGGTGAGCACAGCTTAAGAAATCACATTTTCCTGCAGATTAAAACACTTCCCACTAGTGAGTTTCCACAACCACAAACGATTAAAGCTTCAGCATCTACTGTTTCAGTCAGTGTTTGGAGGCACTTTCTGAAGCTGATTTCTGTGCTTGCTCCTTACTGGTGCAGTTATGAACTCCCTCTGATCACAATCTTTAAGCTTTCATAATCATTATCTGCAATCAATCAATTGATGAGGTAAAGATTTTAATCTCGCTTTTCATTTGAGATGCATGAAACGTCAGGGAAGTTGTTTTTAACATCAAATTTATATTTATTTTTTTAAATGCATGTACTAATTACACTGTGTAAAAAAATCATAGCAGCAATGTACAAATGAGGCCTGCGTGCCCATGCGCAGTTTTCTCAGTCAATCAGGGAAGTATAGAACTTTTTACATCTGTTTGCAGTGAACAGAACATACATCACTTTCTGAACTCAGAAAACCTTTTGCTCCTAGAAACATTCCCTTTTAAATCACATTTATTTCTATTTTAAGTGCAAACCCTCGCAAAACACGATAATTACAGGTGCACTGTTTATAAAAGGTGCTGCAATATTATGCAAATGAGGCTTGCTCGCGGATGCGCAGTTTTCACAGAGAATAACGCGCACAATGGCGCAGTAGCAGCCTCTGACGAGCGACCACCCAGCTCCCCGCGCTTTCCCGTGGATAAAGTTTCCGGCAGCTGTCGTGGAAAGCATGCAGCTTAACGTAACGCTTAACCAAAGTGACGCGGACCCGGGCGCAGGCATGCGCTCGCCGCTTTTCTCTCCTCCGTATAAAGCCGCCGGGGCTCGTGAATGCGCTCCGGGCTGCTGCGGGAGATCAACTGTACGAGCGAGGCCCAACAAAGGTCGCTCGGAGCCAAATTGCATTGCACTTGTGAACCGAGGGCTCAAGTGTCTTTTACAGCTGGGGAGGGAGGGGGAGAGGGGGTAATTTTGTGGAAAAGGCAGAAAAACAAAGGCACTTTCTGAAGCATCTCGCGGTAGAGTAGCGAGGCGTGACATTCCCAGGGCGCAGCGGCACAAAGGCCGGGGTCACGCGGATGAAGACGGGAATCAAACAGCCACTTTCACACGTCTGCCCTCCGCCGAACAAAAGGAAACAAATGTTGCTCAAAGAGGATCGATGCCATTCTTTGTGAGGCAGCCAATGATCGCGAAACAATATTGTTCAACCGATCCGCCGCCACCCAGGAAAGAGCTAAATACGAAATAAGGAGATTCTTGTCTAAATATATCTACATTTCACCATCAAAATTATGCAAAAAACAAAGTTTGCATAATTTATTTGCCCTTTTTTAATTAATTATTAAATAATGTCCTTCATAAAAAAACAAGTGTAGAAAAAAATCTATAAACAAAGAAATGTTTTAAAAACGAAAACGAAAAGAGGAATCTAAATAAAACAATTCAGCATTTTTTTTACTTTTGAAGGAACTCTGGAGATTCCACCAAACACATCAAAGATCTAACCCCAGGAACACCAAGAGGCTTCCTTATTTTTCAGTATTTTGGCTGCGTGTTTAGGATCATTGTCCTGCTGAGGAATACATTTGGGGCCTCCCTGGTGGTATGATCGACAACACAGAACAAATCTCTTAACTCCATTTGCAGAAATGCAGCTCCAAACCTTCAAACCTCCACCATGCTTAACTGTTGCCTGACAGCTCTCCATCCCTTCCACCAACTGCTTTCTGCTATAGCCAATAATTATAAATTATTGCATAATATAAATAAACTTGTAACTTAAGTCAACACACTTTTTTGCTAAATAATAAATACGTTAAAAATGTTGTTGCAAATGTATAAATTAATAAAATATAATATAAATATAATTAGTTAGTGTATAATTAAGTAATTGTAAATAAAAGTAATTAATTTTCTTTATAATATTGCTCTAATATCTGTAGCTGTTTTGGTTTGTAAAAGGAAGCTAATTATTATTTGTGTGTCTCTTCTTACAAAAAAAATATTAAACCCAGCTCCTCCTAAACTGTTTGAGCTACAGCCACCCAACTTTGCCAAGCTATCCAAACTAGTGTGACTCAAGTTGGTATACTTTTTCAGACTGGTGCCACTAAAGGAATTCTGGGAAATTGCTGAACACGCATGCGGTGGAACTCATTGAAACTTCAGTATTTGGCTCTAGAAGGGGTTCCTTACATTATTCACACTTCAGTATGAAACATCACAGGGAAATGGGAGGTTGTTTTTGATGACATCACTTACAGATCCCTATAGCAACCAAATATTCTGAATAAAGTCACCTGGATTGGTTTATATAACTTATGGCGACAAGGGGAATATTATGTAACTGACTCTTCCATAGCTACAGTTTTACCACCGCAACCACACAATTCTTCCTCTATTCTGTTTTGATAATAAAAAAACTTTTAAATGGAACTTTTACAAGGAAACATTAAAGTTTGTGCTCAAACTTCAGAAATGTGTAATTTGTTCCGTAATAATATAAAGTTACTAACAAATCGATATCGTTGAGATTTTCCTCGTAATAAATTGTTTTTAACAATAAATAACTCACACAGGATTTGTGTTATGATCTTTTTACTAAGAAACTGTTATTATTGTCATCCTTTCATCCGCCTCTCCTCGTCTAAAGGAGCCCATCTTTCTTGAGGCGATGTAGATTTACCAAAGAACTGATGAACAAACACATCGACGGCTGCTGCGGGGCTTTCATTGAGCAAACATTTGGATAAACACGTGATCAGAACGATCATCTCGAGATGCTGCTGAGCCAACAGCGATCCATCAGCGTCCATCCACCAGCAGCTTTCATCACGTGCCTGCATCCCATTTACGCCTCCTCCCTCTCCTGCATCTCCTGCTCGCCTCCTCTTAGTTAACACTTGTCCATTACTATCGGAAAGCGTTGTTTATCAGTATTATTACTATTATTATTATTACTATTATTATTACTATTATTATTATTATTATTACTATTATTATTATTATTATTATTATTATTACTATTATTATTATTATTATTATTATTATTATTATTATTATTATTATTATTATTATTATTATTATTATTATTATTATTATTATTATTATTATTATTATTATTATTATTATTATTATTATTATTATTATTATTATTATTATTATTATTATTATTATTATTATTATTATTATTATTAATTTATTCATTATTATTAATTTATTATTATTATTATTATTATTATTATTATTATTATTATTATTATTATTATTATTATTATTATTATTATTATTATTATTATTATTATTATTTCATCGGATAAAGAATTATTCGTTTATCTTCAGCAGCTCAGTTCAGAAAAGCCGGTTGTTTCCGAACCTTCTCGCGCGCTCATCTCTGATAATGAACAGCTTTCGCTTCCCCGGAGATGTTTAACCGCGCAATTAAGAGCGTGTTCGAGATGCAGCCTATGAATATTCAGGAGAATGTCAATTAATTAGCGGACAGAGGGCTCTCATTACGCCGCTCCGGAGCCTTGAGTGGCGGTGAGAGCGCTGCTGTTTCTGCGCATGCGCAGCGCCCTCATGCACAAAAACAATATTCCCAAACTTCAAAAACAAGTGCGTTGGGCTTGGAATCTTATTTACTAACATAATAGAGGTCGTTTGGAAACCCCCCAAAAATTCTGATGGGTGCACATTAAGTTTTAAACTTATTTTTTTAATGTAACAATACTTAATAAAATCCTGAGAGTGAAATGTTCTATACTCTCTTTATATCGAGAGAGTTATACTCTCATAGTTTTGAAACCTTTGAACTCTGAATTCTGAAAAAAAAAATCCTTATTTTGTTCACATTTACCTTTTATTTCTGTATTATTTTTTAGGGAAATTCTGCTGTCACTAATTGCTGAAACTGTACTTTAAAATTGTCATTAAAACCTAAATAGATGATTAAATAACTTTTCTTTACAATACAACAAATAGACTCTGAGTAGAGTTAATTTAACTCTTAGATTTTATTATAAAAAAATGAGTACATTGAGAAATATTGTTTGAGAAATTCACTCAAAATTGAGAAGTTCACTGATTTCCATGAATTAAGATGTTTGTCTGAATAATTAGAATACAGTTGATTTTTTTTATTAGCATGTGACACAGGTTTATGTGATTTAATCAGATGCATAATTGGAGACATGATTACATTTTTTTGCATCTTGTTCGTTTTTTGAGTGCAAACATTTCAGAGTAGTTTTTTATTGATTAAAGCCTTTTTAAATATTTAATCCTGGGCGATTGCACCCCTGCCCCCTCGCTGTACCTCAAAGGTACGAGGCTCGTCACTGTGGCGAGATATCTTTAGCTTCATGCTCAGATAGTTGTACGATCTTGGACGACACTTTCCATATTTGTTTTCCATATTATACCTTTAAAATATACACATTTAAACTTAGAAGTGGCAAGCTGGTTCCACTGGGAACAATAATTGGTTTATAATAATAATTAAAATATTTATAATATATATTTTTTTTATTCTAAAACAGCGGTCGCATCTAAAATATTGTGACGTACCGTACCCTACTGCATACATTGCTGCAACTACTGCCTCACATCCTTTTGTATACGAGCCTGGCACTAACTTTTGGCCAGTTGTGCCCACTCCACTTTGCAGCAGTTCTCCAGCTCCTGCAGGGCTTGATGGGAAGCAAATCTCTCGGTGGATTACAAGGCTCTGCTCAAAAGCTCAGTGATCACAGCTTTAGGCTCCTAGACGACATGTCAGTTAATAATGCAACACAAACCGAGGAATCAAACCCTAATATGCGACTAATAGCCGCGACAAGAAAAGCCAAAGTGTGCTTTTATCTTCAAAGGCACCTTAGACCCAGAAACCACCATCTTGGCTGTGTGCTTTTGGTCATTGTCCTGCTGGAACCTGAGCTCTCCGGAACTTTGTTGCTTTACTATCTTTCCCTCAATAATTAATCCCCAGTTACTGCTGCCGAAGAATGAACCTCACAGCATGATGCTGCCACCCCCATGCTTCACTCTCCGGGTGCTATTGATCGGCCTGATTTCCTCCAACTGTGATCCTCGTGTTCACTCCATAGAATTATCTTCGGGGTGCTTTTCGACAAATTTCAACCTAAATTTATTTCATTTCTGCAAAACTTATTTAGAGAAATTGTCATTTTAATATGGGCTCCACCAAATAACTTCGCCCAAGCCAAAAAACAGGCTCGTCTTTCAGTGAAGCATCTGTATAAACATTTAAAAACTGAGTCTATTTTTTCATCTGAAATGTTTCACAGAACGGTTTAAAATCTGTGAGCGCAGACTTTACTCTAAAGCAGTGTAAATGTATTAATTGGGCATTAAACGCGGCGTTCCGTGTTAGCATGAGCGTAACATGAGTGATGCGCGGGGTACCTGAGAGAGGGAGAAGGGCCCCGGGGCGAGCGGAGCATATGCTTGGATTTCACTTAATGGACTCATTACCGACTGCAGCAGGGCCTTCATTATACTGAGCGCGATCATCAGCCGGGCATGGAGGACGTCTCAATCCTCAGACCCCGAAGCACACGGGGGACTTACCCCAAACTGCTCGACTGCTCTGTCCGGGACGTCTATAGAGCAAGGAACGCTGTGCGTGATGATAAAGTTCTGAAAGCATTTAGCCAAAAGTTGGATTTCTTGACATTTATACGTATCGGATTTCAACACTGGTGCACTCCTTCGCCCCTAAGCCATTTAAATTTTGAACGACATAATGTATTTGAGATATTGCTAAAATATATAAGCACCTACATATAGCATCTCCATATAAGTCCTTGGAGATGACTAGTGGTGCATTTAAAATCTCGTTTAAAACAAATTTGGCACCAAAGTAATTTCTTTACTTATTTCTTAGTAAATAGCACATAAATATGCATTTAATTTATGATTAGCAAATGTGAGATAAATTCAGATTTCAGCCTCTGATTATGGTTTCAGCTCCTAGATTCCTGTTATTCCAGCAAACAAAAAAATATATTTACAGAAAAAAATAAAAGAAATTGATTGACTTAAAAGCAAGTAAATAAATAAAAGCCCTCCCCATCTCTTTTCCTCTCTCTCTCTTTCTTTCTCTCTTTCTTTCTTTCTTTCTTTCTTTCTTTCTTTCTTTCTTTCTTTCTCTCTCCTCTCACCCCCTCTTCTTCTCCTGCTCTTCTTTGCTTTCACTTCGTCTCTTGTTCTCCTTTTATCCTCTGCTTTTCTGTCTCTCTTCCTCTCTCTCTCCCGCTCTTTCCACATTTTCCTCTTCCCCATCTCTCTATTTCCCTCTCTCACTCTCCCTCTCTCCCTTGCTCTCTCTTTCCCTCTCTTCCACTCCCTCTCTCTCTCACTCTCTCTCTCCTTCTCTTACATTCTCTACTGGTCTCCCCCTCCTCTCTCTCTCTCTTCTTGTCCCTCTCTCTCCCTTACTCTCTCTCTTTCTCTCTCACTCAAATTCAAATCCAGCTTTATTGGCATTAGAAAATACATGGTGTTGTCAAAGCTTTAAAAATAGAAATAATAAAATAAAATAAAAATACACATATATAAAAAAATAAATATTTGATTTCAAAGAAATAAATCAAATCAACATATAAACGGAAATCATAAACACTCTGTCTCCGTCTTTCTCTCTTTCTCTTCCTTTATTTCTCGCTTGCTCCCTTTTCTTCTCTCTCTTTTATCCTCCTCCTTCTCCCCCCTCTCTCCCTCTCTTATCCTCCTTCTCCCCTCTCTCTCTCTCTCTCTCTCCCTCTCTTATCCTCCTTCTCACCTCTCTCTCTCTCTCTCTCTCTCTCTCCCTCTCTTATCCTCCTTCTCACCTCTCTCTCTCTCCCTCTCTTATTATCCTTCTCACCTCTCTCTCTCTCTCTCCCTCTCCCTCTCTCCCTCTCTCCCTCTCTCTCTCTCTCTCTCTCTCTCCCTCTCTTATCCTCCTTCTCACCTCTCTCTTCTCTTTCTCTCTCTCCCTCTCTTATCCTCCTTCTCACCTCTCTCTCTCTCTCTCTCTCTCTCTCTCTCTCTCGCTGAGTGCTTGGTAATGAGCGAGCGGCTCCGGGCCCTCTGAGGCCCATGCGAGGGGTGCGTCCCATCCATCTTTCATCTCGACCGTCTGGGGACGCACGCATCTCACAGGACGCCGCTGAAACGCTAAAGATCACAGCCACGCGCCACACTTTCTCACAGCCGCCGAAAGTGGTGTTTACCGCTCTGATAAACAACAACACCACCTTTATTTAAAGTCAGGACAATGTGAAGAGGATCCGGAGGGCAGGGGACAGGATAATGAGCCACAGAAACACTGGGAAATTAGTGTTTAATGGGGTCTGGTCATCCACTGGGGACCGGCTTGTGCTGGATGGAGATTGTTCTGGGTTCAGTGTGGCGCACCGAATCAAACTCCAGTGTAATAGAAGCGGAATCTAAAGGTTTTGTGATGATTCGTCTCCTGTTCAGCTCTGCAGCACACCATCTGAGTATTTGGTAGTATTTACAGAAACATTGCTTGAAATTAAGAATATATACACGGTTAAAGTAAAAAAATCTGAACGCTGACAAAAGCTTTAGTTCCACTCACAGTTAGTGTTTGTGTGAAGCTCTTTTAGTGTTTGCGTTACTCTTTTTAAACAGAAAGTTTCCAAATGACACGGAACATGATTTTTATTTTTATGGCATGATGCATGAAAACTGACACAGAAGGGTTCGAGCTCGGAATCAATGTTTGTGCTCAAAAGGTTTCTGAGCTTCTGGCTCCTGATCGACCCTTGCCTCTTTCATCCAGATTTCTGAATTCTGAGCGATGGGGAAAGCAAAAGAGCATCAAAGGATCGACGGGAAAAGATAGTTGAACTGAACAAAACAGGAAAGAGATATAAAAGATCTCCAAGGAACTAGGAATGCTGATCAGCAGTGTTCAAACTCTGACGAAGAAGAGGAAAGTCAGGGATTCTGGTGAAACCAACAAACCATCCTGCTACAACTGCCAGAAAAAATAGCAAGGGATGTAAAGAAAACCTTCAGCTGAAGCACAGGGATCTCAAAAAAATGTGGTGCGGGTGTTTCAAGGAGAACAATAAGGAGACGCTTGAAGAAGAATGGGTTTCATGGTCGAGTTTCCAGAAGAAAGCCATTACTGCACAAATTCTACAAAGCAGCCGCTTACAATCCGCCAAACAGCTCAGAGACACCAAACTTTTTGGCTTCAACCATAAACTCTACATTTGGAGAGGAGTCAACATGGACGGAATGGAACACCATCCCCACTGTGAAGCATGGAGGTGCTCACTGATGTTCTGGGGATGTTTGGTCAGAATCGATTGAAGATGAACGCAGCATGTTCTCAAAGGATCCTGGAGGAAAATGTGAATCATCAGCTCTGAATCTGCGCACGGGACATTACTTTATTCCTGAATGTTTTTGGATAGCGATGAACAAAGAAATCACATCTGACAGAAACTCCCTCATCAAAGCATCTTGTTCATTAGGAAAGCCACTTATCTTGAGATTGTCTCTAAAATATTAACGACGCGTTTAACTCGCTCCCCCTGAGTCTCTTTATGGGTGAGTATCCTTTCACCCCGTTAGCACCGGTCAAACAGATCCGAATACTTTAATTGGGCCTGACTCACGGCATCCGGGATGAAGAGAAGCACAGCGAAAGGATCAGAAAGGGGAAAGCAGTCAGCACTGCGACCAGCTAGCTGCGCATGCTAATATCCATGACTGGTTCCCAGACACTCGTGCGTTTGTTTGATGATGTGCAGCGCTAACCTGAGCTGGTTGGAGGAAGCTGGGAGCGGCCGATTAATCCGTGGATAATCAAAGGGCAGGCCTAACGCTGGAGGCTAGTGTTTAGCTTCCTGCTAACGAATGCTAATGTGGATTTCACGTGTGGTTTTTGATTATAGAATCATGCGCTTGTTAATCAGCAGAACACGTGCTCTCTTGGCATTTTTTTTTATCAATTATCAATGCACAGACCATAAACAAGAGGAGCTGTGTCTGTACATCCCAACATAAGAAGGAAAGTGAAGCACAAAAAACATCATGCTAAGCACAATTACACGCTTAAACAGCAGAAGGAGGTATGTACTTAACCAGTCCTGCTCCCTTTCTCACTAAATGCCCCAAAGAAAGAGAAAAAAGTCTTTTACTAGATTTTCAACTAATAACTTTAACATCACACCATTCAACTCAAGCGTTCCTCTCTTAGACCCCTCCCCTCGAGACCTTGATACATGCATATGTCCATTTAATTTCCCTGTGTTCTCTTGCATTTATTAACATACGGTGATACTAACTAAATTATTAACATACATTTATTTTACAATAAATAGAGAATAAATAAATATTTCAAATACCTTTGCTCAGTGGTTGGTATGCCCCTGCACAGACTGATGACCTGTGGTCAGTTTGAGTTACAGTTTTACAAAGTTTGCCTCCATGTTAAAAGTTTCCAGGATTTTCAGCGTGTTTTTTTTAGCGTGTGTGTGTTAGTAAAAGTGACGTTACGACCAAGTATGGAGAGACCCATACAAGGAATTTGAGCTCTGCATTTAACCCATCCAAGTGCACACACACAGCAGTGAATAAACACACCGTGAACACAGACCGGGAGCAGTGGGCAGCCATGGCTGCGCTGCCCGGGGAGCTGTGGGTAACTGGTGACTTGCTCAAGGTCACCACAGTCATGGTTGTCTCAGAAGAGAGAGAGTTTCAACACTCATCCCATCTTCGACTCCTAGTGGGGCTGGGGATCGAACCAGCGTCCTTTTGTTCTCTAGTCAACCACCCTATCCACTAGGCCACGACTGCCACATGCAGTCTGAAAAGATACAGCGACTTGAGTCGGAAGAGTGTGGATGTCTTGTTAAGTTTGGTGGCTGTATCTTGAGGAGATGCATTTAGAAAAACATAATAAACCACCGGAATAATATCTCATACTAAAACTACAAATATAATTTATTTGTAAATGTGATTTTATTTTCAGATTCTTGTTTTGAGTTTATCACGTTTCTATCACTACTGCTCAGCTATTCTTACCACCAAGATAAACTCGTGTTGCAATCTTCCGTATTCTGCGATATTAAAATGATGGTCGCCGTTTCGTCTTCTGTGTGATGGAGCTCCTTGAATATTTCCTGAGCGTGTGAAGGAGGCTCTCGACTGGCGCAGGGAAACTCTTCTAATGCATTTCTAATATTCGAGAGACGCCTCTGTTGTGCGTCTGGATGTAAACTGTTGATCGAGGCTCTCCGTCCATTATTGAAGCTGGAGAACACAGAAATGATGTCCAATGTCTTTACTTTTGCAGAATTTGAAGATGAAATAGAAGTGTGATGATCTTTTGTTTTTTAGATTTTTATTGTTTTTTTTTTTAATACTTTTTACTATTGACAGATCAAAAGACACAAACTGACCACTAGGAAAAGCTTAGCTCTTCAACAGATCACCAGGCCAAACCTTAAGAAGCACCCACAGTTTCATGAGATTAGATTTCACAGATTTAGTTCCACTTTCTACCAGACTGTAACAGGCTGTCAGAATTTTGACTCAAAAGTTCGACTTTTGTATCTCAAAATATAATTTTTTGTCTCTCAAAATGTTTACTTGTATCTCAAAATTTCAACTTTTGTTTGTCAATTTCACAATTTTGACTTTTCAAGCCATTTTTTTACTCGACGGGAACGGACTTTCCATAGCTACCTCTGTTTTTCTGTTGTAAAGTCTTTTATTTTATCACAATGGTTCTATGAAATCGATTTGAAGAGCTGCAGCATCCGTGTCGGCCTCCCAAAGGGAGAACAGGACTTTGCTGCGTGGTATTGAAGTGAAACTATTTCAGGAATGGTGTTCTAAATCCAAACATTGAGTTTCCTTCTCAAAATAGATACTTAGAACTGTTTTTGCGTCCAACATTGTGATCGTTTGAAATGAATGATGGTGTTTTTCTTCGACGGCTGGAGATCTAATCGTAAAAATGATTCAAATGCAGAACATCTTCATAGACTTGAGATTGGGAAAGGTCAAAACCTCCTCTGTTTACAGTTTACGTGCAATACAATCACACATTATGGTTCAGCGAGTTTACTCTCGGTTAAATATAATCATGACGGACGGTCGCTTCTTCTAATTACACACGAGTGATGACATTTTCCAGAAGAGCCTACGTTGAGCCACTGGAGTCCAAATCAGCTCTCAGAGATCAGCGTAGAGCTTTTGTAATAAATCCTACTGAACCTGAGGGAAACATCATCGAAATGCTTTAAAAGCACGGGGAGTTTTCCTACGTTTCAGCAAATAGTTCAGATTCAATTTTCCCTTTCATTTTCTAAGGTTGGGCTTATTAACACTACAGATGCTATATACCTTTGGCCACACGTAGATTTCCTGGCGCTGTTTCCTCCTTTCGGCTTTAGAGAGTTAATTTTTTTGTCATTCATCTGTCAAAAACATTTTACTTATAAACACTTTGGCAATCTTGCTTTTATTCTTTTTTCCTTTTTTTGAACTGATACGTTTAGAACAACAATTATTTGATTGTTTCAAAGATTCTTTGCTTTGATTCTGTGCTGCTTCTTTGTCCATTGTAAGCACAATAACTGAACATTTTATTTTCTTGCGACTAAAAGTAAGAATTAAATAAAAAATATTAATAAAATTTATTAGTATTGCACTTCTCAGTCAGAAAATAAATTTAATTTGATCATTTGAGTAAGTGATTGTAAGGAATGAGTGGGATATAATTAGTATTATCTTGCACACTTTCCATAAAACTTTAATTCACTTCTCAAATATCACTGTTTGTCTCCTAAATATGATTTATTTACTGAAACTTCTTACCCAGACAACCAACAATTTAAAAATAAAATGTACAGGGGTGTACAAACTTTTGCATACCACTGTGAGAGCTGTTTTTTATTGATTCTTGTCAGTTTTCTGCTTATATTTAGTCTGGCTTCTACGATACATCGGTGAAAAGTGAAACTAGCACAATCCGAAGTTCCCAAACTTCTGTGAGGATGAAAATAGAAGATGTCTGCCTCCAGATGAAGAAACTTGGTTTCCTAAACAAAGGAAACTTTCTATTTTTCCCGAGCTTTCTCTTTAAATCTGTGATCCAAAGCCGCAGAGCAGTCAATCTTGTTTCTAATTTCACAGTCAGCTGTTGAGGTTGACTCCACATCGACCCGTCGGCATGATCCAGAACTGATTGCCTCCTAATCATGAGCTAATTTCAGACGGGGATTGTTATGCAAAAGAAATGGAGAAACTAATCACATTCTCCACGTCTGAGTCGAGAAGACGAGCGCCGGGGGAACGGGAACGCACCCGGGTGATAAAAGAAAAACCATCTGACAAATGTCAAGTGGCACTGGATGCTGGAAAGCAGCGGCGGATGCGAATGACTTCTGCTCCGCTGTCGCTTTAAGAGCCAGACTCGCAGAGTTAAGGAAATGTGCAATTCCCCAATCTGGACCGAAACCATTACAAGCCCAAATAATTGACTTTCAAAAAAGTGGGTTTCCATAGCAGCCATGAAGAGACGGAGGCTTCGTGTTGGTGACGGTTAGAGAGGGATTGCTATTGATAATGGATTAAAAACGATGAGGGCTCAAATACCTCGATTCCTTTTGATCCTGGTTCAAATTCTATTCAGGGCTCTCTCTGGGTTTTCATTATCTGCGCGGAGATTCGGTTTGGTTTCGGTTATTAAATCATTTCGGTTTGATCAAGTCATCGGTCTGGATTCATCAAATCATTGATTTAGTTTTGTTTCTCGTTTGTCTCCAATTTGATGCTTATATCCAGATATTTTCAAATGCGGCCCATATCCGATTTGTGTGTTTACAGTTGTCATAGCAACAGGCACAAGGTCACCAGGATGGTGTAGATGTGCGAAGTGGAAAAATTAAGGCAAGGTTTCCAACTCCCTAGTTAGAAAAGTTGTTATTGGCCGGCCCAAAAGTCGCCATGGATGTGTACTTGGATACTTAAACTCTGAAACCATGTCACAGGTGACAAATTAGGACGAGGTTGTACGGATTCGGTTAATTAGGACAAGAAAACAGAAATGCTTTTGTTCGTGAGACATTAGTAAGATGACATTTGTTCATTTATCGTGTCTTTATGAATAGCAATATTTAGACGATGTTCAATATATGTATATGTGTTAATAAAAAATGTTCTGAAAATAAAAATCCTGAAAATTGGTTGAATTTTAATGCGTTCTGCTGATTTTAATCTTTGTACCAGTGCATCAAGGAGACTCAGACCCATCGTTCCTAAGGACAGCACCGTTTTATAAGGTACCAGTGACCCAATAGATCAATTGGCTCTGATTTAACTCTGTATAAAAGAAGATTAATTCTTTATAATTCTCTATAATTAGTTTCTATAACTCGGACTGGGGCTTTTCAGACATTTATGAATAGTTTTGCTTTTCAATTTAAGATCAAAGTGCTTCTTACAATCAAATGAGACTTCGGTTTGATCTTTATATCGAAGGAAAAAAGCTGTTTGAATCAGTACAAATTTGTTTAAATTGAATTCTTACGGCGGGGTGCCCCTCCTATTTAATGGTAGGGGAAACACTGTCGTTTCTAGTTGCAGCAGTTTTTGAATGTTGATCGCATGCTGATAACGGTCACTGTTTTGGTTTAAATCACAAATAAATTAAATCTCATTTTTAAATTCTAGATCATTGACCTTGAGTCGATTTGTCTATGATCCTTTGGATGGAAAGTTTTCAAATCACTGGAATCAAGGGTGAATTGTTTACTAATAATAATAGCAACGACTCTGAAAAAAAAAACATTTCCTCAAAATATTAAAAGACAACTTTGTTATTCTGGTAAAAACTTGAATTGTTCATGGAAAGCTTGACATTTGCAAGGAATTGATTACTTTTGTGCCCTGTAGACCAATCTGTAAAGACTAGAGATCGTCGAGAATGTAAAAGAAAATCCTAAAAGATCAGCTGATGTTCTTCCCCATTTTGATTATTGGTGTGAGCTTCAAGAGTCATTCTTCGATTCAGCTCGGCACACAGAGGAAAAAATTGAGCTGAAGCTCACGGTTCTTCAGGAGATTGCTGTGGAAGCTGGCCGCAGGCTTCTGCACGGCACAGAGTTATAGCACTCCGGTGAACGCTGACCCCGGTTTTATTGTAATGGACTCCACACAGTCACTTAGATGGATGAACAAGTGGGAATTAATACAGATAGAGCTCCAGATGTCATGAACCAGGATGTGAAGGAAGGCTCGAAACAGTTCTGCCACACCAGCAGATTTAGTAAGAAAATTCGGGTTCGTGCAGATGAGGTGTACTCCAGTTTAATCCATGTTTCCCTAAAGGTTAGAGAGATTTTTCCTGACAAAAAGGCTGTGTATGTCCACTGCCAGAGATTGGTGAGGGCACAGCACTTCTATATCTAGCGTTCTGGCTTACAGCAACTTTTTCCCTTCGATGATCTAGATTCACCTATTGGTTTGGGTTTAGAGTTGGGGTGGGGTTAGGATTAAAGATGGGGTCCCAGGTTGGGGTCAGGGCTGTGGTTGGAACCAAATCGTGGTTGGAACTGTGTAATTCCCACACATTCTCAGAAGTAAAAGTGATAAAGTTCTTTTTTTTTTAAATTTGACAAGGAAAGGCCTCTTAGCCTGTAGTTTTACACATATTTAGAATGCCACGTTACTGTGATTTCTAGGGATGTTATGGCGCTGTTTAAGTATTTAAACCCTACTCATGAGTCAGTTGTGCCCCCCACCCTCCCAGCACACATCTGAAAAATGACGTCAGTGCTTACCATCACAGTGGTCAGCAGACATGAAGCTAGTCAGGGCTTTTCCAGCAGGTATCAGTCATCCTCTCGTAGCAATTATCCTCGTGCTGAGATCTGCTGAGACAGGCAGTAAAGTGGCGGCTGACACAGCGCTGCTGATTAGCTCGGTTTAATTAGCCACGCTGCCGTTTAAATGGGCAAATCTGACTCTGCCTTTAAACCTCAACTGGGACCAAAGACTGCAGAGATGCTAACACCGTTTTGACACTTTAATGAAGCGAAAATGGACCATTTCAGACCACAGAGAGAAATCAAGAGCGCTGGAAATGAAGCCGTTTGAAAAGGTCAAAAACAACACACTTTTAGATTGCATTTAATCTATAGATGGATGGTTTACCCAGTGCATGAAATTTAAATGCTACAATAAAATGTTTTTTTATTTTGTTTAAAGTAGCAATGTGTAAGAAACACAATTGATTTAATCATAAAGTGCCGGATACATTCATGTCACTTCCAGAAACTCATGAAGTTTGTTTTTTGTTGATGAAATGAACATAATAATAAACTTTAATATGATTAAATCTAATTAAATACATCTTATAAGTGTCAGTGGGTAGCATTTCAGCGTTTTATTAAGAATGTCACGGGTTCGAGGCCAGTCGGTAGCTTCTTGGGAGGACTTTGCATGGGTTTCCTCCAGGTTTCTCCCACAAAACAACAACAAAAGTAACTACTTCGAAACACTGTAGCTAAGAAACCACTTTTCCAATCTACTTAAAATTCAGCACAGTCTTCATAACATAAAGATCTGTGAAAATAATCATTTCTTAAAACGTGATACAATTCTGGCAATGTCCTTTTAGCATTGGTGGTGGTGGTGGTGTGGGGGGGGGCACAAAATACACTTCAAATGACATCCTGGCTCTTTCCGAACACTGATAGACTTGCTCATAAAGAAATATACAGCCACTTAACCTCTTAGCATTAGTGCAGCTCCTGTTCATCACAACAAAAATGGTGCAACTAGAGTCCAAAAGATCTAACTCAGTGCAGCAGTATTGAAGCCACTGACCTCTGACCTTTTGATTGACATTTAAAAGCTGTCGTCCAGCTTCCATCATGAAGCAGCTCCCTGAATGAGTCTCACTGACATTTGTGCACCTCAAAAGGGGCCTCTTTGAGATGTGCCTTTACATAAACAAGTATAGAACCCTCACTTTTAAAGATATTGTTAGCGATTTTGATATTTGGCTCCGTAAGGCTCTATGCATTGATCCTGTTGTATTTTTGTGTGTATGTGTGTGTGCGTGTGTGCATATATAATCTTATATTTTATAACAACAAATTCTGAAGCTATTGAGGATGAATAGTATTATCTTCCAAAAAACACCAAAACCATAACTATATCTCTAAACACACCCCTGCATTTGAGTTTTATCACCTCACTCCATACTCTGATTACACTGAGCTCAGTCTCATGAATATTTATGAGTTTCAGCCACGTCTTAAAAATCGAAACAAGTTCTGTTTCCTGCTAAATTAAACTTACCAGTCAATAAAATTGTCTTGAATAATGTTCACTTAGAAATTGTTACATGGTGGCCCTTGAAATTTATCAACTGTGGACAAATGTTTGAATTCAACAGGGGGTCAAATGTTTGAATTCAACATTATATATATATAGATATAAAGAACTTCATGATAAACATAGCAAAGAAACTCTGTTGCTTGTTTGTGTTTATGAATAATTAAATGCAAAAATAAATGGACCGGGCTTTTATTTCCCACAGAAGCGGCGAACTAGGGAACAAACAGATTGTCAACAGATGAGACAGAAGACGATATGCTTTTTTGAAATATTCCTACACATCACTCTGTGATTAAGTCATATTCAATGTTTACAGTCTTGCTTGGAGAATTTGGTGAACATCAAAAGTCAAAGTATATTAGAAGCTCAAGCTAGCGTGCTAATTTGACCAGGAATCCCTGATAATGCTAATGCTAACATCATCGAGGACGGTTTGTTTATGTACTCAAAGACGGGTTATGAATCTCAACCGGAGCTAAACCAACTCAGGTAAAACGGCTCAATAAACGAGGCCAATAAAAAGCGTCCCATCCGCGGTGTCAACATGATTAATCGTGTGCTAAAACGCATCCGGGACCTTTGAGTTAGACGCCACGATTTACGTCTCGGCATTAGCAGCGACACGACAAGCCGTTAAGTGAGGCGGCCCGTGCAACAGTATGAATATTTAATTAATAATTAGTCATGTAATTCCTCCTCAGGAATTATTATCCCTAGAACTGGTTGGTGCATTTAATTATTAGGAGCCTTTTTGTTTCCACGTCCCCCTCATTACTGTCAGGATTGATGTAACACAAACTTCATTAAAAATTTAACACCAGAGTCTTAATTACGAGGCTAGCCTGACTGAAGTTGGAATTAGCCAACTCAGTGATGTGCAAATGAGAGCATTATTTAAGAAAGACGCTGGAAGTAGTTATGCTAATTCACAAGGGTTCACAGTAGCAGACCTTTTCACTTGCGCTTGCATATTCATTAAGTACACTATGCAAATTTAATGTAGCAGTCTTAGTAATGCCTTGTTAATTTATTCAGATTTATCGAGTACGACTTGTAAAAAGTAGCAATTTAATTACTGGATCTCCTTGGGAAGCTTTCTGCGTGGTGTAAATCAGGATTACTGCGAAGGAAAGGACACTGTTTTTTTAATAACGCCGCTTGAGAGACGTATTTGATTTACTTAAGCCACACGCAAAGAGAAAATCACTTAAGTCCAGGTAATGGAGGGCAGAGGCGGCCGGAGATCTGCTGCTCGTCTGACGCCATCGCTGGATGCTGAGTCCACAGGCGATGGGGAGAACGAGGCCGTGGAGAGCTGTTAAATAAATGGAGACGTGCTTCCTTGCTTTCCCTGGAAGTGATGGGGAGTGTTGGACAAACGGTGCTTGCTCTTCTTTTTGTAGAGTTTGTTAAATGTAAAAGGCACTGTGAAGAGTTCCATTTCGAGATAAAACACTTGCTGCAAGATATATTTCTCATCTTCTTTTGGGATATTTGTGATTATTATGGGTGTAACAGCGTTGGTAGAACAGTCAACCTTAAGTTTAGGGGGTTGTTTAAATGCGTAAACTGAAATCTGTGAATGATGGATGTCTAAAGGTTTCATCCCCAGCGCATTTCTTTTAATAGAAATAATAAAAGTACAATTACTCGACGATAATGAATTATGTTTATCAAAGGAAAAAAGATAAATGATGGTGACAATGATGATCCTTTTTTGACCCCTCACTGAGAGGCTACTGCTGCAAAACATGGGAAAACTCACTGGAAAGTTTGCACCCTGACCAGAACATTTTGGACCAAAATGATTAATTTCACCATGTTTCTGTTAGCAGAGACAATCATTGTTTAAACGACATAATAAGTCACAAAAATGCCATTTTTATCTTGTACAATGACATAGTTATCTCGTAAAATCGACACGATACAGTAATCTCATAACAATGACAATCATCTCGTAAAAACTATAGAACTATCTCATATACATGACATAACATAGTATAGTTATCTTGCAAAAATCGCATAATTATTTCATTATAAACGACAGAATGATCTCGTAAAAATTACATATTATCTCATAAAAACTGTATCATTATCTTGTAAAAAAGGCGCACGTTTCAGATTAAAAACAAGATATTATCTTGTGAAAACTACATAATTATCTCGTAAAAATGACAAAATGATCTCATATAAACCGCATAATAATCTCATAAAAATTATATAATGGTATAAGTTTCTTGCAAAAACAACATATTATTTTGTAAAAATGACAATTATCTCTTACAAATGACATACTTATCTCATAAAATAATTGTAATTATCTCATAAAGGCAACATAATTATGTCGTAAAAACCTTTTCAGTAAAAAAAATTTTGTAAGAGAGGGATGATCATCTGAGCCCTATCCTGTAGCATCTTCTTAGATTTCCTTCCTTCAATCAAGAGAAGAGGGAGCAAGGAGAGTCGTCACAAGATTAAAAGTACCTGAAAGCCAACCAGATTATGGTATTTGCTCATCTTGGGTCTCTTTACCAGAGGGCACTCCTTAACATGAGATTTCTTTCTCCAGCGATGATTCAGCTTCATATAATATGCATGCGTTACTGTAATTTAACATTTTGCTTTGCTTTTTTCAAATGAAACCCTTTCAAACCGGTGTAAAGAGAGTCCTTTAGTCACCCACCCTTTTTTGCCTTGACCCATTTTGTAGACAGCAATAGTGTTTCTTATGAAATTCACAAAACGCTTTTGAAAGGGTGTCCGTATTTTTGTGCAGCCCGTTTTTTTTAGTTTTGTGTGGCATTATGTCAATTGTGCTTTTTGTTTTGGTCCCATACATGCAAAGATAAAACATGTAAAAAACTTGAGAAAATCACTCAATGTTGACCTTCAATAGCTGCTGAAGAAATAGATCTAACATTAAAATCAGGATCATAGAGGTTCCAAACCTTCTTTTCTAGTCATTAACAGGATTTCCAAGGCTTTTTTTCTCTGTACAAACATAGTTTCGCGTCAGATCGTGAAGCGATCCCATAAAACCCCGCCCTGAAACACATGGAAGTTGTGCAGCTGTGTGTAAAGTGAGTGTAAAGTACATATTTCTTTTCCCGCTGATACGCCTCGCTGATTTCCACATCTCCACAAACATCCTTCGGGAGCTGCGTTCAGATCCCGTTCGGTCGCTCGGGGCCTTGGCTGAGATCAGACGAGTCCCGAACGAGCACCAAACTTTCATCTCCTCTCGACTCAAACAAAAGAATCGAACCTTTGACCGTGACTTGTTTTTCTCAAATAAATCTGCTGTCCAGAAAAAAGAAGAAGTTCTCTCAGATCCGGCTGCTTGTTAACGATGGGATGCCAGGATCTCCAGGGATCACGCGCGTGCTGTCATGGTGGAAAACATCCCGAGGACGGAGGCCAGTGGAGCTCAAAGAGCGCTGGCACTAGCCTCCAGTCACACGCTGGCCGGGTGTTCAAGAACCTCAGGATCTAATTACTTCCTCCATGTCTCCCATCATCCCACATCCACCAGTCCAAACCCCATGGGTCTCTTCAACCCAGACCTACACCACACTCCACTATAGACACTGAAGCTAGCTGCGAACATCAAAAGAAACGTTTAATTCCACGGAAGACTTCTGTGCTTCACGCTAACAAAGAAATGGAGCATGCACATTTCAGAAAACATTTCATTATTTTAATTTTCTAAAACTAAAGACGCTTTCACCCTTTAGATTTTAAAACTGATCTGCTCATTCCAGCGCAGCTCCTTCTGGAGGACAGGGCTTATTTGCACCCTTATCTGCTTATTTTTCTGACACTGGCAAGAAAAACACCCCCAAACCATCTCAGAACCTCCTCCTTGCTTCACTTTATGTTTTTAAAAACAGTGCTTTGGTATCCTTTGCCAAAAAGGGTTCTTCTTTTTTTTTTCTTCATAGTTCTTCCAGTGCAAACAACAACCAGAGAGAAGAAGTCAAACCTGACAAATAAACTCAAAATGAACGGAACAAAAGTGTTGACACCCTTCAAATAAGTGAAATCAAACCAGTTTCTGGATCTTCTCTACTGGACTTTGGGCCACTATTCTTTTGCGAACTGCTGCAGGTTCAGATTTGAGGGAGCTGTCCTCCAGCTGATGTTTGGAGGTCTCCCCAGACATTCATGGCTGTTTGTTTGTGACCATTTCTGAGGGATTTTTAAAAATGTGTTTGGGTAATTGTCCTTCTGGAAGTCTCATGACCTCTGGTGGAGATCCAGCTCTCTGACACTGGCATCAAATTCTTTGGTAATCCTCAGATCTCAGGATAGAAGAATCTAGTGCCAGAAGCAGCAGAGCACCCCCAAGCCATCGCAGAACCTCCTCCATGCCTCACTGTTGGGATGGGATTTTTTTTAAACAGCGCTTTGGTATCCTTTGCTAAAAATGTTTCTTCCTCTTTTTTCTTCAGTGTTCTTCCAGTGCAAACACCACCAGAGAGAAGAGTTCTGACAAAGAACCTGACAAACCAACTCAAAATGAACGGAACAAAAGTATTGTTTCTTTTTCATAAAAATTTTTCTTCACTTTTTTTCTGAGCTGTTAAAGTCTGCAAAAAATTGTACAAACACCAAAACGTCAGAAGAATTTTCTATTTCTCTTTACATATAGAAAATACAGGTAGAATCAAGATTCCATCCAAAACCCGTGGAAACACTAAATAATGCCATTTTTGATATGAGCAGTGTGGAATATTGGTTCGGTTTGTCCTTTACTTGGCGGCTACAATAAATACCTGTAGTCCTCAGGAAGACTGTGCTGGATGAATATGGATGTTTTTCTGAGATGAACTCTCTCTTGAGGCTGTGGTTTGCACAGTAAATAATTCAGATCCTCCCACAGAACATAAATCTCCTCTGCCCAGCCTCTTTTACTATATTTGTTTAATGTGTTATCTAATAAAACTGAGCAGCAGATTTGCTAATGTTCCTCATTGTGATTTCTCTAGGCGAGAGGAGCTGCCTGGACGTGACAGACAGCAGCGTCAGATGAGCCGGAGAGGGTAAGTGCCTCTTCATCTTGATTAATATATCAGAGAGAGAGAGAGAGAGAGAGAGAGAGAGAGAGTGATAGAGACATGACAGATGGACAATTGAGGGAAATTTAGACCGCCCCCCTTTTATTCTGGTGGTATATTTATCCCAATAAATGCCGTTGTCCACCCGCCGCTCTAGTTTGGGATCAGCCATGTGTGCAGAAGATGCATATGTTCTTAGATGAATCCAACATCCAGTATCTTTGATCTGAGGACAGTTTCTCCTTTTTTATCATCATTTATTCAATTTATTTTTACATTTACGTTCAGGCTTATTAGCTGTCTGTTCTGTGCTAGAGAGACATTGAGATTAACAAAGTTGATACAGGTGACCACTGATTTCTAGCAACTCATATTTATTTTTTTACATTTTTATTTTGTCCTTCGCTCCCATACACATAAGCTAGATTGAATAGGAAATTACCGGTTTTCATTAAGCAATGCTCAACAAACCCTTTAGTAATTAAAGACAGAGACGAAACAGTTCCGTGTGCTCCTCAGAAAACATGATGGCCTTGCAAACTTTTTCTTGTGCTACAAATTCCACTATATGTCCAGAACAGTTCCACTGGATGCTTTTGGGCTCAGGCTGCCAACCGCAAATAACTTTGGTAAATTAACCAGGTCTTTAGTGCAGAAAAGGACCACAGAAGACCCCACCCAAGTCACAGAAAGGTTGTCACCCTACGTATGATGACTGGCCCATGGCTTCTGTGTCACATTTAAAAGGAAACCACATTGCCATCCATTGTCATATTCCAAAAATGGCTCAAACATTGTGATATCTGTGTTTTGATGAAGAGCATCCGGCTCGAAGGACCACTGTGAAGAATGAGTAAATGAGTGTTAGCAGTGTTTTGTTGTTTAATCTGTTTAGTTCCTTTGTTGCTTTGTTTGATTTTTATATTCGAATGTGGTACCAATAAACATTTTTGCCCGGGAGATTTCATGGAGTTTCCTCAATCTCTCATTGTACCGACCGAGACCTGTCCGCTCAAATTACATTACAATAACAAAATTCAAGGAGACATTAGAACATAATATAACTATTTATATACTATATACATACTTTACTTGTAATCTGCATCTGTTTACACCTGTTTTTCTATTTGTACAAATTAATTTAGGAGCCATTCCAACAAATATGTGCCATTTGCTTGTTGTAACTTTTAAAATTGGTCCACCATAAGTTTCTTAATTTAACATTTTATTATATTTCTCAACAAAACAAATGGGAGCTGTTTTGTCTTGTTACTAACCCTATTATTATTCTTTATATAAGTAACAGAACTGGGATTTTAGCAAAGAATTATCAAATACATGATAAATAGCCACATGGGGCACATGATTCTAGTTATTTTGCCAGATGTGTGGATTTTTACACTAAACTAATTAAATCTCTGGAATAATTACAGGATAGTATTGTTTAAATAGATTTGAAGATAGCAGACATCATCTGCACGAAATATGCATTGATCTAAAAGAAAATCCAAGTGTAAAGTGTCGTCCTGGAGAAATGCTAATGTGCTCCTGTGTGCGCGAGAGCTAAACTTGTAGCGGGTTTAGCATACAGCAAACACTGATCATGCAATCATCTCGCGTGTTCACGTGAAGCTCACAGTTTAAGCCGCAGTGATGGCCTTAACCTTTAAAACTGCTCCAGCTTTAGCACACCAGGCTAACAGGTTAGCAAGCTGTGATATTTAGCATGTCGAATCAGTTAATACCAGAGACAAAAAGCCCACATTCATAGACCTCCTCCCGGTGACTCGAGCAGAATAAATTTCCATATGGTGAAATTTGAGTGAAATTAGCATCACATTGGACGGATCAAAGGCGTGTGTTGCCTCTCTATTGCACTATTGTAGCCCAGACAGCGCTAACGCTAACGCTCCCTCAGGGTCTGCCTGTTAAACTTGGGGATTAGTGAGGCTCTATTAAAGATTAAAGAGGTGGGTTTTACTTTATTATCCCAAACCAACAACTGTCAGCGTCAGGGATATTCCCATCCCTCATTCACAACAACAGATTGTCAATAATTTGAGTGAGAAAACTCATTTTAGCTGCTCATTTATTCATGAATGTGTAAGTTTTAGGTTTAAGATGCCTAATTGAATCAGCGAGTCTGTGTTTATATCCCTTAGAGACGTCTGTCTGAGCAAATGATGAAATAAACAGAGTGTTTATACTTGTTAGGATTGGAGTTAACCACACAGGAAGCAGTCAGTGTTCAGAGCTAAAATACAATCTGAAATTAGCTTTGGCTTCAGTTGAGAGCGCTTGTTTATTTTACTCAGGGAATTTGTGTCATCCTCAGAAGGTTTTACGCAATCTGTTTTAGAAAACGGCTGGTAATTTTCCATATCTGCTACAGCTGGGATGGCCCAGCCCTCAGAGCATACTTCCATGTTCAGATGCTTAGAAGGCATCATAGAACACTTGCATGATACATGGAATGAAGGAAGTATGGATGTGGAAGGGGTGGGGGTGGTGATGGTTGCTGCAAATGGAAGGAAGTAAAAACATAAAATTCAGTGTGTAAGGAAGGAAGAATGATAAAGGAGGGACGGAAGTACTTTAAGATTTAGATTTTGGAATTTTTCAATCAATGGAAGTGTGTAAAAATGTTATGTTGAAAAGGAGAGGGGAGGAAACGTGAAATGACAGAAGAAAGGATAGAAGTGTGGTAGGAATGGCAGGACGGAAAGTTGAGTAAAATGAAGTGGAGAAGGAAGCAAGAAAAGAAGGAAGGAAGTGTAAAAAGGAAGGAAGAGTAAAACGAAAGAATGATGATCAGAATTAAGTGCATAAATAATAAATGATGGAAGAAAGGAATGAATAAAGGAAGTAGGCGAGGTAGGATGTGTAGGCAGGAAGTGAAGAGTGTAAACAGCAGGAAGGATCAGTGTGGGAGAAGTGGGAAGAACATAAAAGAAACGTAGAGTGACAGAATAATGAGGAAAGGAAGTGTGAAGGAAATGACCAAAGTAAAAAGGAAGTGCGAAAAGGAAAGAATTACGTTTAGATGGAAGTGCAAGGGAATGGAAGGAGTACTTTAAAGACAGCACGCTGGACACAAAGGGAAAGAAGGAAGTGTGGATGGAATCAAGATAAACAAGAAGCGGTCGATATTCAAACCAAAATTACCTGTTCTTTCTGAAAATCTTGGTACTTTTTTTTATTTAGTGAGACGTGATATTATTTTTATTGCGCTACATCGATTAAATCATTTAAAAGTTTTCTGCTTTTCCCAAAATGAGTTGAAAGAACCGAGCCGTGCAGTGGTTATAAGCGTAGTGCTCATTTATTAGGAGAGCCTTACAGGAAACTAAACACGGTGTTGTCTTTGATCTAGTGGTGGATGTAGCATTTATTTTTGGGAAAAGGTTGCCGACCTCGGGTCCAGCTGCTGTTTGCAGGTTTAGTGGGAGCTGTGTGTTGTAGAGGTAATTAACCCGAGCATGAGCATCCTTCCCGATGACCTTGCTGTCTTGATGTCGACATACACACACACACACACATGCACACACGCGCACACACACACACACACACACGCACACACTTCCACTTCACTGTTCAGTGCATCCCAGGTGTGTGAAGGTGAGCAGAGGGGTATATTTAAAACCATTGAAGCCGCTCTCATTAGAAATATCAACATTTCATTACTCACACTAATGTCTTCAGACCCCAGGCTAAATCACACACCTCCGCATCATCTTCTGTCAGAACTGAGCAGCACACACAGCAGGAGATGAACGAGGAGCGAGTGTGTGTTTGTGTGTGAATCCAGACAGATGAACTTTACCAATAAAACCCAGAGTCAAGCAGGACAACATCTGAGCTCTGGGAGACGCAATGTGATCAGTTTTCTGAGCCGCTCATCAAACCAGACACAAACCGGTTCACTGTGGGGAAAGTAGAACTCTATGGAAAATAAGGAAGTGCATAAAGTTTTAGTGATGGAAGAAATAAAAAGTTGAAATAAGCGCGGATGGTGGGACGGGAGGCTTTAAAGAAGGATTGGCATGTAAGAGTGAGAATAGAAAGAGAAGAAGTATTGCAGAATAAAGGAAGGTCATTTAAAAGGAGAGGGCAGGAAGAGATGGTATCAAAAAACATGGAGAAAGGAAGGAAATGCATAAGGGAGGGAGTTTTAAATTACACCAGGAAGCAAACAGGTGGGTAAGAAAGTAAAATATTAAGGAGGAAGGAAATGCATAAGGAAGGGAGTATTGAAATGAGTCTGGAAGGAAGCAGGTGAGTAAGAAAGGAAGTAAGGAATTAAAGCTAAAAGGAAGAAGGCTGGAAAGAAGGGAAGTAACGACAGACATTTGGAAGTGGGGAAGTGCATAAAAAAGAAAATAAATGAATGGATGGTTTATCTTTAGAAAGGAAATAAATCTAGAGGGGAGGAAGTGCATTAGAAAGGAAGGAAGGAACTAAAATGGAAAGGAAATGCTTTAGAAAAGAGGGAAATAAAACTGGAAGGATTACAATAAATACATAGAGAAATAATTCTGTAATGAAGGAAGTACATAAAAAGATGTGAGGAAATAATTGAGGATGAAAGGAAGTTTAATTGAAAATGAGAAATTTTTTTGTAATTCTTTCATTTACGATTACATTTTGACTTACGGTAATCTGGAAGTTTGGAGAAAACCGTTATTTTTATACCCTTTTCACCTGCAGCATCTTAAACACGCTGCAGAGACTCCCACACACTCGCACACGGACGCTTGCGCTCATTTTAATGAGTTCATTAACTGCATCCTCTCCCTCATGCGAGCGGGTCAGATCTTGATGAATGGTGCGCTCCCTGCTTGCTCCGGGGTAGGATTTCACCACTCAAGGGGCGCGGGTGGCAAACCTGAGGAAAAATACGAAACGATGAGAACGAGGAGCAAGGTGTTTGGACCACCGGAGAGTTTGGTCCCGCTTGAGCACCGCATCAGAGGAGACATTAGGAATCTAATGTGCTATTATTCTCCATCGCACCCCTAAGCTTCAAACATCTGTCCTGTGGGTGGCTGCAGTAATAGGCGAGGGCTTTAGAAGCTGTTTCCCAGACTAGACACCAGCCCCCGTGAGGGTCCTTGACACGCTGCTGACTTAATCTGCAACTCCTTCCACAAAATTGACATTGTCTAGAGAGTAAAGCAATCACCCGGACCAGTATTACAGGGCATTTATGTTTGAGCTGGGCTTCTGAACAGCAAATCTTAACCTTTTCGAAGGCATCCTACCACTGGCACCAAACTCTGCTTCCAAACTCGCTTGCAGAATTATGTTTGTCATCGTGCTCGACTCTCCTGGAGGTGGCTGTGGGTTTAAATTCAATCTCTTTCTCCTAATTCCACTGCGGATTTGAGGAAAATAGAGGATGAAACGTTGAAAACACTCTGAGAGGGATATTTTTCCTCTTGAATGATGGAAGGAGTCGGGGTAATTTGGGTTCTATTGTGACATGTGGCCGCTGTCAAACATACAGACCAAAGGGACAAAGATGGAGCCAGAACCCAGTTATAAAAACACATTTCCCATGTTGATGCACCGTTTGAGCAAATATTTAAGGGATCTGTGTGAATAGCAAGAGCCATGGACCTTTACCTTGTTCTGGAAAAAGGTTGTTAATCTCACTTTTATTTGATTTGAGACAAAAAAATTTTACTTTAAGTCATGCTGAAATAACAGTCGCCGGCCACTTTATTAGGTACACATTGCTAGTATTGGGTTGGGCCCCTTTTACCTTCAAAACTGCCTCAGTCCTTCATGGCATAGATTGAACAAGGTACTGGGAATGTTCATATCAGGTCGAGAGCATCACGCAGTTGCTGCAGATTTTTTCCACCACATCCCAAAGGTGCTCTACTGGATTGAGATCTGGTAACTGCGGAGAACATTTGAGTATGTTCAAACGAGTATGCCCCCCCCCCTACCCCTTTTACCCTAAACTGTTTACTCTAGTAAACAAATTTTCTGAAATCTATGTAAGATTTGGTAAAAAGCTAGTAACATAAGACTTGGTACGCATCACTCATATTAAGAACGGAAAGTTTTGACATCACTGATTTCTGCCTAGCAACCAGATTGTTTACCCCAGAAACCGTTTTTGAAAATAATCTATTGCTCAGCTCGGGAAAATTAGTGATAAATGGGGTAAAGTCACAGGGGCACATTTTTATATGGTTTTAAATGGCACTTAAGCCAACATCAAAGTTTGTGTACAAATTTTAGCCACCTAGTTGTTTTTTGATCTTTGACAGGGTGGTATTATTATCTTTATCCCATCATCATAATGTTCTATGTGAACACAAACATTATGTATCACAACCATTAATCGGCCAGCACATTTTTTGAGCAGTGACAGGTTTATATGCATCACTTCTGGATGAAAATGGGTGAAGCTGTGGTGATAATGCCGCTTAGCTCTTGTGTGCGAGTTGTACCATTACAGTTGACTAGGTTTGACTGAAAGATTTGGTGAGAACCAGTTTCTGCTGCTGACCCCCGATGCTGAATCGTGATGCGCTCTGGCCTGTAATGAGATCCAGCCGGCCCTCGTGGCGGGGCTTTGTACTGTCAGCATCATTTTAAAGGCTGCAGTCTGAAAGCTTCATCATGTGCCGAGCGGAGACTGACCACCAGGGATTTGAGGAGCCCTCTGCGCATTCATATTTATGAGTCGGCCAATCTGAGTGATGATGTATGAAGGACACGAGCGCCGTCGAATGAAGCCGCTTTCACCAACAGTCTTTAAATGGATAAATGGACTGCTTTCACTCTCACTTAACCTGCGCGACCATTAAACTTCCTCGAGATTAAGCTTTTAGTAAAGGCCATCGTTTGTAGAACTCAAGAAAATGGAAAGTTATTGTAAATTCTGGATTTAACGACTTTATGAGATGGAAATAGTCTTTTTAAAGTAAGATTTTGCATTGCTTGAAATTCAGAAATCAAATCTGTAGTTGTAGGGTTTTTGACAGCTTTTAAAAACGATGAAGTTATATTGTTCGGTCACGTTGAGTCAGTGTTTAAATGCAGTTGTTTAAGAGCTGCTTAAAAGCGATTCCCTGTTTGAGATGATCAGATGTTTACGGATGTTAAGATCGGCAGGAAAACTGTGAAAACTTAACGTTGTACTACATTTCAAAGACACTGAACACGGTGGAACACATCAGGGTTCTGTGCCCTTCTTCTGCGGTCTTGTAAATTTAGAAAGAGTCTGTTTTCGCACATTTTAAGGACACTATGGTTGCGGTAAGACTGGAAATAGATCGATATCAGAAAGATCCCGAGGCTCGATACAAGGAGTAGATTGGATGTGGTAATTAACAACAAGCCAGTGAAGCTGCTTGAGCACAAGTGTGATATGATTAGAGCAAAGGGATCGAGTAACAATCTGGATGAGCTAGAGCTTATGGCCCGTGTGAAATGGTAGACTCTAGAAGAAAAGAAGAGGTGTGAGGTGATGACAAAGGCATGAAGCAGACCTGAGCGAGAGACCGAATGTGTATGTGCTTCTAATGAAAGAGATTGATCCGAGACATCCCCAACACTTTTGACACGTTTGGAACAAGAAATGCAGATGGAATCAAAGTAAGTGTGGTGTACAAGGTTCTGGAGCCAACGAGTATGACTTCCGTCTTATTGCTGTTCAGTTTTATAAAATTAAAAGTGAATTACCCTTTTTAATTCTCTAGGCAGCCAATAAGTGACATGGATGGAGAGGAGACACCAGGTTGTGAAGAATAATTTAGTTTGTTTGTCAGTGGTATGGAATTCAATGGCGAGTCAATATGGCACCTAGAGGGAGGAGATAGACTTCCCTAAATCTTCCAACAAGACAAACAGCTAACATAATGAAGGAACGGCGGTCCACAAATATTCACCATCAAACTGACAGAACTGGAGAGTTTCTGGAGAGAACTGGACATCTGCAGGAGGAATAGCCGAGGATCCCCAAATAAAGGTGTGAAGAACTTGTTGCATCTTACCAAAAAAAACTCATCACTGCATTATATCACACGGTACTTCCACTGATCAAAGATGTGACATTTCAGTGTTTACTTTTTAATAAATCTACAAAAACTGTGTGTAGGATGTAAGGGTACATGTACCAATATATACATACGCTAGAGAAAAATATGTACATGTGAGTCTCCTCTTTGAAATTTATACTAAAAATGCTTCATGGCTGATCAAAACAGCAGCCGGCTCGTCTTCTAAATGTAAGAGGAAAACATTTTTAAAGTAAGTTCATGAAAACAAATTTTCTCATGCATTAACGAGCTCTAGATCATTTTCTATTTTAAATGGGTTCGTTTCTCTCTAT
Source organism: Danionella cerebrum (assembly GCA_007224835.1). Taxonomy (NCBI): domain Eukaryota; kingdom Metazoa; phylum Chordata; class Actinopteri; order Cypriniformes; family Danionidae; genus Danionella; species Danionella cerebrum. The sequence goes on along the minus strand of SRMA01025432.1, from coordinate 182,507 downwards.
TTTAGGCACATTTTTTTCCTGTAGCTCTTTAATTGCCTCAAATCTGGAGACAAACGATGAAAAATTCATGAAAGCTGTGTCACCATCAACACCGAGAGGGAGAAAGAGAAATCTATAACTATGGTCTCTCTCCATTAATTGAATTAAATTCAGTCTGAGCGCAGATAAATCTGCCTTAAAAGCGCCATATTCCCTCCAGGCCCTAATTAAATATACACTCTTTAAAACACAAAAAAAATCATTTGAGTCATTGAATATTAATAAGATGATGGAAGGTTTGGGAGACTGGAGCTCAACGTATGTTTCATCATATTTTGTGCATTATGGGGACCAAATGTCCTCAGAGTGATAGTGAAACATGTGTTTTTTAAATTTATGGAACGTCTCAAAATTTATTATGTAATAAATGCTCATGAAAGTATAAATGTTAACAGGGAGTGTAGTCTGCTCATCTTTTGTTTGTTTCAAAAACATCTCTTCCTCATTTACAGGAACATATGCAAACACTCAGCAGATGCTCGTGTGTTTTTCTGCAATTAAAAGTTTCAGCCTGTTCCTGCGCTCCCCGAGTGCAGATTGCAAACAGCGCGAGGGGTCAAATATCTGCGAGGGAAAGGAGGGATGAAGTGTGTTTGCGTCCTGGGCTCATCTGGTACGAGCATTCACCTGAACGCCCGAAATCACCCGCCGCCGAGGTGAATAATTAGTGCAATAATCACCAGCTTTAAAAAGAGGCTGAGCGGCGCCCTCTCGCACTCCGCCATCGAGGATAACAGGTGCTGGCCGTGCCTGCGAGGGACAGAGATTAAAGATTATTTCTCTATCTGGTCGCTCCTTCAGGCCAAAGCAAGCCCACCCCCCACTTCTCCTCTGTTAGGCTCCGGCGGGAGGTTTAGGGAGCTGGGTGTTTGACAGAGAGTGAATATTGTTTAATCTGGGAGACGGATATGTCCTTGAGATTTCTGGATGCTTGGTGTCCACATAACCCAGAGCGAAGAGGAGGAGGTGGCGGCGGCTCGCGCTGCTAATGAGGAAGAGTTTCAGCTGTGAAAACAATGCAGCAAACAAACTGAAAGAAAGATTGAGATGTAACTGAGCTTTTGTCCGAGGATGCTACGGTTGTAAACGGACGAACATGTGAGAGATATATGGCTTCACAGGGGTCAGTCTCCTGAAGACATTAATTTATAGATCAAGGGTCCTCAATATGTCAATCAGGGTAGCTACATTCCATATCATGACATTCCATATCAATTAGAAGTTACCAGGAATCATCCGTCCTCATCTTTGATTTTGTCAGGATCGAGGTGCGAGGCATTATTCTACTAATATTCAGTGTTATGCAAAGGTTTGTATAGCAACCAGATTTTTGGCTCTAGATGTAAATAGTAGGCGTATGACATCACTAAACCATCCATAGCAACCCAAGTGTTTATCCTAGCAACAATATTAGCAGAGTAATGGTTGGTTCATGACAAAATAGTGACCATCACTGACCACTCCAAATCAACCGTATTTCTTACCCTAGCAACCATAGAACCGGTTGTTCTATAGGCCATCTTATAAAAATCATAGAGACATGGGGTTTGAGTTAAATCACTGCTTGTGACTTAATTAAATGGCATCACTGACACCTCCGTAGTAACCTAAGGACCTATCTTAGCTTAACTCAGCTCAGGAAAACCGTAGTGACGTAGGTTGGTGTCTATCTCTCACAGGGACAAGTTGAATCTTATATCCCTGATTCCACCCTAGTAACCAGACTGTTTACCCTAGCAACCATATAAGCAGATAAATATCTCAGTTTAGGAAAATTTTGGTTGGTTTATATCTCACACAGGCACAAGGGAAACCTAATATGATGTCCTCTGACCCCTCCTCAGTAGCCTGACGGTTAACCCTAGTAACCATTCTGTTTACCCTAGCAACCATATCACCAGATAAATGTCTAAGCTTAGGAAATTGTAGTAACATTAGGGTTGGTTTGTATGTCTCAAGCAGACAAGGAGAACCTTATCTGATATCCCCTGACCCCTCCCTAGTAACCAGACTGTTTACCCTAGCAACCATATCAGCATAAATATCACAGTTTAGGAAATCGTAGTGACATGGGTTGGTGTATTTCTTTCACATGGACAAGGGTAACCTCATTTGATGTCCCCTGACCCCTCCCTAGTAACCTGACGGTTTACCCTAGTAACCAAAATTCCACACTTTCTTTATAGTTATGTCGTTTTTCGAGGAAATTTAATGTGTAATCTATCAGAAACCACAAAATCGGCATCTGTTGCAGCATTTCAAAGTTTTCTTGTCCAGCATCCTCTGCTGCACACCAAGATGCATTTATGATTCCGTCCTCTCAACAAGTTAAGCGACGGAGACAGAAAGCCCATGAGTGTTTGTTCTTGCAGGGATGTCTAAAAGGCTTGTCAAAGTGCCACCATCACACTCTTGTTTCCACTTGTTTTCTATCACTTATGTGCTTTCAAAAGCTGGTGATTCTGGTCAATTCGAATGATTCATCCTCACTTTGAGCTTGTTTTCAGGTCTTGCAAGCCTTCTAATTCAGGCGAGATGTTCGTTGTCGTTATTATTTGATTCCATTCATCATCTGGGCCCCCAACAAACAGCGCCGCTATGTACAATTTAAATAAAGCTTTGTGTGACGCGCGAGCTGACAAGCTGATGTATCCGTGCAAGGAGCAGGAGAATATGTGCATGTCTATGCAAAATCAAGATGAATGCTGGAGGACACAGACGGCGGGTGATGAAGGTGTGTGAGATTGCGGCCGATCTGTCATGGTCTTATGATCCCTTATCATTAGTTTCCCTGACAATGATTTAGCAGTCATTGTCAGGGAAGTATTCCCCCTCATTGCCTTGCGCCGTGTTTAAACGCAACCTTCTTTCAGCAACGGCTGCCATTCGTCACTTTTGACCTGTCAAGCGCGGTAAAATTGGACACTTCCAACCGTGGCCTTTTGTCCTGTCGCGGGCAGGCAGGTATGCAGAATCAGGATGGAGGACGGAAGCGTATGCATCCATAACGTTTAACCGCCTCTGAATGATTACTGCCCCTAATGTCTTCGGGGACGGTGGGACTCCGGTTCCGCTGCCAAGTTTTTTAGCTTGTCTCTCTTTCGGCTCTACTCCAGATCATGGCCTTGTGGCTGTTAAATAAAAACCGGGGCCAGGTCAGAGAGGAGGCCAAGGAACAAGCAACTCTCTGGCGGCCAGCAGCTGAAGCAGAAAGTCACCATCCATCTCTGGCAGGATGCTAATGATGCCGTTTTTGGGTGCCAAGGAACTTAGACCTAGTTTGCAGGCGATTGAGAGCGAATGGTGGTACATGAATTCAGGCTTGTTCTTCCGCTCTTTCTGTGGCAGCACTTTGTCCTGAACATTGAAATCTCAGTAAATAACTATATTTTTGTAAAGCCTGAACATTAGCATCTGTACATTGCTGCTTAATAATTACCTAACTTTCTTTTCTGCAGCATTTTACTTAAATACAGCGGCTGGTCTTATAATACGAGTTTATTTATTTCAGTAATTCCATTCCCAAACGTTACTAATAAACGCGTTCGTTCTGCACAGAATGAAACATTTTCAAGTATATATATTATGATATCTCCGGAAATTAGAATATTGTGAAAAGCTTTCATATTGAAGACACCTGGTCCCAAACTTTAATCGGGTAATTAACTCTGTAAAGGCCTTTAACTGGTTTCTCAGTACAGTTCCGTAGGCTACACAACCATGGGGAAGACTGCTGACAGTTACCCAAAGATGACCACTGACATCTTGCACAAGGAGGTCAAAACACAAATTGTGCAAAAGAGGCTGCTGTTCATAGAACTCTGTGTCGAAGCACATTAATATAGAGGCGTGGAGGTCGAGGCCTTGCATGCATCGCGACCCAAGTTCAATTCACAAACTTGCAGATCATTTTGCAGCCTTACCTCTCTCTCACTTCCTGTCTCTCTACCACCCTGTCCAATAATTATAGCTTGAAATGGCCCTTAGAAAGATTTAAAAAGGTAAGAAAGGAAAATATGTGGTCGAAAAAGTGAACAAGCTATAGGGATAACCTCTCCCTGGAGAGGATTGTGAAACAAAACCCATTCAAAATGTGTGTCAAACCACACTTGAACAAGTGACTGTCAGAAGCCCAGTTTCACCAGGGCTAATGCCAAAAACACTCTAATGCTGCTGAGTATACCAAAGATATCTTCTCTGATTAAAGTAATTAAACGTCGTCTGGAGGAAGAGAGTTTCGGGTGCCATCTCATCTGCTGGTGTTGGTCCACTGTGTTTTCTCAGCAGAGCTGTCTTACTTTAGAGCTTCCTGGTGCTGACCGACCCTACGGAGATTTCATCTTCCAGCAGGACTGAGCACCTGTACACAGCCCCAAAGCTTCCAGTACCTCGTTTAAGGACCATGGTCTTCTTTTTTTTAATTGGCAGAACTTAACTCGCCGGAAAGGAAACCTCTGGAGTGTTATGGAGAGGAAGAAGTGATACGCCAGACTTAACACTGCAGGAGAGCTGAAGGCCACCATCAGAGCAACCTGGGCTCTTGGATCCCCTGAGCAGTGCCACAGACTGATCGACTCATGCCACAGCGCAATGCTCCAGGTGTTCACGAGTCCCTACGTTTCTTTCAAAGCAGGTACTCAAGTAGCAATCAATAAAATGTGTACGATTCGTAAGAATAATCCATTTACTTTCTAGATCGATGCTAAAATTCCAGCTGACATGCTAACTCAGCGTGTGTTTAGGGAATGCCATAAAATGTAATGCTAGCATGACCTTTGTTTTGCTAACGTTTATGCTAGCATTTGTTGCATCAGCTTTTATACAGCAATTCCAATTAAAATATGTGTTTTGGCATGAAGTGAAAAGCTATGCTAACATGCTAACGTCGTGTTTGATGTCATAATAATAAGATGCTGAATTACTGAGATTCCCCATGGAAAATAACTCCTTGGCTAGCTGAGCTCCCTTCTGAGGGAGCACTGATCTGGAGCCCCTGAAACAAACACACACCCATCAGGACACACGGTGTACAGAGGCTTTACACCTTCCCTAACATCCACCAGCACGAGCGCTAATGGTCTGCTCTCTGCTAGCATGTGTTCCATCATTTGATCTCATTTGGCTAACAATAAAAGAGCCAATTAAAGTATAACCACATGACTTTGTTAATAAAGCAGACAGATCGACTCAAGGGAACGTTTCATTGGCAGTTAATTATGCACGCCGCTCGTCCCCAACCTACTGAGCCGAAGTGTAGCAATAAAAGGCCTTCTACCGCTGCCAATTCCCACTCACAGCTGCATTCGACGCTAAAACCAATGATAGCGGCGCGCTAACACAAGGCGGCCGCTCTCTGTAGAGAAATAGAGAGATGTGCAATTCAGCGAAACCTCAGAGAGTTGGGATGGATTTAATGAACGGTTCACAATCCGAGGTCAACTTTGGGTCATTCTCGTTTTTGTAAATATAACGACAGAATAAATGCAATTGAACCAAGGTATAGCACTTTAATGAGTCAAAAAAAATAAGTGAACCCTTCACAACAAATGACATTTTATATTACACCCTGCTACGAGTGCATACGTTTTCTTTAAATATATATATTTTTAATCTTCATAACGTCAAGCTCATTCCATGAAATTAGTTCCTTTTTTGTTCTGGTCATTTCTGTTATGGTCAACACAATTGTGACCATACAACCACATTGTATGATTGCAGCCCTGTCATCTATCCCAATCGTAGGCAGTTGCAGATGTAGATAGACTTGCACACAATCTATGATGATTGCTTGTAATTGTGCAGATTTATTTAAAATGTGATTTAAAATAAATAAATAAATAAATAAATAAATAAATATAAGCTGAGGTAAAGATCTGCTGATTTGGTTGCAGGGGAGTCAGTGACAACTTAATTTTCCCAATGTCACTGTGAGTAACATAAACCAACCTCCATGTCTGTATGATTTTCCAAATATCCTTAGATAGAGATATCTTAAATTGGTTGCTATGGTAAACAGTCTGGTTGCTATGGGGGTCTGTGGTAATGTTCAGTTTGTTACTGTAAGTTATATAAGCCAACCCCTGTGTCTCTATCATTTACCAAAGCTGAGATAGAGTTCAGAAATGTCGGTTGCTAGGTTAAACGGTTTGGTCGCTAAGGAGTGTTCAGTGCTGACAAACCCCAATTTCTTTATGATGCTTTATCTTGAAGATTTTTGTTGCCTTTTCTCAATTATTTTCGATGGTAAATATTGAACCTTTTCTAGAGCCTGGGGTTCCAATATTTTTGCACAGGGGTAGCTATGTTGTTACACAGGCTGTCAGTCTGAAGTTTCTATGAGGTCCAGAACACCACTATGAACAAAGAAGACAATGCAAATGTTCGTATAATGTTTTAAACTGGATATTGGTAATGATTTACCAGTGGAAGTCCCCAGGCTCCAGTTTTTAGCAGCTGATCAATGTTTCTTGTTCATACCGTGACTGGAATTTAGCAAACAAAGCCTCATGATCTGACGAGGCGTTGTACTCTGAACCCGATGAAGCCATCAAGAGCTAATCAATGAAAGTCAATCCATGCGGAGCAGGAGGTCATGATCTCCGGTGATGATCTCCTCCAGTGGGTTCCTCACTGTGTTCAGGACGACATGTAGTCAATACTGTATCGGCGTTCCACTTAACCCTCGAGACTGGGGGATTATTAGCTTGTTTCATGCTGGTAAACGCTGGTTTGAGACGTTATTCTTGTCTCTCGGACGTTATTTACGACTCTGTGTTCGCTTCACTAATTTAATCCACCGCCTCAGCTCTAGTGAATCCAAGAGATATTGCTGCCTCTGCTTCTCCAACACGCAGACATTAAAACAAACAAACCATGAGAATTAATTTAGAAATGTGATTAGAGATGAGTTCTGTCGGTAAAAGCAGCCAGGGCTTCATCTGTGACAGCACATTGAACTTTAAGAGCAGCTGCAGCACGAGGAGGCTCTTTTCTGACGGCTCGTAACTCTAGAGAATTAATCTGTGATGTGATCGAAATCATGCGTATTGATCACAGTCAATATCTACGTATTTATACTCATCAAAATTCTTTAAAAAGATTTCATTTTATTTAGCAGCAAGTATACTGTTATTGTGTACAGATTTGCAATTTAAATAACAAACCTTTTAAAAGAAATATTTGCTGTTATTTGTCAATTTTTACCTATAAAAATTCATTCATAATCAAATACAAAAACGTCATCATAAAATGAAATTAAAATCTATACAGTATTCGTTATTCTCACTCATATATATGTGTTTAATTTTATGCATATATCATAATAAAAAAATTAATACAATTCTTTTTAATTGACATTTTTTCTTTTCAATCAATTCATAAAGTTATTTCATGTTGTGTTATATTAGTTTGTACTATTATACTAAATATTATTTATTCCATATTATCCATATCTTATTAAAATTGGTAATTATTTCATGCTGTTTTTGTATCATTTTTTATTTATGTAATTTTAGCTATATTTAATATTTAGTACATTTATATTTAGCATCTTTTATTTAATATTTCATGTTATAGTTTATATCCATTTATTTGTTTATTTTTATTATTTATTTAGTTTATTAGAGTTTATTATTATGGCCTGAAATTATTAATCATTTGTATAATTTATCATTTTATTTTATTAGTTTTATGTGATTTTTGAAGTGGTTATATTTTTTTATATTCATCAAAATATAATATTCGTTGTAAATAACACATTTTAATAATACAGTTATTGTTTAAAATGCTTGTTTTAAATCATATATTTCAGGTGCACATCTGACGCACCCAGACGCACTCTCGTGTCGGTGCCACACATCCATCCAGGGGTGAGTGAAGCCTGTCGATCGCTCAGAGTTTAACCACACGAGCGCTGCTCCATCTCCAGAGGTTTGAGACCCTCGCCTCCTGTGCCCCCGTCGCCCCATCACCCGCTCAGCCTTGGCTCTGTGATGAGCTGATGGATGAGACGCCAGCATGCAGATGCCTCTGGGCCTCTTTCCCATGGTGCCGAGGGGCTAGCGAAGCACTGGGTGATGACACACAGACTCCGGCTATCTCCAGAAAAACCTGTATTTTGTCTAAATTCACAGTTTGTGAAAAGCAGCACTCGAATGTTCTGCTGAAGAGAGCATCTGCAAGATCTGCACATCTTCTCGAAAGAAATAGCGCTCCGATCTTTCTGTTCTCTCCGTTCTCCGTAAACCAGTTATGTTGCCATGAAAGGTTCAAATAGTTCCCATTCTCAACCAATCATTAACGTCCAGCTAGTTCCTCTGGAGCATTCCTTTCTTGACCCTTGAGGCAGAATTTTATTCAAATGCAATGAAACCACACTGATAATAATATTTTCCATAAACGATAACTAATACGTAATAAATATTGAAATGAATAATAATAACAACAGCAACAACTGTTATAGTGATTATAAATTCTGTCATTTAGAAAAATGTAATTATAAAATGTAAAATAATTATTACCGGTACTTTAATATTTATAATATTGTAGATGCTAATAAGAAAATGTAATAATTATAGTTAGGAGCAAAAATCAGAACATAGTTAATAATAAAAGTATTAAAAAGATGAATTAATTTTATTATTACTATGACTTTTAATAGTAACAATTTATTTATGTATTTTGGAAGTATGCACTTAAGTTATAACTTGTGTTTCGCGGAAGAAACGTTTGATCAATAACGAAGTTTATATTAGTTTCATTCAGCCTTTGTATTGAGATCACAAAATGATTTGATGAATACGTTTATTTTTTTAAGTGCATGTATATTTTGAAGAACTGGGCTGAAAAGGACCTTGGAGTAAATGAGTAAAAAGGGGGATAAAGACCTTTCCTTCATCTGTCCATCCAGCTCTCAATCCTCTTGTTTTCCTTTTCATCGTTTGATCATCCTTCCCTAAAGCGGGATAAACTCTAACCTCCACAAAACAAGGAGAAATATTGTCTTTTAACAGCCGCATGAAAGCAGAGATGCTGCGAGACACTTCAGCACGCCAGACTCAGCCCCACAGGGATTTAATCAGATCGAGAAGCGCCGGATACCATCACGTACAGCGTGCAAACTCACCCTTTATCCCGGAATTATAAGCAAATAGTTATTATTTTCACCAAATGGAGCGTTTCCGTAGAAATCTGGGCTGGGGATGTTAAAATATTGAGAGTAGTATTAAAGATTCAGCCTGCTACATCTGTCTCCAGCTAATTGAGTCGCTAGTAACGGTGTTAGGACTCGGGAGGATAATTTGTCAGAGCAGAAAACATCCAATGGTCCAATTTATTGCTTGCTGGAGGCTCGGAGGCTTCCATCCGGCTTTGATCAACCTTTTTAGGTCACCATCGCTGGAAACGAAGAGAGGTCTCAGGGACAGATCTCGTCTCTTTCCTCCGTTAACCAAAGAGGGAAATGTTTTTGTAGTTTTGAGGCAGATGCTAAATTCTTCATGGCACCTGGAGATGGCGAGGTGTTTGTTTCCCGCTGCACGCCGGTTAAATATTTATAATAAGGAGCACAATTATAAGTTTAGCTGCATCACCATCAGATTTTATGGATGAATAAATCAGTGTTTCCTCAAACAGATCTGGTTCTGAGATGAAACTTTCTTTATCGTCGAAGCAGCAAGAGATCAGACGTGAAGCGCTGACGGCTCTGGCTTCTGAGATCTGCTTCTGAAGCGGATGTCAACAAACGCTGCCGTTTTCTTCCTTCCAAATCTTGCTCATTGGGGCTACATTCACTTCGTGTCTGTTTATATTCCTATTTATATTTAATTTCACTTTGCATTTGCTTAAAATAACTGATGAACTAATATTATGAGGTTGATATTCCACAGAGTGCAACAGTCAGAGATGTATTTTTAAATGATCTACAGCCTTGAAAAGCAACTCATTTTTGGCTAATTTCCTAAATATGAAAAGAGAAATCAGATGCACACGTCCACACCGTTTGCTCCTTTGAAGTCGTTCTGAATATCATCCTCAGGCTTTGCTGCTCTAGAGCTCCATCATGTTGGTGATACACCACTCTCCAAAGATTCTCAGCAGGGTGTAAGTCTGGGCTCTGGCTTAATCGCCCAAGAGTTTTCCTGAAGCAACTCGTTTTATATATTGGCTGTGTGTTTGGGTCCATTGTCCTGCTGAAAAACGACTGTCCACCTCAGTATGATTTCGAGAAGTGTTCTACAATCATTCTCTCAGTCTTGCAAAAACCTGGCATGATACATTTGGGTTGTAGTTACATTTGCAACTACAACCCACTGGCCACTTTATTAGGTACACTTTACTATAACTGGGTTGGCCCTCTTAATCCTTCGTGGCACAGATTCAGCAAGGTACCGCAAACCCTCCTCAGAGAGTTTGCTCCATATCGAGATGAGAGCCTCGCACACATCCGTGATGCGAATCTCCCGTTCCACCACATCCCTAAGATGCTCTACTGGATTGAGATCAGGTGACTCCTGAGATCATTTAAGTACAGTGAACTCATCGTGATGTTCAAGAAACAAGTTTGAAATGATTCTATGAAAGGAGCGTTCTCTTGCTGGAAGCAGCATCAGAAGATCGAGACACTGTGGTAATGAAGGGATGGAGATGGTCAGTAACAAGCCTCAGGGAGGCTGTGGCATTGATGAAAACCACCACCAGCTTGAACCGTTGATACAAGGCAAGATGGATCCACGCGTTCATATTGACGCCAAATTCTGACCCTAGCATCCAAATGTCCAGCAGAAATCAGACTCATACCAGGCAACATTTCTCCAATCTTTTACTGTCCAATTTTGGTGAGTCTATGCAAATCCTAGCCTCAGTTACCTGTTCATAGCTGCAGGAGTGGTACCCAGTGTCGTATTTTGCCGCCCAACCACCTCAAGGTTCGACGTATTGTGTGCGTTTAGAGATGCTCTTCTGCTGACCTAGATTCCCCTAGTGGCTATTCGATTTATTTTCCATCAGCTCAAACCAATCTGACCATTCTCCTCATGACATTAAAAAACCTATTGTAAACCCTAGAAAATCTTCCCCATTCTGGCGCTCGGTTTGGACTGCAGCAGATCTTCTAACATGGTCAAATGCATTGAGTAGATGAGCTGTTGGACAGGTGTACCTAATAAAGTGGCCGGTGAGTGCATGTTGAAATGAGCTCAGATAGCGTCACAATTGGGCTTCCACGAGTCCCGATATCCCTTCTTTCCAGCTCATACATGTGAGCATCAATGAGAACATCAACCAAAGCCTTCAGCAGCTCTCACATGAAGAACCTCACCGTCTGAGTGCTCCTTCACTCAATTACTGTGTCGTATGATAATGAACCAATTGACTATGCACGACCAAATCTCTGAGGCGTCTTTGAACTAATTGTTCTCATTGACTCGATTAATTATTTGTTTGCTGATTTAATTATTCTTAGATGTGGAAAATGGGAATTAAACAAGAGGCCAGAGAGGATTCCAGGAAAGGAACTCACTTGCTGTCCTCTGTACACGTGGATTCCAGCTTCTAGGGGGCTCACAGATTACAGTTTGCTTGGGCCCTCGCCCCGCCTAAGTTCATATTTTTGTTTCTTCTGAAGCTAATTTAAAGTGATGCATCACATCAAGGTTGTTATAACTGTTATAAGAGTTCTTTAACAGTGTTTGGCATTAAAGATGCTGCGGTATCTCCGTGCCAACATCATCTCTTCCCTCTGCCTCCCGACACAGTGAATTGTAACGACTACAGACCATGGCATTCATCCAAAAACAGCTGATGCTTCCACCCTGTGACCGCCAGCATACGGAAAACAAATGGGATCCGACCCAACGTGTCCCGCCCAAACAACTCTCGCTGTTATTCCCGTCTAAATGTTTTCCTCTTTTGTTTCCCTTAAATATTTCATCATCTCTTAAATATTCATTGAACTTCTGTGTTTGAATCGTTCGGTTTCTCTTTCGCTTCTCATCTCACTGATCATTAATAATCGCGCGTGGAGCTCTTAGAAACATCAAAGGCTTTTATCTGGCCTCATTAAAGAGAAAGTTCAGCCTAAAATAAAGTCAGTCGTTGTTGACCCAAGATGCCGTCTTCCCAAACTTGAGTTTCTGTTGAATATTAAACCAATAGCCAGTGACTTCCAGATTCTTGTTGAGCTATTTTAATAGCTTATTGTAATAATATAGTAGCCGTCTAGCAACCTCATAATATTAGCGACTGTTCAGCCATGTCCTCATAATCACCTTACGAGGACATAGTAACTTAATACTGTGTTGGTGACGTGTATCTTTGTGTATATGTTTGTGTGCTATGATTGATCTTCTTCAGCTCCCTGGTGAAATGGTGTGCCGCTCTATAAATAAACTTACCTTTGTTTTGAAACGAGCAACCCCCTAGCAACCATTTAAAGAATACGTACTCTGGCTACCTCTTACCAGTGTACCCCAACCAGACCACCATGACTACAGCTATGGAATAGCAAGTATTTACTAAACTCATAATCACCTTGAAACCACATGGAGACTTCATAACAACTACCCAGCATACCATTCAAATACCCTGTTGCTCAGCAACCACACAGACTACCACAACAACCACACCATAAAAATCAACATACAACACCATAAAAGTCACATTATGTGCTTTAGAGCAACCCTGAACACCATAACAGTGACTGTAGTTGCTTAGCAACAGGCCCTCAACCCATAACTCTTTACTTTTTTAGCAACCAGCCATAACAGTATAACAATTACTTAAAGTGCTTAGGAATAAGATTGAACACCATAACAACCATATTAGTCGCTTAGCAACCATTCAGGCTGTAGTTGCTTAATAACCACCACTGTAGTTGCTTAGCAACCCCCCCCCCCCCTCCCCATAATATGATAGCAATTTATTTACTTTCTTAGCAGCCACCCATAACCGTATAACAATCACTTGAATTGCTTATGAATAAGATTTAACACAATAACAACCTTGCCTAGTAACAACCCATAACAATCCATTTAATTGGTTAGGAATAAGAATAAACACCATAACAACCACTCTAGTTGTTTAACCACCAAGAACAACTAAACAATGTTATATTTACTTAGCAACCTCTCCAGCGCCTTTTCTTCAGGTAATGTTTTTGGCGCCTTTTTGCTTTTACACAGCTGAAACACTTCCTCCCTTGTGGGAATCGGAGGCAGGTTCCTGACATCATCGTTTCAAAACATGATGCTTTCAAATCTCTCCCAAGCTTTGCAAACTCTAGCTAACTGGTAAACATTTTACTAATTATCTCTTTGAAAGTCAAAGCACTGTTTTCCTGCCCCCAAGAGCCTCGTTCATGGCAGCTGAGGCGTGTGTTTGATTTTGTCGCTTCCTACTTCTGTCCTCAGAAATGATTTCTGAGCAAAGAGGAAAAGGAAAAATGAGTTTTGAGAAGCAGAAAGACAGTTTCCAAATGTTGAGGAGCACAAAAAGGGGCATGCTCCTCCACATTTGGAAAAGTGCATTGATATTTTACTCTTTTGTCTTATTATATAAAATTTAGTTTTCAACTTTTTTATATGTTTAAGACAAAAATGTAACTTCTAACATTTACGAACAGCTCCAAAAAAGAAATACTTACATTTTAATGACAGGAACATTTTTCTAAAGCTTAGGGCCTGATTAAAACACTATAATTAATGTCTCTAAATTATGATAAATTTGAACAATCACACGATAATACAAAAAAAAATACGATTAAGGACATATCATCATGAAACTTCTCTTATTATTTGCTTAACTTTAATCATGTAACCTAAATAAATGCAAGTATTCAAATGCTTTCGTTATTTCAATGCATCCATGATGTCTGGCTTCAGAAAGCCTTTGTTTGTTTCGTAAAACAAGACAACACAACTTTAATTGTTTTTCCACTAGAAATAATTGGGAGGAAGATCAAGATGGAACACAGGACCTCTATCTCCTGGCCATCGCTTCTGTTTTCAGATTGTTCAAAGTGATTAGCATCATCAAACATGGACGATTCATGTGCTAAATCAGAATAAACTGCTTAATTTGAAAATTCAGGATGAGAACGTGTTCTATCTAGATTGAATCCCATAGTTTGGAGCAGATCTGCAGGTTTTGTGTTTGTGTAGAACTCCTCGTCCAGCATCTGTCCCTGAATCAGGCTGTAAACGCTCAACTCTGAGGGATTAGATGTTTCTTAATGAAGCCGTTCCCTCGGACTGAGCAAATATCAGGATGTTAATTACTGTTGAGACACGATGATCCTGGGCACACACTGCATCTGAATATCCACAATGTTCTCTAAATGTTAATTTCCATTTGAAATGATGTGCAGTGTTTACAAATATCCGGGAGGATGCACACACTTTTAAAGTGGCACTGAATCAATGCAAAAGTGAAAATGAGTCATCTTCTAACAGAGAACCTCAAATCTTAAAGCTCTATGAATTTTCTTTGTTCTCTCTCTCTCTCTCTCTCTCTTACAATGAGTCCTCACTCATTTGCATATGCTAATTGCTGGTTCTCATGTGCAGGATATGAAGTAACCTCATTTGATAATGAGACAGGGCTAATAAATCATGGGGTTCATCATTTAATGAGTCACTTCCTGGGGGGAAATTGATTCCTTTCTCTAATTGTTTTTGTTTCGAAAAATTAAATACAATTCAAAATAGGCTGTTTATTCTGCAAGTAGCATTTTATAACAAAATAAATATTGAGGAAACACAAGAAAAGCAGAAAGTAAATAAATAGAAAACATAAAGCAGCATAGTCTAAAGTAAACTAAATTTTTTAAAAAGTAAATATATAACATCTAACTTAAAAATAAAAAACAGACAATTAATTATATTTAGTTTTTTTATAATAAGTGAAACATTTCTAAAAAAAAGTATTAATTATGATTGTGGTTATTTTTCAACAGTATGGAAATTTTGGATAAAGTGCAGCAGATACATTTTGTGTGATGTCTCAAAAGAAATATGATTTTAAATTAACATATGTGATCCATGCATAGAATAAAGGCTCTATGTTAGTGTCTTTTACGTCGTTACTTTTAAAAATAAGTGTATTAAACCAATCTTGACATGTGTTACTGGTTTAATGCTATTGATAAAAAGAAAATAAATACATGAAGAGTTTAATTAAACAAAAAATGTAGGCTTGAAAATTTGCACAACATTAATATTTGAAATGAATTAACATTGTGCTAAACGGGTTTAGTTCTCATTCTTATTAAGTTTTATGTTTATGAAAGAAAATGTAGATGTGATCGGAAACAGACCTCTGCTTCCATCTAGTGTACGCTTCATTTCATGCAAACGCTTTCTATTATGTTGATGTTTAAAATAGAAACATACCTGCTTAAAAGTAATATTTATGTCATATAAACATAAATAACTTATAAATAATAGTGACAGTCTGAGATAATCCTACTTTTATGCGTCAAATTAGTGCCACTTTTTTGTTGACTTTTAATAACTTGAGCGGGAGACTTTTATTGTGAACAAGCGCACAGTTGTGACCGGATGTTGTGTGTGTTATTGGTCCACACTTCCTTTCAATCCTCCCCAGTAGTCTTCCAACAGAAGAATGTCGGCCGGTGAAAGCAACAAATGAGTTGAGGCGGTTTCGCGGGGTCAAACCTGCGCTTTAAACCGATACCGGACTGTTCACACGTTTGTTCCGCGCCATGATAAAATCGCCATCCGTTAAACTGTCAACGTCGCTGTCGTAGGAAGGAAACGGGAGAGGAACGCGACGGATGGCCCTCTAAACAACAGTCGCGCTCATGGAAGTTCGCTTATAAGGGCAGAACTGACAAACCGGTTCTATATTGTGATCATAATCGGTTATAAGTACTTATATTGATCTGAGATGCAGAACACAACGTAACGTCTTGATACGGTGTATAGTAGGTTTTGTGGTCTGTTCAAAGGTTTGTTTGTCCCGTGTTTTTCTAATCGATCATGGCCACTGACGTGATATCGGCCGCTGGCGTTTCAAATCAAAGTGACATGAACTCCAACAAAACCGATCCAGATTCAGACACTCCCAACCGGACAATCGAGAGCCAGCTGAGCACGGATACCAGCGGGCCTGGGTCGTTATCGTCCTCGGTTCTTACGGGACAGGAGCAGCCCGGGGACTCAGTAACGGAAGACTCGGCGACTAACGGAAATATGGGAGATGGAGATCCGCCTGAGGAATCTGAAGAGACACCGAAACGGAGTTTGAGGACTTCAACTCCTTCGAGAGCTGCTGCTGATGTCGTTCAGAAACTCAATGGAAGGTGAGTTAGAGCTGTATTGTAGCTACGGTGAATAATAACTGTAAACAATAGGTTTGTTCTTTTAATGAACATATTAATTCACTCTCATATTGATTGTTTGATCTTCGAAATTAATAATAACACTTGTTTTCACATTCAACAACTAATGTAAAATAGTTACAGCTTCAAATTGGGCAATTAAACGTTTAAATGAGTAAACCCACAGCATGAGTTGACGCACCGTGTTGGTCATGTGATGTGTGATGTAATTACGTAGCGTCTGTAGCTGGGATAAATTATATTGTGACGCCCTTTTTGCCTCAACGTTTAAATATTTAACATTTGGGGGAGACCGAACATTTAGAAATATAAAATGTATTAATTTATAGTCGACCGTATTCACCAAACACTAACGTTTTACCCGTTACTTCCATAAATTGTTGTTAATTTGTTGGAATGTTAATTATTTCTGGTGAAATTCTAGAGGCAATTTAATCTCATAGAAGTTGATATTTGAAAACTTTTTTGGTAGATATTAAGAAGACTTTATACATTTAATGAATAACATTATTATGGTGAGTCATTGCTGTCACGCTATAAGGACTTAATAAGTAATCAAAATAAAATAAGTATTTCATAAAAAGCAACACGATCATCTCGTGAAAACAACATAATTAACATGTAAAAATAATTATGATAATTTCCCACATTCAACTTTTAATCATAAAGTGTGATGTGAGAAAATAACTACTGTAATGAATACTATGAACACTATAATTTATTCTGTTTAGTAAAGGTTTAATAATCATTGTGTACCTCAAATTAAACAGTGTGGTAGCCGTTTTGAAAGGTATGCATTTAGAAGTTTAAACATGGATGCATTCTGGTTTCTTTTTAGGAACATGTTTGTGTTTTCGCCGTGAGCCTGATGCAGTCACTCTCCTTCTGTAAAATGACTTTAGCTCTGGAACAGAATCCTACTCTGCTCCGTTTCAAAGACATAATCCAAATTGTTCTTTCAACCAAAACTCTGAACTTTAAATACAGTTGAGGAATGTTCAGAGTCACCCACCAAATCTCTCCCAAGTCTGAGTAGCCTCCATTCCTTAGAGCTTATCTTGTAAAACCAGGCCTCTCTTTGATTTCCAGAGGTTTACATACTTTGTTTTGGATATTACTCCACTAGAGCGCCTCGAATGGATTGCTTTTACATCATAAGCTTCATGCTTCCTAATGCACATTGATCTCATGAAGGACTTTGTAGCTCAGGTGCAACTTTTCTAGCACCATTTGAAGCTCTGAGATGAAAGACTCTCCGTCTTTCCCTGACTAGGATTTGTGGCCTTTCTCCTTGCTGATGAACTGGTTCCTTTAGTGAGTGAAATGTGGAGGGTGTGCTTCAGTTTTGTTTTTCCTCAGTTTTGAGCAGCAGGAATCAGTGATGACCACAGAGGCGCAGCTGAGGATGGAGGGGGTGGAGCTAAAGGAGGAGTGGCAGGATGAGGATTTTCCACGGTATGCTGTGTTTAAATGGGTAACCATAGACTTAAATATAGATGTAAACATTTTTTAAAATCAGAACAAGAAACCAGAGGCTTTTCAGAAGAAAAAAAATATTCTTTTAATGAAATAATTTTTTCATGTTTTTAGGCCTCTTCCAGAGGAGGAAGATCATCTGGATGAAGAGCTTTTCACTGAGTCTTCTAGTGAAGGAGCGGCTGGTACATCTCTTTTAGTAATGTCTATCATGCATGGCTCTGAATTGGTGTAGTTTATTTAAATAATTGCGAGACCACACATATTCATATCCATTTATTTACATGGGTTTTATTATTTGTAAATATTTATGACTTGTTTATTAACTTTTTTTATTATTTATTTGCAGGTTCACAATCCTACAGTGTTAAGAAAACTCGGAAGAAACTCCTGGCTCCGGACATAAGCCTGAATCTGGAGCCCTGCGAGGATTCAACGCTTTCTGATGATCTTGACGAGAGCACAGAACTCGATCCGGATGAGCTCGACACCCCCTCAGATAACAGCAATGAGTTTGAGTGGGAAGGTACGTGCTAAAATTAATGCTATGGATAGCGCCGTTCCCTTACTGGAACTAAGCTTATCAAAGTGTTGGCTCGAGAAAGACTTGCTGGTTACGGTCGAAGCGTCTAGGTTGTGGTATAGTCATTTTGATTATCTTGAGGTATGGTCGCAATGGTTAGCATTGGGTATGTATTTAAAGGTTGGTGTGGGATACGATTGGATCATAATTACTCATTTGTAATAACACAGTAATGATTACTTTGGTATACTGATGTGACGGCTAACTTGGGATACAGTCCCAACAGCTAAGTGGCCTACATTTGTAATGGCTGGATCGTGGTACATTCTTAATAGCTAGCTTGAGGTATGGTAGTGACGGCAAACTTTGGGTGTGATCATAACGGCTAGCTTGGGGTATGGTCGTAAAGGATAGCTTGGGCTACATGTTGGGTACATTCGGAATGCTAGCATACAGTAGAGACATAGCAGCTAACTTGCAGTACAGTCGTTACATCCTGAGATACAGCGAGCTTAGAGTTGCCGACTAATGAAAACAAATGTTTTTGTGTCCAAAAAATTCTACAGTTATAAACAATTTATTTATTAATGTAAACAAAAAGCAGAAATATGTTTTTGCTACCACTAGGTGGCAGCATTATATAGCAGATATAGCATAACGGATATCTTTTTTTTGATTTAGGATAAGATTTAATTTTGTTGTGATATTGGTGTCAGTATTAAAGGGGAGTCACAAAGCCTTCCTAAATCCAACTAAAAGAGTTTTTTTTTTTTTTGGGCAGTAGAAGTGTTTCTTACTGAC
Source organism: Danionella cerebrum (assembly GCA_007224835.1). NCBI lineage: Eukaryota > Metazoa > Chordata > Actinopteri > Cypriniformes > Danionidae > Danionella > Danionella cerebrum. Next base: position 163,311 of record SRMA01025432.1, on the reverse strand, counting down.
AAACATTGCAGAGATCTGCTCACGGAGAGGCTCCGTGCTTTAACGTCTGCTTCAACAGTGTTGTGTTCTTGTTTTTCTGTCCCGCTGCTCTCCTCTCTCTCTCCTGGAAGGATTGTTTCCTCTCAGTGGTTTGCCTGAGTCTGTGGTAAGGTAACCTGACTGGATGTGCTCTCCCCGATCGAGTTCTTCAGCATTGATTTCAGTTCTGTTTCAGAGGTCGCTTGCTATAATGTGGTGCAACCAATCAAACCGTGATCCTTTTATTTGATTTGTGCATGTTCTCCTCTGATTCTGTTAATCAGTCTTGTGTTGGTGTCTTGACTTTACATTTTTAGACAAAAATGCTTCACAGGACATGTTGGCATCTCATATATTTATTACAGTTATGATCAGCATAATGAGATTTGATATTTACAATCTGTGTTTTTACGCCAGGAACTGGTTTAGGCTCATTGTTATTAAACATGAAGCTTTGGCTGACTAAAATTAGATTCTTTTTTTATTATTATTATTATTATTTAGCAAAAACTAAGCATTACGGATGAATTCCTCACATTAGTGCTGGTGGGAGTTCTAGATCATTAAGATCAAGACTTTAAATTTGGCTTTTCCAAAACACCAATTTCCACTTGCTCCCCAACACTTTTCAGTCTAGAAAGAATATTTTACATAATTTCTGAAAGTAATAGATTTGCACATAGATGACTGCTCCTGAAGGTGTTTTGTGTAAAAGTCTAGAAAAATGACAAATACACTCAGAAAAATCACTGGATTTGTCACCTAAGTCACCTAAAGGCTCTTACAAGTCAAGAACTCTTAAGTAGAGATGAAACAGGAAGTGAATGCTTCTTTTAAAATAAAGGATTCATAATAAAAGTCTTTTTAATGCTGGGTATACAACACATTATCAATCAAGGAATGGCAGAAATCAATACGAGAAAAGTGGAATTAATTCAGTGAATTGATTTATTGAACACCGCCAGACTAGAATTCATTGATACATCTTCGTTATGGTTCCATTATATAAAGAGCACGTTCTGAGAGACTTTGTGGCGTGACTATTTTCCTTGTTCTCTGACCCATCTTTGCTTTTCCTCAGACGACCTTCCGAAGCCCAAGAGCTCGGATCTGCTGCGTAAGGGAGTGGAGAGAGTGCAGGAGTACACCAGCACGGAAGAGCGTGAGGAGAGCCGGCGCTGGAGGGTGTTCCGTATTGGAGACCAGGAGCACCGGGTCGACATGAAGGCCATCGAGCCCTACAAGAGGGTCATCAGCCATGGAGGTGAGGGCAGGCAGTTTTAAAGGGGTGGGGCACCCCCTTATTGAATGGTAGAGGAAACACTGTGTTAGCACACGTGTATTCCATTAGAATATATTAACTCAAAGAAATAAAAGAATCTTGTGATTAAAGAGATAAAATGAGAAAATAACAAGAAGAACAACCTTGGTCTTCTGGGAAATGCCTTGTTATTTCACGTTCATGCCGCCTAGTGACTGGTGTTCAATTCAAACATAATTAAATATCCTCAAGGGGGCAGTTTTTCATAAACCAAAGAGAGCAAGATGTTTCCCACAGCACATACAGCGTGCATATGGTTCAGTCGTCCATCTTTTATCATCATTCCACCTATTTGTCATATAAATTATTTGGACTTATATTTCTTCAGCGCAGTTTTAAAATAACTTAAAATTCTTAAGTTCCTTTCTAAGAAACCTGTAGATACCCTGAACTGAATGGGTTTTACAGAAACGCTACTTGTATTTTCTCGGGGAAACGGCGTGGAGCGTTCCTGTAAAGTATAAACTATTACTATACATTCTTTAGCAAACCCATGCTTGTTACAATATTCCATATGTTCTTATGTTCAGGATACTACGGCGATGGATTGAACGCAATCATTGTTTTTGCTGTTTGCTTCATGCCAGAGAGCAATCAACCAAACTACAGATACATCATGGACAATCTTTTCAAGTAAGTTCTTTTTGCCCAGTTCACTCCATAGATAGTTCCGAAGTACAGTTCACAACTTTAATTCTTTTTAGAGACAAAATTCATTTTTAAAAGTGTGGGTTTTTTTTTTTTCGATTTGCAATTGGAAAGATTTTTATTTTGAAGTGCACTTCTTACTCCACTCTTCTTAATTAGCCTTTCATTTCTAGTTCCTTTTTTTCTCAAGGTTTCACACAATTTTACAAATGTCTTAAAAATAAAACTGACTCACATGTACATGTTCTCAGTCTTTGCTGTACGAAATTGAGCCCAGGTGCTTCCTGTTGTTTCTAGAGCTTTGTTGCAGTCACCTGTGGTGAATTCAGCCGATTAGACCTGATTAGGAAAAGCTCGCCCCTGTGTGGTAGAAAAGGTTTCATAGTTGGTGTCAGATGGAGATGGTGGAAACATCTGTAGAGAGCATCATCTAGAACATGGCTAGAACATTAAAAGGGGGATCAGCTGTAGAATCCTGTGTTTCAGTTTCGCAAGAGCTATCTGTGTTCCATCTCCAGGTACGTCATAGGAACTCTAGAACTGCTGGTAGCAGAGAACTATATGATTGTGTATCTGAACGGAGCCACCTCACGCAAGAAGATGCCCAGTGTTGGTTGGCTCAGAAAGTGCTATCAGCAAATAGATCGAAGGTAAGTACAAAGCCTTAACCGAAACGATGCTTTTGGAAACGTTTGTGGCCTTTCTCTTGAGAACACGAATGCACAGCATGCAGATCAGCGTCCACAATGCCAAAAATCACAAGCGCTACTTCCAACATCTTCAGAACATAAAAAATGGAAAGTGTGTTTGAAAGAAAGAGTTCGTAGCCGTGACTGTTTGCGTTTCAATTAAATCGATTCGTTTCGATCGATTGCTTGTTTTTAATCCACCGAAACCAGAGCAGTGTAAAAATTAAAAACTGTTGACACTTAACAATAACTCCGTTTACCTCTCAGCATTCCAGTGTGTCACCTGTGGGACGTTGCACAGTTTGAAAGTTAAATTCCGGAGATATTTATAGTAAAAATGGCCAGTGACCTCTGCCCCTTTAACTGATGGCTCTTTTTCTTTTTCTTGATTACGATAAGATTGATTCTGAGTATTCTGATTGATTTAGAGTACCAGGCAATTTACTTTGTGAATGTCTTTTGAGGCACATTTTGTAGAAATGCTAAGAGGTTACTCCTCTTGGGTCACAGGTTAAGGAAGAATTTGAAGTCTCTGATCATCGTTCACCCGTCCTGGTTCATCCGTACCCTGCTGGCGCTCACCAAACCTTTCATAAGGTCAGACTATGTCTGGTTATCTCCAGAAATGTTCTTTTACTATGACCAGTCTCCTGGAATGATCTTGTGCGTGTCTCTCAGCTCCAAATTTAGCCAGAAAATCAAGTTTGTGTATAGCCTGACCGACCTGGCCCAGCTCGTCCCCATGGAGTACGTCTCCATACCGGACTGCATCAAACAGTAAGATGTATCTCTATGTTTTAAACAATCGCCCGGGTTTTCTTCGTGTGGTTTCTTCGCTACTCTTTGAACCCTAACCCCTTCTCCCTGCCCTTCCTCTAAGGTTTGACGAAGAAAAAAATAAGAAAAAACACAAGAGGTATATCCATTTTGTCTCCTGAGATTCTTGGTGGATCTCTGTTGACTGTTTGAATGAGTCCAAACTAACATTTAACTGTTTGCCTCGATTGATTGGTTGAAAAATACTAATGAATATCATTTAATATCAATATTGTGCCCTAACCTTCTTGTGTTTGCACTGACGGTGTGTCAGATTCAGATTGTGACGTTTTCTCCCATCTTCTGCTGTTATTATGGTATGTACTCTGTAGCCAAGCAAATTAATCCGTTTATGGGGATGGTTTTGTATAGTTGGTTCACATGTTTGTTTGTTTTTTTAATCTCCGGATGCATGTATGACCACACACAATTCACTCTGTATTAAAATGTTTGCACCCTCACATGCTTGCATAATAAAGCTCACATGGGTTGGCGAGTTGGGGGTGGATCTAAATCGGATGTTCCTGAAAACCATTCAGTTTCATGATGTTGTGTTGAACTAATCAAATATTGCAGCGCTACCGCTTTGCATATTTTGAGGAACTGGGAGCAAGTGTAAACAGGTTAATAATAAATGCATCAGTCTTGCAGTCTACCTATAGAATATATAGGGCCTTTAGCTGACACAGTGCTCTGCTATCAGAGCGTGTGCATGAGCATCGGAACAACAGCTTGACAAATTGATTATTCAAAAATTATTCAAAATTCCAACATTGACATAGGTTTTGAAATAAGCCTAATGACTTACATTTTATGGCTACAGCAGTGAGTTTTTAATGTCAGAGAGGCGTAGCCACGCAAAGTCGCTAGTATACCAGCACAGTCCATCCGAGGGCTGATATAACTTTCTCTGGCTGATACAGAAATTTTGAAATCTGTGCACCGCATGCCAATATTTAGAAGTCTGGGTAGTCCACACAGATATCAAGAACTGTAGGTAACCCAAGCCAAACTGAGTCCCCCTTGTTAATATTTACACAGTAAAACCCACAGTAACACCCTACTCTAAGTTTATTTGGTCCTACTCTCTGAGAAGGAGTTAATTAATTATGTATTTTCTTCATTTTTTGACCAAAATACACTCTGAGTAGAGTTAATTTACATCTTCAGTAAATTAATGTAAATACTTGGGTAATAACGGTGTATAAATCTGGGTACCCCATACCGGTAACTCTGGGGCCTGGAACTCTGATATCTTCAAGTCATTCATAACAATATCTACGAATCTGGGTAGCCCACTCTGGTAACAAGAACTCTAGTTACCCATACCAATATCTGTAAATCTTGGTAGCTCATACCGGTATCAACAACTCGGGGTTCACCAAGCTGAGATCTTTAAAACGGAGTCACCCCTACCAATATCTATAAATCTGGGGAATTCATATTGATATTTTCAGACCTGACCGCTCACTGCTGCCTTTTCCTTTTCTTTGGCAAACCAATAACATTGACTTTTTTTACACATGTCTGAATCTGAAGGCATGGCTTGGTGGCGCTCATCCTCAGATACCTTTCAACAAAGAGCCAAGATGATGAAATGTGAAACTGCTTTTTTCTTTAGTTTATCAACATGAAGAACTTGGCACAAACACAACAATGGACATTTACTGTTGAAAGAAATGAAATTGTAGGTCTGATTGTGTTTCATGACAAGCCCAAGTTTTTCAGGTTTGTCGGGTAACAAATTCATAAAACTGTTCCGTTGCTGTGCTAGTAAAAAAATGACTTGGCACTCTGTGTACTCAGGGGTGGCTCTGTTCATCACTAAAAGCCATAAAGTGTGACTAGTAGCTTTGGTTGAAAGGTACAAATCCTGGAAACAGTGGTAGCATTGGTCTTTGAGAACTTACAACTTCCAAACGGAAAAGGGGTCTTCAAGGAATGATCACTAAATCTTTGTAAGGAGAGCTCTTCGTGATGATGGCTCTTTCTTAAATAATTGATCGATAAGCTTTCATCCAATCAAATCGAACAATTTGTTGTGGTCCATCACTTATACTATTATCATTTTTCTTCTCTACAGGATTGATGGAGATGTCCATGGAAAGGTGGAGATGGCCACTGCCGCTGTGCCTGAGTGATTCAGAAGAACTTGAACGATTCAAAGAATGTATTTGTTACATTTAACTGGAGAACCCAAGTTCTTAGTCTGAAAAGGTGCCTTTAAAAGGAAAAGTTCTCCTAAAAGTTACTAGTCTGCCTTTGTTTTCTCATCCTTGCTACATTCTAGACTCATTTTTTTACCTGTCGACCACTCAAAAAGATGCTTTAACACCTGAAGTCTCCATGGACACGGTTTTGTTACACAGAGTTAAACCGTTTGGAACAATATGAAGGTCTTAAAGCTTTACTCATGAGCTCTTGAAATCTCTTGCTGTTGCATTTAAGTGCCAAAATCTCATCAGATACTTTTCAAAGGCTTTATTCCTCATTTTGTAGCATTAGTTGACATGATCTTGGGTCCTCCTCTTAGTAAAGGCACTCCAGCGACACTCTAGTCAATGCATGGCCTTCTCAATACATTTCAATGTCTATATTTATATCAAAAGGCAATTAAGGAGAAAGAGTAATATATTTTTATGATCAGAATGTAATTTTAAGGCTGTTTGTTCATCATCTGCTCACTGAACATCTCCTGGTCATGCCACGTTGTTGTTTACTGCTGAACTTTTTGTGTGATTTTAATGTCGGAAAGAGGCTAAAAGGAAAGAAGTGATATTTCTCCTCTTCACATGTATTTGTGCTTTGAGAAGGTGGCGTTATTGTAATTTGTGTGCTTTCACACATTAAAAAGCCATTCTGACCGTTCAAATTGCTTGTCTTCGTTATTCTTGTATATATCTTTTACGGTGAAGAGGAAATAATTTATGAAAATCATGAAAACTTGTTCTTGCAATTAAATGTTAATTGCACCATTTCAATTCTAAATAGTTTTCCAAATATCTACATATTGATGTTGGGAAAAGACATTCAATGTTCTTCAGTAACTTGATGGTGGTTAAGAAACCATTTGGTTTCTGCAATTGATTGTGTGACATGGAATGCCTGCAATGGTTTCTGAGGCACAGAATGTCTGGAACCTTATTTTTTGCAAACTGACTGACAGCCTTAATTAAGCATTTAAAACTCTATAGATGGACTTACACTCTAAAATTTTACAAATTGCCTCAACACAAGAGTCTTTGGTTAATCGTCTGAGGTGGGATTATAAACCTGATCATTGGCGGTCTTCATTAGTTTGTTACATCAGAGTTAGTCTTGTAGGTGGCTGCGTAATATCAAAGAGTCGACCCTTTTATTACCAATCAAAGTGTCAAAAGAATATCAGTCACAATGTAAACAGCACTCTGAACCAGATTTCAAAGTTTGGTGCTGTGGTACTTTTCATTTACATCGAGCGCTGACTAAAGTGGGAGGTAGTTTTGTTGTAGAAATAAACACTAACTTTTTTCTGTTTTATGCATTTTTTAGCAATTAGGGTTAAAGATTTAAAATGTATTGCAGAACTAGTGCTCTTTACTCAAGAGCTGCTCAGTTTTGTGTAAAGAGATTTTGCTTTTTACACCCACACCTTGGTTTTAATGGAAATGTGTGTGATTATTTTTTACTACAAATTAATTGGTTTGAAATCGTATATGTTAATTTTGACAAAAACAATTTATGTTGGTAATGATAAGTGGAAACATTAAATACGTTCGAAATACCGGGCAAACGCAACGAACATGGCGTCTGTCAATCACGTGATCTGAGCAACCTGAACGCGCTAATTAAAAAAATGGTGGACTATCAGTAACCGAAGTAAAGCGACCTGAAATTTGCATTTCGTCTTTCTAAAGTGACATTTTAACGTTTGGAGTGTAATGTAAAGGTAAGAAGGCGCGTACTTGATATTTTTGTCGTTAAAGACGTCTTTTAATACCGTGTTTTGTTAGTAGATGTTGGCTAACTTCGACGTTCTCGACAAAGCAAGAACCGGTGAGTAAAATAAAACTTTTTTTGATATATAACAATAGGTTTGTAGTTTTACAAATTGTATATGCTCACATGCTTGTGTTTTCCTGCTTACGAACAATTTTACTCAAAATATGATTGTTGGTCGACGGTTAACGACGCAGGCGCAGATGTGACTCCCAGAGTTTGAGCTATGGTCAACAGGCGGGTTGTAAATCTTTCTGTTTCTATCTTTCTTGTTAATCAACCATATTTGGTCGGTTCAGGGTCTGGTAGCTTTTTAAAAGAACTTGTGCAGGGATATAAACAATTAATTTGTAGGTTAACTTGAATGTTGATCAGTTCTATTAGTAGCATGCATGCGGAAATAACAAAGAATAAACCATAAAAAAAGCTAAATGCATATTTCAGACTCCATTCATAGGCGTTGGAATCTGATCATCAAATGTTGCATACCATTTGCAGATTGTGTTTCACATTCATGGGTAAAAAAAAAAAAAATTATAACATTAAAACCATGCCATCTTCAAAGTGGCATGTACTTATATGTGGGGCCAATCCAGTATGGGCTTCATATTAGGGAACATACAGTTGTAGTAGGTGATGAATCTTCTACATTTCCATTTGGAACCTGGGACTTCTTGATTCAAAATGTAGTGCCCATAACAGTCATTTTCAGACAAAGACAAACTCAATATAAAACCCTTCTGAATGACTTCTACACTTCAAGAAATGCTTGCAATTAAATAAATATAACCTTTATACCATTTGAATAAACGCATTACATGTTCTCATGCTTTTAATGCAAATGAATGCATGTATTTGGTTGCGTTGAGGAGTTTGAACTGTGTTTAGAAGAGCTGTTTTGAAACCTCACCATTTTCTAAAACACAGGCTTTTGTTTAAGACAAGTTTAGGCCTGAGATGATCAGCTGTGGGAATCTTTGCATGATGCTAGTTTTCTTCAAGTGAAATTTTAAGTCTGAGTGAATCATGCTTAGCTTTTGTTGTCAGCCATGACACCATTCCTAGGTTTCTCATGAAGAGTTTGGAGGCTCTAGTACCAGGTTATAACGTAGACATTGCAAAAGATGCCTAAGCAGCTGGAGGTTGTACGTGTCACAATCTAAACTGAGTAATAACTTCCTTGTACCAAACTTGAAATATATTTTTCCTGTTGTAAAACCGGTAGTCAATGGGAATCTGCTTCTTCTGACACGCCCTTCAAGTGACACGTGGATGATTTGCAGTTTGAGTCACTTCCTCTTACACCACTGGAGGGAAAGCTGAATGTTGCCAGTTAATCTCATGAGGTTCATTCCCAAATATTTGCCAAAGTATTGTAATTACAAATGGGCAAGAAGATGGGATGGGCTGGAGTAGAGAACCTAACTACTCTACTATGATTGTCTGGGGCTCTGTCTCAAAACCCCATCTATGAATTAACACGAGGAGACTATGGGATCACTAGCCTTTGTATCATGCCTCTAGTGGTCTGTCTATTAATGCAGGTTTAGTCACTTCCGTGTTGTTTATAGTAGGGATTGACCGAAATGAAAATTCTGGACCGAAAATGGCTTCATTAAAAAACATGTTGAAAATATTTTATTTTTGTTTGTATTAAAAAAAAAAATTAATTAAGCAATCAAACTTTTATTGATAATAAATAACAGTAATAAGGCTGTTTAGCAATAACAAAATGAAATAAAGTTTCTTTCTGTGACAAAATTCAGCAAAAAACTGCTTTTTTACTTCAATTTTAAATTACTGTACCAAACACCAGAGCATAAACAGCAGAAAAAAAATTGCTAAAATATTGCAACTTTACTGTCCTCATCTGAAACTTTGAAGTGCTTCCAAACCGCCGACATTCTCCGTGTTTGATGCGTAATGACAGCGTGAACGAGACGGGAGGATGAGAGAGGCATGGCGACAATTTCGGCTTTTATTTTCTGCACTTTCTTACATTTCAGCCGAAACCGTTCTGCCGTTTCTTTTGTCAGTGGCCGAAATTTCGGTGCATCCCTAGTTTATAGCAGGTAGTGATGGTATGACCTCTACATAACTCAGTTGTGTTGTGTGTAGTGTTTTGTAGGAATTGATGTAAGGTTATTGGTGAGATTCTAAATATATTTTTTTGAAACTGCTGAGGTGCCTTGGTTAGATTTACAAGTTTTTTGAAGCTTACCTTAATATTTTACGGTTATATGGGATTCATAAACTTTTGTAATTGTTAATAGGGATCATTGAGTGCTAAAAAAGCAGCAGAAATAAAATGTGTTAGTGTTGGTATTATAGAAGCCATTCAATTTATTTTCGTCATTGTGCACCACATAAATCCTTGCCCTTTCAAAGGTTGGTAATGGCGGCAAGGATCACATCAATTATTTGAGTTTCTTTGTACTGTGAATGCATTTTGGGCACATTACTTTAGTTTGTTGGACTTTAATGAAAGGTGAATTTGAGATTCCTCATTTTGTAACATACAATAAACTTTGGTTTAATTTTATGCATTTGTCGGCATAGACCTGGGGTCACCGACACGGTGCCTGCGGGCATCTGGTCGCCCATAAGCACCACATGAGTCGCCCACTACCTGTTCTAAAAATAGCTCAAATAGCGCCACTTTTAAGTGAGCTGAATCTAATTTAATAAGACTGCTATTCTTGTTTAAATGACACTTGCACGTAAGCTTGATGTGACCATATATCACATCAAAAATAAAAAAAAATTAATCTTAGCTCACTTTTTGTATTTTTATGATTTATTATTTGTCTCAAAGTGGTAGCCCTTGGCATTAATCAGTAACCAGGAAGTAGCTCTCGGTTTGAAAAAGGTTGGCGTAGACTGTTGTATGTGCCTAGCAAGCTCAAACTTGCCAACAGAGTCAGCTTAATGGTTTCTAGTATTGTATTAATGGTGCTTGTTTGAATGTGAGGCATGAGACCATTGCAGCTGACTAGCAAAGAAATAAAGTTTGCATAAATAAAGTGAAAATTAAAACGACAAGTGAGTCTGTGAAAAACAATGTCTATTTCCTCTTTTTCTCTGGCAGTAGATACAATGCATGGCAGTATTTTAGGCAACATAGAATCCTTAATGATCACAACATTCATTGAACTTGATACAAATAGAAAGGTATTTAAAAATATTTCAGACTTAAAACTCTTCAGAATTATTGGACAAACTCATAAAGAAAATAAATAAAAAAAATTTCTTTACTTCCCCTTTCTTGGTAGAGAACACAGTAGCCACAGATCATATCTTATTTAGCACATTCTTGTATTTGCGTGTAGAGGCTTTATTTTTAGCTTTGTTGTTTTTATTGGAATGATAAAACTGATAGGACAGCATCGTTTAGCAAGTAAACAAGTCCTGTTTGTATGAAATGTTTATTTACAGTTTTTCATCATGTATACATTTTAATCCACAATATTAAAAATAAATACTTTCATAGCCCATATTATTCATAATAAACATTAGCCATTGAACACTCTCTTCAAGCATCGGATTATTATGAAATAATCTCTGATGGTTTATCTGTCAGCAGTGATCGGCCGTAAATGGCTTTGTACCTTAGATAAGCTTCCAGACATCTGATCGCAGCATTGTCTACCCCTGGGTCAAATTTGTTTGCTAAAAGATGGTGTTGCCTCACAATCCATTTCAAGTCCCCGGCTCCGTAGACGCACACTGCATGCCTGTAAGTCCCAGTACATGGAGAATAGGGAGCTCCGCTGTTTATATCTCCTTCGTGGTAGCTCCACTTGACGAGACGAGCGATGGCGTTCATGTCTGACTGAGAATACTTGCTGTCCGAAGGGTTGGATCCTGGCACAGAAGGCATCCGTTGTAACGTCGCCCACAGGTGCTCGTCCGGACTGTATGTGTCTTTCATCCACTCCATTAACCCCTGAACACTTTTGCTCCTGAAGATATAGTCCACAAACTCCCTAGAAACCACAAAGTAGGCATTTCCAGAGAAGATGGGGGAGTTGATTGGTGGCTTAGACTTTCTAACGTCCGTCCGGATTATGGTGTTTGTCACGTTGAAGTGATACTCCCAGCGCCATCTCTTACCCTCCACCATCTCTGACTCCAAATTGTTCTTTCCATTGAGGTATTTTAAAGAGCGAACCATCTCTGCGTTTGTTTTAATGGGGAAGTCTGTGCCGCAGGTGTTGAGGAGATACCTCCATTGGACCATCATTTCGCTCAGTTCCTTCATGCAGTTCAGATCTGCTTGAACGCGGGACCAGGAGGCATAGATCACACTTTCCTGTTTGCTGACAACAAAAACGTTAGTGAGGCAGGATGCAATCGCTCTGACGGCGTCCTGAAAGTTCTGAGGAGACTTCTTATCTACGTGAATGCAGTACACATTTTGAGGAGCGTAAATAGCTTTGAGGAGTCTTTCGAACATTTCGATCTTCTCATGGATCACCATGGAGTAGGCAATAGGAAAGTCCTCCTCTTCAGCACTGAGAGGCTTTGTCAGAAAGCCTCTGACTTGAATGAAGGTTGGACAATCCTTGGTAGCATTGATGTAGAACGACTCTGAAAGCAGTAACTTTCTTTTTTGCGAACGCAGAAGCTTCCTCAAATCTTTTCTGTCCACTCCATCTATGTCTCCTTGGATGACTGCTGCACAAGCCCGTAGTTCTCCAACGTCCTGCTTAAGTAAGTGCCGGACGTCCTGCTCTTGTTTCTGAGGGCAGCTTGTCATAGGCTCTGGATAGTGCTGAACGATGACCAACACCGTTATGCTCACAGAGAAGATCGAGATCGTTTTAAGAGTCCTCTGACTGCGTGAGCCCATTTTGAATCATTTAAAAGTGCCTCAAAGAACCCGCAGGAGAGAAAGCCTGTGTTTCTTGAGCGATGACAAAGCTATTGTGTATATACTGATGATGCAGGAACCGAGAGCTGCAAATCAAAGGGGAAGGACCTGCCCCAGAGAAAACCCATAACGATTACATACAGGAGGTGTGGCTTTGAATTTCCTTGAAATGGGTGATTGACTGATGCTGAGGAAAAGCATTCTGTCTGTAAACGTCATGGAACGTGTTCCTTAAACATAGAAACTGTGATCTTTTGGTTGTTTAGTTCATAATTTTTTATTTATTTTTTGCAAATTATGATATTGACTGCCCAAGTAGATTGGCTATCGTGTCCAAACCTCAGTGACTCATCTATGCGGTTTTATTGAGCTGCTGAAAGAATGTTGCATAACAGGAACAACCAAAAAGCTTTTCAAGCACACAGACAAATGAGATGGTCACCTGTGCTTTCCTTCTCTCTGAACTGTGTTTATCTGGAAACGAGGCTTCTTTCATAGACTACTGGCCATGCTTAAACTCTAAACCAAGTTTGTTTTTAGCAATGTAGATTTGGCAGACTCTTGGCAAAAGTAACTAAAAGAAAACTTTAGCTCGCCTAGGATGTTAACAGTGACTTGAACAGGGCTCGGCCTGAATCAAACAGGGACTGGTCCAGCTGCTTTATCTCAGGCAGGATAACTACATAGATGTAGAGATATCACTTATTATTCTATGTGGTTTCCGTCTAACCAAATTTTTCTGAAAACGCTTTCATGTACACCACAAAACACATTTTTACTCTCAATGTTTTCTCTTCCAGTTTTGTTGGCACTCTCTGGATTCCCATTACTTTACTCTAGTGTAACAGGACAGTAGTGCGCAAAAGTTTGGGCAGCCATGTAAATTTGCAGGGTTTTGCTTTATAAATCATTGGTAGTATAGCAGACAAACACAGTGATTTCTGAAAGTGAAATAAAGTTTACATGATTTATGGAAAGTGTGGAAGAATTATTTAATTAAAATGAGGACACTTTCTACAGAATTCGAATGTTGAGTCTGGCTCAAGGGATTTTGGACCATTCTTCTTTACAAAGCATCTCCATTAAAGTCAGCTTTGATAGTTTCAGAGCCCGCCTCAAATCACACCACAAATGTTCAATAACATTCAGGTCTGAACATTCTAGATGAACATTCTAGAACATTGTTCATGCTCCTCTGCATGAATGCAGCAGTAAATTTGAGTCGTGTTAGGGCCATTGTCTTGCTGAACGATCCAGTCTCAGCGCAACTTCAACTTTTGTCACTGCTTCCTGGACAGATTCATCCAGAATCTGCTGATATTGGGTGGAATCCATGAGACCCTCACATTAACACGATTGCCAGTCCCTGCACTGGGAAAGATGTCTTTGGCGCTGGTCTGTGGGTTGACTGTGACTGTTCTCGCCATCCTGCACAGTTCTAGCTAAGGTCTGCCACTTCTAACCTTAACTAGAACTGTGCTTCTGGTCTTCCAATTCCTCACAATGTTCCTCACAGTTGAAACTGAGAGCTTTCTGAATCCTTTCCCTTAAACCATGATGTTGAACAATCGTTGTTTTCAGCTTATCTGAGAGGTGTTCCCATGTTGCCACTCTTTAGAGAAGATGCAAAGAGGAGAAATGTTTACAATTGGCCTCCTTTAAATACTTTAGTGTGTGGAGCTCACCGAGGTTACCAAACCAATTTTGCTTTTGTTCTTTTGTTACCATAAGAAGGCAGGCACACATTCTAACTAGTGGTGTTCCGTGGAACAATGTCGGCATACAACTTTAAATGTATCCACTCGTCTATCCCCGTTATGTATTCTAACAGAGAAACCAAAGTGTTCCCAACAGGAGACTGTAGTGAGGTGTCTTCAAGCGCTGGCTTCTCTTTCTCTGTCCATTTCTCACAGCTACCCGGCATGCACCTCTACTGTGCTTCACTCAATAGCGTCCGTGCGGAAACTCGCCTAGGACCATTGTTCCGCTGTGCTTTATATCGCGCTAACAATAAGTTTATATAATTTAATAAAAATACTGAATACCGAACCGAACAGGCCGTACCGAAACGGTTCAATACATACCGTGAACCGTTACACCCCTAATTCTAACCAACTCATGCTCTTTGTACCATGTTTTTGATGGGTGTGTAAAAATATTGATTATACATGTAAAAAAAAAAAAGAACTATCTCAATATATCGCCTGGCTCAGAAGCTAGTAGTTAACCTCAGTCTCTTAGCAAGTTCAGGGTTTCTTTTCTTAGATAAGGTGTGTGTGATAGACCACGTGTCTTTAAATATTTGTTTATCCAAATAAAAGTACTTTCTAAGTTCAAATAGGTGGCGATATTTGCGTCTATAAAATTTCCTAGGAAGTTATAGAGCCTCGATGAGTCAGTCACCACAAATCAGTTTCAATTTTGAGGAAAGTAAACATTTGTAAACTCGGAGCTGTTGTAATGGGAGGCATCTACATATTTATCTACATTTAATAATGGGTTCACCTCAAGAAACACCCTTCAAATACACTTCCACCCATCCATTTTCTTTATAGCCATATGATCCTGCTTTGGGTCAAGGCTTCACTAGTCCATGACAGGCCAGATTTCCTCAGTGTTCTTTCAAGACCAGAATTCTTAGTTTCCCCTGATGGTGCTGCACTCATCCGAAAAAAAAAGAGATCTTTAAGATTAATTTGACGAATGGTTTGTTTTTCAGAATCAATTCATCACCAGAACATCAGAAGCACACACTAGAGACCAAAAGCATGGTTTGGATAAATTGAAATGTGAACATTTCTGAGGAACCATAACCCTACTGGAACCGTGTCTCCAGCATTGTGCTCAAGAAACACTTTTAAGGAACTCCAGTTACCAAATGTCCCGTGTATAACACGGCGTCCTGTTAAAAATGTTCGTGGGTGTTAGTAAGGTGGAGCTGCACAGATCTCAATCTGTACCTGTGCCAGATAGGCTGGGTGGAGTAGATTTGTGACTCTCCAAGTTTTGTTGAGTGCAGTGGTGAACAGGCAGCTGAGAAATGTGGAAGTACTGTACCCAGAACTTTCAAGATTCTTTATCTTCACCGTTCCAAGTATAGAGAAATCCATTGTAGTCCAGACCATAAAAATATATTAAAATGAAATAGGACAAAAGAAAAACAAATGAGCAAATGAAGTCCTAAATGCACTGATGGACTCCAGGGACAAATACACTCACCGGCCACTTTATTAGAAACGCCTAGCTAGTACTAGGTTAGACCCCCTTTGCTTTCGAAACTGCTATCACATGTTATTCCCACAATGTTTACATCAAGGTATCGTGGCGAGTAAATAATGGAACAATCTGCTAGCTTTGGGTTTAGTTTAATATAAAGATTGAGGAGATGTAATAGAATTGAATGCTGTGATTCATCCTCCCAATCAAGCTCATTTTGACAACAAATGATCCAGTTTCAGGAAATGACTCAGCATGGGCAAACACACATTAAAAAGAGCTTTTAAAAATATATATTGAATATTTTTGTCATAACAAAACATAATGGAACCTACAACATGAATACAATAGTCATTAATAGTTTCATTATTATCGGAACATGGAGGTCATCTACAGAGATCTCAAATAAATATATACAGCGTAACAACCCAAACATCCAGAGGCAGTGACTGCAGAAATGTGCGTGTGCAGAATCAGTCGATTTTTGAAACTGACGACCGGGTTTTTAGGTTTTGTTGAGTTGTGTGTCCTCAGAAACATCTTCTTCATCCTGCTCTTCCTCTGTGTCAGGCTCATGAATGAAACCATATCGCCGATAAACTGATCCGTGGCGGCTGGTGTAGACCACGTCCACCTCGTCCCCGCTGTCTTCAGGCTCCGGGACCCCGTGAGGCATGGGCCGAGGGCTCGGCTGTTCTCGAGCCACTCCACTCAGCCGCTCGTAGCTCCTTCTCCAGCAGAGCCTTTTTTTGGCTCTTGCCTGGACCAGTGCAAAGACCACTAGCGTTAGCACCACGGCTAGCAGCAGAGCAACCGGTAGCGCTGCTGAGGCGTGCTGGACAGCTTTGGACCTCAGGATAACCTCGTCCTGATTTGTTTTTGCTGCAGGCGCCTCGAGACACAAAGCTGTAACAGAAATCAATTAAAACCTTGGGCTTTTATAGTGTACGTCTATAAATTTACCTGCAAAATACTGTATAAATGCCACAAGAAAAGACAGTGTTTCACAAGACATAATAACGGTAGAATTTACAGAGAAAACCAGTCATTAGTTTTACAGAGTAAGACCTCAAATTAAACTGTTAAAAGACATGAAAATTTGCTGTAAATGTAACAATTTACATCGTTTTTTTTTTTTGCAAATTATCTCTAATAGAAAACTGATAAACTACGATCTAAAATGTACTGTACAACAATCTTCAACCAATAACGATACTGTTCCCAACCACAGCAATAGTTTTTTAACCATAAAATTTACAGTTTATTTCTTTATTTCTTTACTTTTACTGTAATTATTACAACACAAACCTTTAAATTAGACTGTTCTGGGCTGTAAGAAAGATGGTCATGGACCATACAAATTACAATGAATTTATTTGCTAATTAAAGATATAAATGTTTAAATTTGACAGTTATGAATTGTTTTTATAGTGACAAAAATATGCTATGATAATATGTATATTATATAAAGATCAGAAAAGTAAATCTGTAAAATTCTACACTGTAAAGTTCAGGCAAGCTGTTTTTTTCTGTAAAAATATTTTTTATAGTGTAGTTATAAATAATCATAGACTCAATCCAGTTTTTAAACTTCAGTCCAACGTTGTGTCTCTTTGGACTGCTTTTCTGAGTATGTAGAGTCAGCTGGAGGCTTGTCTTCTTTATCCTGATTACGTTATTCTGTTTATTATGAGGGTGTAATGGAAGAGAACTGTTTTAAATTTTTGCAGGTTGGATGTTCTTCCTCTAGTTTTAGGGATGCCACGATTATACTGTGAGCTGTAAGATTGTATTCAGGGCAATCTTTAAATTATTTTACTAAAAGTGTTATTGACTCAAGAATGAAAAACAAGAAAGACTAAAATGAAATAAAAACAATTTACAGACAAAAGGCCGGAACTACAGGAGATTGCAGAAGGGAAAACAGGTTAACTCGCGTTTGAAGGCCAAGTGCTTATCAATTTAATCCACATTTGTTATTATTTAGTAAATAATTTGTTACAGAATAGAACTTTGAATTAATAGTGATTTGGGTTAACCGTTGCACCCGTACAAGTATTAAAACAAAATGCTGAGCCTTACCTGTGCCTGAATCACAGAGGCAACAGTTCTCGTCCCTCTGCCCGGGCTGGCAGCAGGGCAAGCATTCGCCATCAATGGCATGGAGGGCGAAACCAGGGCGGCAAGTGAGACAGCTGTGGGGTCCGGCCCCCGAGCAGTGTTTGCAGGACTCATCGCAAGCTTCACACTCGCTCTGATGGCAAACAGATATTACTCATGAGTGTGGCTTTCAGTCACCGCTCCGTTACAGGGGGTTGATGACGACCGAAAGCTCGTTAATATAAGAAGATGCCATTTAGAAAGCATCGATTCAACCTCAAAACCCATTTCTTCCACACAACTAGTGCAAACAGACAAATACAGTGAGGTCAAGAAGTATTTGATCCCCCTGTGAGCAGTTCTCCTACTTAGAAATCATGGAGGGGTCTAGGATTTTCAGCATTGGTGCATGAGAGACAGAAACTATGGTGATTTTCTAACAGTTTATCAGTAAATCACTGGGTCAAATAAGTATTTGATCACTTTATTATCAGCCAGATTTCTGCCCCGCAAAGACCTTTTTAAATAATCCAGAAGCACTCTGCTCATATTTCTAGTTCAGAAGCACATGTTTGAGGTCGTTGTCTCTCATAAAGTCACCTGCGCTTCAAAAGTCTACGTAGCAACAAACCAAAGAGACAAAATTGTAGACAATGGACAAAGGAACTGATGACTTTCAATGTCCCTCTGACTGGAGCTCCACAGAAGATGAATGGTGAAGAATTGGTCCAGAACCACACGGAAGGAGCTGGTCAATGGTGTCAAGAAAGCTGGGACCACCATTTCCAAGGTTACAATCAGTAATACACTTAATATACGTCATGTTTTAAAATCATGCATCACACGGAAGGTTCCTCTGCTGAAGTCAACCCAAGTCCAGGCCCTTCTGGATGATCCTGGGTCATGGGAGAAAGTGCTGTGGTCAGATGAACCCAAAGTAGAAGTAGAACAGACCTACAGTGAAGCATGGAGCTGGACGATGGTGTTCTTCTGCACAAGGGGGCCGGACGCCTGCACTGTCTTAATGAAAGGACGAACAGAGCCGTGTATTTTTGAGATCGTATTGGGAAAAAATTCAGTCAGAGCATTAAAGATGAGAAGAATGTCTGAAAGCACATGACTCATTAAGAAGCATATGAAGGTTCTGGAGTGGCTTAGCCAGCATCCAGAGTTAAACCCGATAGAAAAACTTTGGAGGGAGCTGAAGCTCTGTGTTACTCAGGAACAGCCCGAAAGTGAAGATCTGTATGGAGGAGTGGGCCAAAATCCCTCCAGCAGGGTGTGCAAACCTGGAGAACTACAGGAACCGTTTGAGCTCTGTGATTAACAAAAGCTTCTGTACCAAATGTTTTGACTCAAGTGATCAAATACTTGTTTAACCAAGTACCGGTAGTTTACAAATAAATTGTTCAATCGACACAATGTGAATTTTCACATTTTTGTTTTTGATTCTGTCTTTCACAGTGGAAATGCATCGATGCTAACATCCTCCATGATTTCTAAGTAGAAGACCTTGCAAAATCACAAAGTGATCAAATACTTATTGACCTCACTGAAGGTAGTTTGCTGTTTCCTGATGTAGATTCTCCTGAAACATTTTCATCACCACAAACATGGAACTGTTTACTTAGGACACAAAGGCTCATTTCTAAAAAGGAACAGTGCATTCTGTGGAATTCCCCTAGATGTTTTTTATGTTTGCATATCTTTACTTTCAGATATGTTCACATTAATGTTTGAGCAGTGTGTCACTAAAACAAACGAATGAATTATAAACTCAGTCTCTTTAAGAACTCTGCATTTTCATACTTTCAGAGATAAAATTTTGTATAAAAGCAACTATCTTTGAAAGTTGCTGGGAATGCACAGTATTTGGTCAACTGGTCAGCAGCTCGATTAAATGAATAATCAATGAAATGAATCCGCTTACGTCCTGTGAGTAGTATCGACTCTCCTCGCAGCGAGGGTAGCACACCCCGTCCTGCAGGATGCTGCCCCAGTCGCACGAGAGACAGCCCTGCGGCGTCTTATCTGTACACAAACACAGAGAGCATGAGTCAGAATTAAAAGCCTTAGCTGCAGTTCTACACGGTATTCATTTAATTTAAAGTAAATGTATGAAGACACTCAGGGAAGCAAACTGTAAGTGTCACGGAATTTCAACCATTAAACATTTGTCGTTTTACTGTTTAACTGTACCCCCGTCTTACGCCCAGTCTGCGCTGGAGATAGGCACCAGCCGACCCCCGTGATCCCAAAAGGGAATAAACAGGTTGGAAAATTAATGAATGAAATTATCCTTAACCGTGTGTTTAAGACACTTAGATTTAATTGCAAACTTTTCAGTAAATTTACCTTTTATTAGTTGGTCTTTAAAAAGGGGGCATTGAATTGAACCTTAGGAGTCCAGCAAATTCCCTGGAAAAGATTCCTTGTTATATTATAGTAAATAATGTCAATATTGTGCTTCTTGATGAATTTACACTAAATAAATGTATTAGAAATATATTCTACTTTACAGAAATGCCTCCATTCTACTTTAATGATTGGTCAGCCTTCACTTCTCCATCCATTAGTGTCACATGACCTTGAGTCTGTCCACTATGCAAATTTTACAAGATCCTGCAGAATTTAATTTCCACAAGAATCATGTATATCTGAGCATAAGAGAGTTTTAAAAAAAATAACAGGATCTGGTTAATCAGACTCAAAGAACGACATATGTTCTATGGAATTACGACATGTCATCAAGGAAGTGTCGTCATATAAAGATAAGATTCTTATCAGCAAATCCTTGAGATAAGTTGTGAACACAATGGCAGGAGCACCTGTACAGGACTTGCAGCTGGTGTGGCACTGTCTGCAGCTGTGCCCACTCTCGAAGAAGCGCTCCGGGCATTGCTCCACACACTGCCTGGTGCCTTGCAAATTAAATAGAGGAGGTGTGCATACGGTGCAAGCATCTGGGCCTGGGCCTGTGCACTGCTCACAGGAGGGATCACACTTTTCACAGCGATCCCCTGAGCTGTAGTACCTGAGGATAGGACGTTAGTTGAAGACATGGATTACCTTCTATTGTGTACAGATACTGCAATCTTAACCAATCTTACCCTACCAGGACAATCAGGATACTTAACTCTCCCCAAATCTGTCCTCATGCCTTTTCCCAATGCCTCATTACAAAGACCTTATCCTCAAGGCGCATAAACTGCCAGTTCATTAAAGCTCGTACCACACTTATTCCTCAAGACTCAGACGACGTTTTTCGAGAATCAGGCCCCATTACTGTCCTTTAAGACTCGGACCCATTCCTCACGAATCTGAACTCATCCACATTCCCTTTCCGCGTGACTTGGATGTCATCCTCTTGCCTCAATACAGAGATGTTATAGTCAAGGCTCAGACCCTTCCACTGCCAGTTCCTTCAGGTTCAGACCACACTTCTGTTCAAGACTCAGACTTCATCCTTGTTCCTCGAGACCCAGGCCCCATTTTTGTCTCTTAAGACCTTGACCTTACACCCGTACCTCATCTTCATGTCCTTTCTTCATAAGTCAGACCCCATCCCTGTCTCTCAAAACACTCCCGTTCCCTCAAGATTAAGACTTCGTTCTTTTGATTCAATACAAAGTCAGATCGTTTAAAATCCATTCCTGAAGACTCCAACCTCATACCCTTCCTCCAGCCGCTAACACTTTCCTCTACTCCTCAAGGCTTAGATTTTTCGCCCCCATTCCTCAAACCTCAGACCCTATCCACATGTTCTTTGAGGCTCAAACCTTGTCCTTCCCTAGTACAAAACCATACTTTACCTGTAAATATTTTTGACTTGAACAGTTTTAGTTCAAATATGTATTGTGTAAGTGGTCCTTACCCGGTGGGGCAGTGGCTAACACAGAGATGAGATAGAAGATGAAGGTATCCTGGTGCACAGATTAGGCAATCTCTCGGAGACGCCCCGGTGCAGGTGGTACACACCTGATCACAGGGCATACAGAAACCTAGCTCAACCCCATCTGCTTCTTCGTGGGCACTGTATGTACCACTGGGACACTGACTCACACACGAATCATCTGCAACACAAATCGATTAAGTTACTTATCTACAACATCGGTTTCAGACCCGAGTCATGTCGCACATAATAAAAATATAACCATGAATAAGTCTTAAGCATGCCCTTACTGTAAAGGTAGTAGGGCATGGCGCAGGTCTGGCAGTCAAAGGGTCCTGGACCTTCACAGGACTGGCAGAGCTGGTGGCATGCTAGGCATGTGAATTGGTTGTTCTGTAGGAATGTTTTAGGCGGGCAATCTGAATCCCCAGTGACCCCACACATCATGGTATTGGGATCCAGAACCAGACCTTTTTCACACTTCAGACACTGGGTAGGCTCTGGACCATCACAGCGTGCACAAGTCTGGTGACATTCTATAGGATGAATATCAGTGTATAGTTTGGGCGAAAGCTGTTTGTCAATTTCTCTTCAGTGTACACTAGTAGGAAATACCTTACCCTGGCATTCTTTATCTGTGGACTGGTAATACGTTCCCGCTGGACACTCTTCCATGCATGATCCTTCATAGAGTTTTGGAGTAAGGGCAGAGCAGGCCTCGCAGTCGTCAGAAAGAGGCCCGGAGCAGGTGGCACACGTGGAATGGCAGCTCACACAGATCCCCTGATCCAGGGTCTTCAAAGTATCCTTGCGGGCACACTGCCTTACACTCCCCATTTAGGAGTAAATAGAGAAAACTGCACTCTGAAAACAAGGGGTAGATTTATTATGGAATATATGGATTGTTTTGCCGTATACTAACAAAACTAGGAGTAAAACTATGGACTCGGTGGACTACGTGGACTGGTGGCGTGTCAAAAAAGGTTAAAAGGGAAATCTCACCCTAAATGTTGATTGGTTTGGTGAAATCATTTTCAGATACGTTTTGTTTCTAAAAGTATTTGCCGTGGACAATGCATCTCTAGAGTTCTTGGAGGCCTGCTTTACACCAAAGCATGAGTGTGGAATATTTTATAGTGAGGAAATTTTATAGTCTCTGAGCTTCTGAGAGGGGCCCATTTTCCCACCAATTCAATCTGCTGCAGAGTTAATAAACCTGTGGCCAGTGGTTGGATTGGAGCAAGCTATGTCAAACACTCACTTGTGCAGGTGGTGAAGTCTCTGCACGTGTCGCAGTGAGGAGCACAGCGCCTGCAGGTGCCATCCTCTGCTACATAGCTCATGGAGGCACAGCTCTGCCGGCACTGCCCATTGGCCAGATGGAGGCCTTGTCGACAGGAGAGACACTGGGTGCTTGTGCCATCACAGGTCAGACAGAGCTCCTCGCAGGGCTCACATGTTCCCAGCTCGGTCTCAAAATAACCACTGTAGGAAACACACATAGAATAGAACTGCCAGCTCATTTTTAAAACAGTGAGTCTATTCTTTTAGTTTACAACTGAAAACTGTTCATCTTCTTCCCATTCACTGCAGTATCTCAAGAATAGCTGATGAAGAGCAATGGAATTCTGAGAGCAAACCCCACATCGGTTTATATTTGTCAGGCTGTGTTCTCAATCTCAAACCACACCTGCATTGAAAACAAGGTTCCCTCACAAAAACCTGACATGTTTGATGTGTATGGATTTGTGACTGGTGTCTAATCTGGCACTCCTACGACTTAGAAGTGAGTCGTGAATCAAACTGAAACAGCAACACCCAGGCCTTTCCTCAGCCGAGCGCTTCTGCATCATTAGACACGTGAAACTCACTCGGGGCACTGGGACCAGCAGCTGCCCTGGAACAGATAGAGCTGGTAGGAGTGGGTGTTGCAGCTCACACACTCGTCTCGGCTCTCGCAGGCCTCACAGTTCACTGAGCATCTCTCACACACCAGACTGGACTCGTTCCCGTAGAAGCCGAGGGGGCAGCTCTCTACACACTCCGACTGCAGCTCCAGCAGGAAACCTGAAGCAGCAAACACTCACTTGTCAGAGGGACCTGTTAACCAGACTAGCTCAGTGTCATTCTCATGAGCGATTCTCTTCCTGGATTCAATGGTGTCGGGCGGGGGGAAGAAAAGCTAACCTATACGTTACCGGTAGCGCAGGAGAGGCAGTTCTGGGGAGCAGGGCCGAAACATGCTGCACAGGAGCCGGCACACAAACGGCATTGGCCACTGTTGACTGTGGAGAGAACAGGACACAGTTACCGGATCTCAGTTCATTAAAGCCAATGGTTTTAACGCACTTGGGTCCGGGGTTAAAGAAAAGTAAAGCTACTTGAAAACCTTGTAATTCCAAGAAAAACTAAACCTAGAAAATGTGTCTGCTTCTCTTTAGTACAAAAGGTACTCAACATGAAATCACTGTAGAGACTAGTTTGAAGAGTTTATTTCTAAAATCACTAAACTTCAAAACATTCAACCAGTAACTTAATTTAAGTACTAAAATCAACAAAGCTAAAAATATGAAGTGCCTTTG
This sequence comes from Danionella cerebrum, assembly GCA_007224835.1. Lineage (NCBI taxonomy): Eukaryota > Metazoa > Chordata > Actinopteri > Cypriniformes > Danionidae > Danionella > Danionella cerebrum. The sequence goes on along the minus strand of SRMA01025432.1, from coordinate 139,178 downwards.
GTAACATAAGTGATTAAAATGGTAAACTTAAAAAAAAAAACATTTACTAATTTAAATTAAAAATGTCTCCAACTGGCATAAGAAATAGATTTTAAAAAAATCTTTGTTACAGTATTCACTTGTTTAATAAATTAGAAATATTTTTAATATTCAGGGTTTTTGGTTGTCATTTTAAGAAATGGAGTGAACGTAATACCATCAGATTTCCGACAGAGGGCAGTGCTGCATTAGCTCTAACAAATCGAACCTAAAACGTAAAGTTGGAGTAGTCCGCCCTCTAGTGGTTTTAAACTGGTTTGTTCAGCACAAAGATGAAATTGTGGAGGTTGTTTGAAATGGTCAGCCATTGATTCCCGTTGTATTGTAGTGAACTGGTAACAATTTAAATTATTCTTCTGTTTCGTGTTGAACAGCAAACATGTTTGAGGCAACAAAAGCCCAGAGATCTCACCATCCAGGAAGTGTCCGGATGGGCAGCGCATGAGTGGGCAGCGGCCGTTGTTTGGCCGGATGGATCCTCTGCAGCGGATGCAGTCTCGTGGTCCGGAGCCTCGGCAGGACTCACAGGAGCTGTGACAGGCCTGACAGAGACGATCACTGCTGTCAATGTAAGAGCCCACGGGGCACTGAGACACACAGCTGCCGTCTACAACACAACCACCATCCGCCACAGTCAAAAAGGAGAGATCACAGGCTTTATCTTCAGAAGAACACGTTTATTTAAATCCAACGTATTTGCCTATACTATAAGTAGTATTTACTGTCCGAGATCTTCACTCAACGATAACTTAGCCTTGAGCATTAATATCTCTGCTAAATGACTTTTATTGAAATATGAAAAAGGTATTGAGATACAGCTTAGTTTTCTGATACATTCCCTCCATAAATCCATGAATAGCAGCCTCGTAGCCAATCATTAATTACAACGTCTTACACTTTGAAAATTACCGTTGGCTCGTATAAGAAACCCAACATTGAGAAGGTGGGAATTGAAGTTCGCCGTAGCACACTCTTACTGTAGAGGAAGTGTCCGGTCTGACATGTGAGGCACAGCGATTGGCTCCGGCAGTCGACACAGGGCTCTGAACAGCTGATGCATAAACCACGAGCTTCATCTGCATATGTTCTCTGAGGGCAGTGCTTGCGACACTGCTGTCTGGACCTGAACACGACAACAAAACAGACGCTGGTATCACTTCTAAAGAGCTAGGCTGAAACCTTGATGCCGATTGGCGGATGTTATTTTCAAATAGTTTTTGAGCATTTTAAACATGCATTTTAAAGATTTTTTTAATTACAAAACAACACTTAGTGATCTCTAATTGGTCACTAACTTGTGGCATCTGTTAGTTCTTCATGAGGAAGTCGGGGAGATTCCATCTTGGTATCTACCAAATCTTTCAACCATGTTTCGTATTCAGTAATAAATGCAGAATGCTCTCTGTGAGCTGCTCCGAGACTCACAGGAACCTCTTTACCACTCAAATCTTAAACAAGATGCTTGAGGGGGACAGCGGCAACCGTTGCCATGACACCCTGCACGGTACAATGCAGCCATAAGGAATTCTCCAGGATTAACATTGCTCCTTTCTGCTCCGAGTGGACATTCATTAGAACGGGACCCTTCAGCCAAGTTGGAGAAAAGTGATCATAGGAGCCTTTTTGTGGAGCTCAGGTAACACGAAATCTGATGCGCTCCCTGCTGGAGGCTAAAACACACAATCAGAGCTCTGTTCTCCGGTGTATCGTGCTCTATGAATCTTTAGCCACATGGAAAAGAGATTGGAGTTGAGGAACAATAGGAACTCACAGGAAGTAGCCGTTGGAGCAGCTGCTGCAGAGCTCCGAGTCTTCTGTGAGGAGACAGACACAAAACAGATTGTTTACACTTGGAAGTTGCTATCGGACAGGAAGCTTAGATAATTCTGAGCTGATTGGAGGAGAACCGTGAGGCTTAAAAACCACACACTGCGAGAACAGTTAAGAAAACTCAACATTCAGAAACATTTCACTTTTTACTTCAATTCCCCCAAAGTTTTACAGTTTTGAAATGTTTATAAATGGATTTCTCTGGAGTTAACAGTGTTTGCGTGGCACAGATCGTGATGAGAGCCGACGTCTTTTAATGATCAGTTTCGGCTTCTCTAAAGTTGCATCATGAACTAAAAACAAATGAAAATGAACAGTTTTTGCAAACACACTCTAACAGAAGATAAAGGCCGCTATTGTTGCTTTAGTTAGTCGATGGAGACTTATCTATGCTAAGCTAATGCTAAAAGTCTTATTGGTTAAATCTGGAGAATTTGAATTTTGAATCTGAATAATCGATGAATAGATTAGCTCGCTCTCAGTGCCACATGAACCTAAATGTATAAAAGAACAGTAATTGTTCACTATATTGCACTATATAACTCTAAATATTTATATTTTGTTATATGTTGAATAAAATATAAGACATGAATTATTTATTCTTTAATTCGCACATCATTCTAAATTAAAAGCAACAGGTATATTGAGCTTAAAATATTTACCCGTTGAACATGTTTTGCAGCCAAATCCGCAGTCGATGCATTCTCCTGTATCCGGGTCCTGCACCTGACCTGAGGTTGAAGAACATGATTATAATCTATCTTCTTGTTTTTTCATTTTTATTTGATTGAAATCCACTTAATATTGAATTTGGCAAATATAAGGATTAGCTCATCCATGAAATGTCCTCACTGCTGAACAGCCAACAGCTGTCTGTGGTGTTTTTACAGAGTGTTTGTTATTAGGGATGACCTCGACGAGCCAGAAAGTGATGAGCTTTCTTCAGTCAGTCACTACAGGCCTCCAAACCTCTTGTAATCTTCAGCTCAGAGCGTAGAGAGCTTTGAGGAATGGGTTTCAAAACAAAGCATGAAGCGAAGTCGTATTCAACAAAACTTGAAATAATTTACAGTGAAAATTACAAATTTTGTCATATTTTTGACCGTAATTTAAAGTTTTACTGAATATTGGAGACTCACTTTATTAAAGGAGTGTAATCTTAAACTTGCAAAGGTATTGGTAATGCGCTGTAAAACTAATTATTTTACTTAATTTAATGAGTAAACGTAATTAACAAAATTATTTGTGTTACAAAGATACAGGTACACAGTAAATAAAAATGCAAAACTAATGGTAACTATCTATCATTTTTTAAATAAAGCATTTTAGAACTGTTGAAATAATTTTTTTGACAATTTGAAAATAACGGAAGGCATAATTTTATTTAGAAAATATTATTATAAAATTACAGGGTAGATCCTAACCTGCTCCATTAACCATTAGATGTTTTTGTGTGAAAAAAACGTTGTTTGGTAGCTACAGCTAATTGTGTTTTTAATAGTGTTCTTATTTGCAGTTCTTTAGCTGTAAAAATTTGGTATTTGGAATTTCACCGTTTATAGCGTGATAAACAAAATTATAAACCGCAGAAAAAGAGTTTGGTTTTTAATATACAGTACTGTGGGTGCATTTCCAAATATAAACATTTTTGCTGTAAATTTTTACAGTAAAGTTCAAGCACCCTACCATAATTACCTTTTTACCACATTATTTACATTTTTTTTTTTGAGTGATAACAAAACGCTAAATGTCCTTTTATTGCTAGAAACCAGTGTATAGTTAAAACCAGATTTATTGCGGTGTCTGTTTACACTCACCGTCCCCACATCGCGCTGCCAGGCAGATGCCACTCTGCAGTCGGTAACCCTCTCTGCACTTGGCGCACACCCTGGTATCAGCACAGATCTCACAGTTGGATGAACACGGCAGGCAGGTGAACTGCCCCCGGTCGGGGTAAAACTCTCGAGGGCAGTGGAGTCGGCAGTGGCCCTGATAGAGGAAGCGCTCTTTACCGTATTCATCTGAAATGAGACAAAGTCGTCGTTGTGGCTCAGTGGTTTCAAATCTTCCCTACGCTTTAGTTAATTTAATTACAACTCCTTAAAACGTAGTCAGAAAACTCCGCTGTGGTTTGTTCTCACTCAACGTCCTAAAATATTTAATAGATATAATCAATAAAGATACTTTTCATTGGTTACTTCTTATAATAAACCATTACAGGAAACAGTGCTCAACCAATAAAAAAATACAATTTTAGATTCCGCTTGAATCGATCTCGTGGATTTTCGAGCACTGGAGACTTTTGTCGAAGTCCGCTGATGAGCATCTGGCTCTGGTTGTAAACCTTTAATTGATGTCATTTGTTCTTAGACTCAGCAGTGTAGGCTCATGAAGAGTCATGGGCGCTGGTAAACTGTCTGTAACCTTTTGATTTATAGCAGCGTTAGATCTCAAGTTTCCTCATGGGAGTTCTGTGTTCTGGCACAGAGCGACATGAGTTCCTGAGCTTCCCCACTCTCCCTCAAAGTTCCCTCATTTCAATAATCAATAACATGCTATAATAAAAAAATTTATATTTGTGATTTTTAAAGATTATTGCTTACTGGAAAAAGTTGATTCAGACAGTCTGTTTGTACAAATAATCCCACAACAAAAAGGAATTATTTTCTAATTAATGTGTAAAATTATTTTCTAATAAATGTATGAGAAAGACAGAGAGACAGCATAAATTCAAGATGACGCTACAACAACTTGCTCCAGAACGACGTCAATCACTGTCACTCAAGAAACCACGCCCTTAATTATGCATACTTTTAAGGCTTAATATAACTAGAACTAACAAGTTAACCAAATTTCCCCCCTTGGGAGTTGAGATGAAGGTTAAAACTAGGAATAGAAAAAAGTCATTTTCAAAAAAAAAAATTCGTTTTTATTTATTTTTTTACGTGGGAGTCAGTGCTCACTTCTGGCACCAGTGCTCAGTTGAGGAATTGCAGTTTGTCACTTCCTGTCACCCAGAAGTCAAGTCAAGTTTTATATGTAAACATTTTATGTCCAGTGACTTCATGCATATGACAACCTGGAGTAGTCTCCTCAAATATCAGGAGCGTTCCCCTCACTGATCAAACTCTATTTTAATAGCTTACAGCATGTTTTTAGCTGTCTGTATTTCAATTGTCTGTAATCAAGTATTTTTAGCTCTCTGTGGTTTCCATTGATTTCATGTTTATTAATAACATTTTTCATGGAAGTTACTTCGAGTTTCTTTGTCCGTTTAGCCAAATGCCATTTGAAATCTAGAATTGTCTAGGAATCCCTTCTAAGTCTTTCCGCAAACAAACACAGACATTTGAAACTGAAATCTCGACATGTGCTCGTGTCGATCATGAGACTCTTTAAATAGATCCCGAAGGCTGACAGGGTTTCTCCAAGAGCAAGAGTCACAAACGAAAGCCGTGGAGAACAAACAAGCTCTTCTGGCAGGTTCCCACTCTCACGGGTGGATCTGAGGCCTCCTCCTAAAGCATCTGGGATTAAGAGTTACGACTCCGCTCTTTTCAGACGTCTGAAAGGAACTGAAGGCAACCATGAACGCCTCCCAAACTGAGTCCAAAGAGCTTTTCATGGCTCTCCTAAAGGCGTTCAATCCCTGAGCGCTGTGATTTTAGTTTCAAGAACTTTGTCTAAAATAAGCACTCAATGTTTTTGTACGGACACACAAGTGATAATTACACAAACAAAAAGTTAGAATTGACTTTAAAGCCTTAAACATTTAAGGTTTCCGTATGAAATCTCCTCGTAAAAAAAAGTTGCTTGACATTCCTTTTGTAAAATCTCCCTTCTTCACGATTCCAGAACAATTTTATTAATACGTTTAATAATTATCGTGATTTATGAATCATCCGATTTATGATTTTGTCTGTATCGTTTACATCTTCATGCTTGGTTATAAAATAAAGCTCCTCTAAACTCAAAATATGTGCATCAGTGTGCATTCACCGGCCACTTTGTTAGGTACACCTGTCAGCTGATCGTTTACGCAAATTTCTAATCTGCCATTCGGCAGCAAATCAATGCATTTCTTATGAGCGAAAAGTAAAACTTCTGTCTGCTTTACCGATTGTGGTGGGACTGGGGCTTTTACTTAGGTGTCAACAAACTTCCTTTCTTGCTTAATCTGCATGGGAGTGGTCTCGCATGGTTTAGCAGTTTTTTACTGAAATAAACCAAAACATAGCTGTAAGCAGCGGCGAAGTTCTGCTACAAACATGGCAGATACGCGAGAGTTCGAAGCTAAAACCGTGACCCCTGCTGGCCTTTATTAGCACTACTTTAAAAGTGAAACCTCGTTAAAAATCACAGCAGGCTCATTTATCAACTTTTGCTGTAATTAAGAGCACTGGACAGTCTCGTTGTTTGTGCTCGCCAAACAAACTCCTCTGAGGTAAAGAGCTCTTTGTTGTGATAAATAGCGAGAGAGCGCGCATTGTTTCCCCGCAGCTGCGCACTGGAACTCGGGCTGTCCTCACAATGCTCCCCGGCAAAACCTCTTTGTGAACCTTCACAATGCTTCCTTCCAGACAATGACCAAAACAACACAAAATTACTTTGATATGTAGCCTTTATAGAAATTAATGTCAGTTAAATGCTGAACTTACTCTTAATATAGTTACATGTGGACTTGTAAGTGCAAGTCCTGTAAGTCGCAATGTCTTCTGGCTTAGACCATATTTTAACATTTTCATTTGATTTACGGGGCTTAGAAACTACGTTTTGCATAGTAGATTCGAAATTTACGGTTTCATTGCATTTACAGGGCGAAGTAACCGAATTAAAAACAACGACTCTGGTTTAAATGTGTAATTTTCATGTTGAATTGCTTTGTCGTCACTATGTTGAAGACCCTTTATATAATTAATGTCCGTTTTTTATGACGGTGTGCTTTTAATGACTCCATTTGTTCGTGTTTTCCGTTTTTAAAAGTTGCTAATTTCAAAGCGCTAGCTAAACTTCGTTTCTAACGTAAAGAGGTTGCTGTGGTTACCGATGTATTGCGCATGCGCACCGACTGCGCCGCAGAGATTGCGCTGAGGCACCTGTTTGATTTAAACATTAACAAAGTGATTCTTTACTTACCCAAAGCACAAGCCGTGCACTCGAAGAGCTCGTGGCCATGACACTCGGCGCAGGAGGGGTGGCAGAGCACACACTGGTTTTTGAGGAAGAACTGCCCGCTGGGACAGGACAGCGATGGGGATCTGCTCTCCATTCCCACAAAACTGCAGATCAACCAGGACACGAACAGCGTCAAGCCCGCGGACATGGTTCGCAACTTCGGCATCAGTTCTCCATAAACACTTCCCTTCAAGCGGCTCAGCCCTGCTGCCAGCCACCGAGCAGAGGAACAAAACTTGCTCAGCAGGTTCCTCTGAAGGGGTTCGGATTGGTCAGCCCATGCCCGTCTCTCCACCCATTACTGAGCTCCACTGAGCAGATGATGCACCGAATGAAAAAGCTCTGCTCTCTAAATTTGAATAATCTTTGCATGAAAAATATATTTCTAGTGATTCCTGAATTAGAAATCATTGTTTCTGTGAATAGTTTGCACAGGATCAAGCCCTCAACAGGCTTTTGAAGGGTCTTTGAGCACAGGAATATTCAGTTTTAGTATTTTAATTATGTGCATGGAAGTTTAACATTAGGGTGTTGAAGATCCCTAGTAATTTTACAATTAATGTTTACATTTTGTGCATTTTTAGGGTTAAAAAATGTTCGTCCTGGGACATGGCCTCCTTAGAAAATAGCCTATAATAAATATAATTAAAACCATTAATGTAACTCATCATTTAATCTTTTGTGTAACAGAAATAGATCAAAATAAAGAGATACATTTCTTGTATTTTCGTTAAACAGGCAAAAATATATTTAGAAAATTGTCTTTCAAAACACAATAAACCCTGGGAAGGCTTACACTTTACCATCATTAGATTCTGTCTGAAAAAATATTTATAATATTTTGCATCAAATTTGTGTTTTGGCTTAATTTGTGCTCATATTATATTTATTATTATATATTAATTATTTGTAGCAGAAGTTGTTATTCAACACATTGTGATTTTGTCAGCAACAGTTTTAGGCACGTTGCACCTTCATTGAGAATTCAAACAGTGCAGTGTCTGAACATGACCAGCAGGGGGGGCACAGTCAGCCCAGAATAAGACAGTCAGCAGCATCAGTTTAAACGCCTACATTAACACGCGGGTCCTTTGTTTCTGATCCTGATGAGTGAAAATCGAAATATTTACATATATAACTGCAAGCAGTGATATAAGGTAAATCAAAACAATAGAAAAACAATAACAAAATGGCCATGGTCCGACAATATTTTGTTTTTTTTTAGGATTTTTAGGCTAATTAATATGGGCTTAAACGCCATTTTTTATCTCTTGACCACAAGGGGGCATTGAACTGCACAGGTAACCTCAGATTCATGTGACTAGAAACAAGTGTTTGAGAAATAACCATACGATCATTTCAGCAAGTGTTATGAGTGTTTGCTAAATATTCGCAAACCATTTGATGTATCTGAAATCTTCGACTTGGTCTGTACATGACTGAGCAAAAATTGTGTGGAAATCAGATGTCTGGTCCAAGCTGAGTTAGTAATGTTTTTTTTTTCTTTTTAATTATTTAAAACAGTGGCTAATTGGCATATTACAATCACACCATAGAACTCTTTGGGCATGGAATCAGAGTACTTTTTTTTTAATACCAAAAGTTACTAGCATAAACAGAAGTGTAACTGACGGCACTTAATAATGATACCACCCCAGGAATTTCAACCAATCTAACACGGATAAGGCACTCAAGAGATTGACATCATATTTGTAGCGTGACCCACTATTGCCAGAGTTGCCCATTAAATATAGAGATTCTTACAGATAAAAACTAAAGCTAACCAAAGTATTTTGCGGTTTTGTTATTCTATTGTATTATTAATAGCTGTTTATTTAGTAAATATTTAACCCAAAAAAGCTAGACTCCTACTGGAAATTAAGAATACAAACAAAATGGCCGCTGCGCCCTATGTGACAACACCTCCTCCTCCTGTTAACCTCCTGTAGGGGGTTAACACTATATAGTTTAATTGGTTCCTTGATTAAAACAGACTAACTCAAAAGATGGAGTGCTGCAATGACAATTTAGTCTTGTTTTTTTCCATAAATGTTTCTCCTTCTTGGCATGTGATCTTTATTTTAAGCTTATATCTTTTACAAATGTTATTAAAAAAAGATTTTTGACAGGCGGCTGGTTTCCACTGGTGGGCGGTGTCTAAGACTCATTCAACCGGCGTGAGCGGGAAAGTGGGCGGAGACTTCCCCGTTACGTCATCGCAGAGAAGAGGTGGGCGTGTTCTCGGCGGCAGTGCTGCATCAGTGAATGACATGAGGATGTGAGCGAGCACAGCGGGCTGGCTGGAGGATTTTAAAGCCCATTTTCGAGTGGACCGATTCATGGACGATGGGGAACACACAGACAGACGACTCAGGAACGGTAAGACACAATTCTGTCTCTTTTTCGTTGACATTTTAAGCTTTAATTAGCATGAAAAACCGTTATGAATCAGGCGCACCTGTCGTGTGTGACGTTACGTGTCCAGACCGTTAGAAAGCGCATCTTGCGGGTGTACTGTGTTTTTATTTATTTATTTCCTAAATCGAGGCCGGTTCGGACAAAGGGGCTTGTGTTGGTTGATTAATCGCGGATTGTTTTGTTGTATTTGTGACTGAGGGCGTTATTTCCAGCACGTCATCATCAAATTCGTAGTGATACGATCGGGAATTGAATTTCTTTGTCTGTGGACGGACACATTATATGGCTGTGTACATCTGTATGGCCCGAGACTGTTGCGTAACACTTAAATCCGTCCGTCCAGTTGCAAAATGATGATTGAACAAGTCATTTGTGATGTTCGAAGTGGATGGTGCTGGATGTGGTGTTGTTTAGATCTCAACTCAAAAGCAGAAATCAAATGGTTTGGGTCAGGAAGGCTGTTTCCTTTCTGAAGCTGTTAATAATAAACATCTTGTAATAAGCACCCTCCTTATTTTATCTATTCTCTGTATTGCTACCTGTAAACAGCATCGCTGACACCACCATGTTTCAGGCCTTCAGTCAGCTGCTGCTCTTTGAATTCGATTCTTTATTTATTTATTTGAGCGTATAGGGATAGTTAGCAAATTAGCTGCTAGTTTAGCAAACCACAGGTCTGCAGTTATTGGCTGCAGAAGATCTAATCTGAAATTACTAGCAAAACACAGTGATCAAATATAGCTGCAAGCAGCGATCAAAGGGCTCGAGCACCTCAGCCGTTTAGTTTGTCGCACTGTGCCTTATGACCAACACTTATATATTCAAGCAACAACTGTTATAATTTTAGACAATTTGACAAATTAAAAATGTAATAAAAATAATGCCATGACAGACCTAAAACTTTTATTGTTTTGGACCATACTATTATACCCAAGCCCGAATAAATAGAGAGGGTTGCGTCAGGAACGGCATCCGGCGTAAAACATGCCAAAAGCCAAATATGCGAGTCATCAAATCGATTTTCATACCGGATCGGTCGAGGCCCGGGTTAACATCGACCGCCTCCGGTGCTGTCGACCGACAGGGTGCCGGTGGAAATTGGACTACTGTTGGTCGAAGAAGGAGAGGAGGGAGAACATGAAGATAGTTGGTGCAAGAGTAGAGGATACTGAGGACAGAGTTAGGTGGAAACGGATGATTCGCTGTGGCGACCCCTAAACTGGGAACAGCCGAAAGGAAAAGAAGAAGAAGGACCATACTATTATATACTTGGATGAGGTATAACTTCCTGTTTTGTGGCAAATTCTGTTTCTTTTATTGCCGCAGTGCACACATAGTTTTACAGTCAAAAAGCTTCACAATTTAACTTCCTATATGCCTTCAGATAAGACTGATGGGGTTTGGAGATGAATAGATAAAACTCTAGAAGGACTTTGTTAAAGTAAGACACAAGCAAAAGTGACTTTTTTTTGTTGTATTTTTAGTGGGTTTTTTTAAAGAACGGTAAACAAAAATGTCTCCGTGTGTCAGTAATGTTTTATCAGATGTTATTATGCAGAAGGGAACATATGACACACAAGCGCTTTTCTGCGACATCTTCAGACAGCTGTTCCTCGTTTCAGGACCCCGAGATGCCCGTAACTTTCTGCTGAAGAAGCTCATGCCTACCTCCTCACGAATGTTTATTGTATTTTAATTTAAAGTGATTTTTTTTCTTTTTTTTGTAGGTGTGTCTTGACGTTTGATTTAGCAAAATAAAGGGAATTCTATGAACGCCCGTTCTTTATCTGTTCATGCGATCCATACAAAGAAGGATTTAAAAACAACAACAAATTGTTAAACCATCAAAACCGAAAACCGTGGCAGTATCTACCAAACCGTGAGCTTTGTGTACCCTTGCACCCCTAGAGTCCTAAGAAATTTCCAATTTTACCAGGTTTTTGAAGTCTTAAATGTTGCATTTTCAGAGAAAAAAATGTTGATATTTTTAACTCTAGATTTTCGAGGGAAAGAGGTCAAAGGATCTCAAAAACACAGCAAAGAACTGAGTCTCATCAATCTGAAAAACCTCTTGGAAACCGTCGTGGGAGGAAGAAGATCTATGAGCTTGTCTTGATTGTTGCAGAGAGTGTCATAGATTCCATTTGGCCCCAACCCGAAGACTCCAGCTCTTCCTCTTTCTTTTTCTGACGTAATGATCAGGTGTCAAAGAACATAAGATCTGTGGTTGATTATTAACACGATACGATGCTACATGGGACTGTCCATGTCATGACCCTGTAAGAGTCCAAATTGATGCCTCCTAGACCCGTCTGGAGATCGGAAGCACATTCTTCCATGAATTAAATGAATTTACTCTCTGAGATCCCAGACTTTGATTTTCGTTGTCGAAGCTAAAACTTGGCTTGTTCTCTTCTCAGTCTCCAATCTCTTAAAGTCCTCATCTATGAAAACCAGCACATCCTCAAGATTTGCTTATCGGGCGTCTATGGGCTTCTGTTGGTGAAATTTGGAGGTTTTCGTGAGGTTTCTAAGGCTTTCTTTATCTCTGTTTTTAATCCTGCGCTATCCCTTGGGGAAATCAGAAAAGTCCTCTGAAAGGAATTTAAAAATAGAGGTTCTATCATCATTTCCTCAACCTCGTCTTATTTTAGAGCTTGATGCCGTACATGGATGAGAGGCAGAGTTGACAAAAACAGGAATCTTTTAAAATACTAAATACATGAGAGTCTTATTAAATTAACTCAAGAACAAATTCAGTCAGAAAGACGTCCTCAGAAGAGTTCAGCTGGTCCTTGTGAGGCAGTGGAGGATTCAGGCTGATTGCTCTCACTGATCCAGGAACAGCCTCTGTGGGACCCTCATTCTCTGACAGGTTTACCGTGCTCCTCTGTCCTGTGGTTGTGAGGTCGAGCCGGGACGCAGGCCCTCTCAGATAAACCGATCAGATCCCTCAGGATTCCTAGAAAGTGTTGTTATCCGACTGTTTCTTCTCTTACAGCAGACACATCCAAAGAGCGGCCTGCTGCCCGCCGTCTCTGCCATAAAAGCAATAATGCGCAGCCCAAAATGACGCATACCAAACATTTGTAGTCCACCAAAAAATCCTCACCAAGAGATATTTTCTTGTTACACTTTGAGCCCAGTAGTACCAATTGAGCATGGAGTCACCGCCACAGCCTCCCCGAGTATTGTTCTGACCATCTCCATCACTTCCAGCAGGAAAACGCTCGAATGACCTCAGACTGGTTTCTTGAACTTGACGATGAGTTCACTGTACTCAAATGTTCTCCACAGTCACCAGATCTCAATCCAGTAGAGCAGCTTTGGGATGTGGTGAAACGGCAGATTTGCATCATGGATGTGCAGCCGACAAATGCTCTCCTGTCGAAACTCCCCGAGGAACGTTTCCAGGGCTTTATTGAATCTATGAAGGATTCAACGAAACGATGCGATCCATCACCACCAACTCAACAGCAATTACCAATTTATTTATGTACCCCTGTAAGACGTGAAGTGTCTAGTCGACCGGACCCTGATGTAAACACTGTCCACAGATATTGTACAGATGAGAGACCTGCCTCAGAGGAGGACCCTTATTAATTACTTAAAGATGCTACAATAGTTTGCTAAAGATTTAGAGCAAAGATTAAAACCATCAGGTCACAACTTTCCCATTCCTGAAGGGTTTCCAGTGAGGTGGTGCAACATTTAACCAATGCTCAGTGGGCGTGACACCGGAGATATGGACTGAGGGTATTTCCTGTTAACAGTTTCAAGATTCTTTTCTATTTTTTCTGTATTGTGCACCAATCACCAGTGCAGTGAGATCAGAGCCATCCAATCAGTGCAGACCGAGAATAAAACAAAATCTAAACATGAGCATTTAAGCATTTTTATGAGCATTTATTTTTCCTTAGTTCAATTTAGCATTCAAATATAAAACAGATTTTGTTTCAAACATGATTTTTTATCTTTGATATTAGTGGTTCACCTCAAGTAATATCGTCAAAGAAGTGGAAATGTGTGATTTTTTTACAAAAAAAAATTCATTACATTACTCAATTATTCCACGACAATCCTGAAATTGTACAAAGAATACAATTCGGAGTAAATTATTCCTCACTTCAAATATAAACAAAATAGCTTTTGTTATAACAAAAGTGTTGAGATAAAAAAAATCATAAACCCCACAAACAAAGCAAAGACAAGGTCAAAACACTGTGAAAATTGCATCAAAATCCAAGTTTTTTCCAAAAATTGTTGAGTCCAAATGACAGATGTTGTACTTCCAAGGGTTATATCCCTTCAGGTCTCTCTCACCCCCCCCCCCCCCCAGATGATCAGTGGTTACCTGCTTACTTTCTAGAAGAAAAGGATCATTCTATTTTCTAGAAGAAGCCCTCTCTGATCTCTTGAGGAAAGAGTGATCAGCTGCAAACTTTCTCTGGGAGTAAGTAGGCCATTCTTCCACATCTTTCTGTGTGCTGCAGCTAGGCAGAACTAGGACATGAATTAAGACGATCCGATGAGACCGAAGACTTCTCAATAGTGGAGGCGTGAAGGGGTAGATCTGTCTTTAAAGAAGGTAGTTGGTGCAAGAGTGGAGGAAACTGGGGACAGAGTTTGGTGGAAACTGATGATCCGCTGTGGGGACCCCTAAACTGGGAACAGCTGAAAGTAAAAGAAGAAGGTGAAATGTGAAGGAAAGCTCACCACAGATGTGAAACTGCGCGATTAGCTGATTGTTTCAGTGTGAAGTTTGAAATGCTCTTAAGAGTGAAAGAAGTATTTGACCCCCTGCAAGATTTCTAACCAGAGGAGAATCACCTCGACACTGCAATCAATCATCAAAGAGTTGTCCAAGGGACGCGGTTGTAGATGCACGGACCACCACGAGACCCAGTAGATGCTTTTGTGGAGTATGTTCTTGATAAAACTCCAGAAAAGTGCTCCACGCTCCATCACAAGGGAAATGTTGCGTTGTCTTCCTGCTCATCACTCCATGGAGCCTGTGGATTTGGGTCAGCTGATGTTGTATTAGCCGAGGCCTTGTTCAGATGCCTGAAAACTAGGACAAGAACAAGAGCGGCAGACACAATGAGGGAAACCGCAAGGCTCGGTTCTGCCCAGTCCACCGCTGTGATCAAAGGCTTGCTGGGGCGGTCTGTCCCGGTGCCAATCCAGACCCAAACACAGAGCCATTACTAGAAAGGATTGGAGCGGAGCCATGCTTTTGCAGAATGCTATATGCTTCTCTGTGTGGAGGGTGATTTGAAGTGTTTCGGGGATCGCTGTGGAACATAAGATTCTAAAAGGAAGACTTTCATTTGTCCAGAGCAAACAATTGGGATTAAAGGTACACTTTTGACATTATTCCTCTAAAAAGAAAACTTTTTGTGAAGAATTTTGCCTTTTCTTTTTATTCCCTCTGATTTTTTTTCTCTGATTTCAGACTTTTTCATGGAGTTCAGTCTTTTTTTCTGAATTATGGCTTTAAACTCAGAATTCTGAGCTTCCTTTTGAAAAACTGTTTTTTTCCTCAGAATTCTGATCTCTAGAATTCAGAATTAAATTTTTCTCTGAATTCTGACCTTTTCTCTAAAATCAAAATTTTTTTTCTCTGAACTGTATTTTTCTCAGACTTTTTCTTGGAATTGAGATTGAATTCTGAAAGTAATAGTTAACTTCTGAGGTTTATTGTAGAATTCAGAGGGAATTCCACTAAATTCAGAATTGAGGAAATTGTTGGAAGGAGAAAAAGTCAAAATTCTGTGAGTAAAGTTGGAATTTGGTGAATAGTTAGAATCTGGTTTCCACCAAGTTTTATCTGTTGAACCTTCTGGGATTCACGGCCGAGCTGACCATCAGATGGTTTGCTAGAAACATGCCCAAGCTGAGGAACATCCTGAAGATGCTTCACGTCTCCTGTTGAATCTGTTGCTCGTGACTCGTACAACTGGAGCTAGTCTGACGATGGCTGGAGTCGTCTCCAGATCCGCTGCATCTCCTCTTTCACTCCCCTCCATCCGGCTCTTTCGTTCACACGTGCTCGCACAGACAGGCGTAGCATTGTAGCGGAGGAGGAGGCAGTGATTACGTGCTGCTGTCTGTTCTGTCTTGATGTTCGCTCCTTCGTTCCGTGGGCTGTTGTTTCACCAGAGAAACTCGGGTCTAATCTCAACAAGTTTTTTAATCAACTAAACATTGTTTTTAAAGGGTCATGGAACACCAAAAACGACTTGAGTATATATCAATCAATAAACTATAAATAAAACCGTTTTTATTTCTCTTTATTTACACATTTATTCCGTGTTCACATGCTAGCATTGGTTTTATGAAAATCGGATTTTATAACAATTGTAGTTTACTCTGGAATATCACTGTCACCACAACAAACCCTTCAACTCTGACAACGGCGCTTCAGTTTGGACAGAATGCAGTGTTTATTATGAAATATCACAAAAAGATTCTGTGTGTCTGTGTTTCCATGCGGAGGAGTGTTTGAAGGGTTCATTAAATCAATAATAACTTAGTAATGCAGCAGTTCCCTCTGTGTTTAACCATGGCTCGTGCACTTGAGTGTGAACCGTCATGACCGATGTGTGAATGCATCTGGAGCTTGGGAGGAATCTGCTCCTGATTCGTTTGGGAGGTTTCTCAAGAGCTGAGCTAAATGCTCAGTGGTCCTGCGTTCCCAAACTCCTGTATTTAAAACCTTTTTGTGTCTTCCATTGACGAACAAATGACAAAGATGCGATCAGAAGCTCTTCTCAGCAGCTTTACCAGTGTTTCACAGCAATACAAATGTACTACCAACAGCACAACATCAGCTCAATCAGTAGAAATGGGATGAAGGCTTAACGGACTGTAATGTTTTGACTTTAGTGCTGTCAAAACTGATGGAAAATGTGCTGAGAAAAGAGTGAGTATTTAAACACCTACACCCCCCGGTTGCAGAATGGTTTGACTGGTTTGGAGTCAGCTTCTTTCTCACTTTATCACTCCTCTAAGGCTTGTTTTTCTTTTTGCTGCAGGTCTGCGATTGAGCCGAGCTTCCTGCGCTCCCGGGGATGGACTAGAGCACTACAGTGCGTGCGTGTGTGCGCGTGCCTGGGCCATGGCTGCAAGGCGGCGTCTGCTCATCTTACATTGACAACCCTGAAAGTAAGCTTTTATTTGTTTCTTTCAGAAGGCTTTCTAATTAAAACATGAACATTTAATTGTCACCACTAGCATTAACCGTTTGGCGTAGTGCCTTTTCCGAACGCAGTGTTGGGGAAGCTCCTTGACGATATCTCCCAGTGTCTCCACAATGCATATTGAATACCAGAATTTCACACTTTGCCGATAACACACAGAGGGTGCAGAAAATATTCAGTCAGGGCTCTGGCTTGCTCGCAGAATTATTGTCAGGCCACTCCTTTATTTTTAGCCGTGTGCTTCACGTCATTGTCTTGTTGAAAGGTAAACCTTCGGCCCTGTCTGAGCGCTCTGGAGAAGGTTTCATCCTGGATATGCCTGAACTTGGCTGTAAGCACCCAAGTTTCAGAAGTGCTGAGCTAATGGTCTGAGGGGTTCTCCCAGAACAGAAGTGGGTCAGTTAAAGCTCTGCTAAAGTGCTTCACGTCTGATCAATAATGCAGACAATATGAAGAAAACGAGTTTCCTGTTCCGCAGCCCAGAGAGAAACATGTGTCGAGTAAAAGCTCTGCTACACACAGCTTCCGGATCAACACACGACCCGATATCATCTGTTTGGTTTTTAGATCAGCGTCGTTTTAATTAAGTATTAAAGGCAAAATGGGATGAAAAAGACACCAGTTTAAAAAACCTATATGCAATTAATTTTTCCACACAAAGATGAAAACAAACAAGACCTTTCGCCTGCAGCACTCAGCCCTGGGAATGGCTATTTTTGGCCAGCACAAGAGACCCAAGAACACTTGCGGAGGTGCTTTGGGAAACCGTTCACACAGTCCTGGGCTGAAAGGGGAGGGGCATGAAGTTTCCAGCTTCCTTGACGTCATTACCATTCGACAATCGTACAACCAACACAACTGGCAAAAAGTGTTTTTCCTCGAGGTGTGCTCAGCGAATTGAGATGTAATTCGAAAATCGTCCATTTCTCATCTTCAGAACTGCACTTGGATGAAGGCTGTGGAGATATTTTTTGATCTTGGTTCAAATAACATCTGCTCAAAACAGAGCCTTCATGACGCGAGAGCCTTGTTCTTTCACCGTTAGGAAAATGTTTTTCTGACAATATTAGATGATGCTCCTCTCTGACCTTCTTCACATTTTATTTTTGTTTTATTTTTTCCTGTCGTCTTTTTATCAGAGATAATTGGCCAAATACTGTTCACGCAGTCAGCGGAAGAACCAAAGACTGCATATTATTACGCTGCTTAACGTTGTTTTCCAACACTAGTGTGTCCTGAGATATAGTCAAAATCAACCTGGACTAATTGGTTTCAGAGAAATAGAACGATTATAAAATACTTGTCCTCCAACTGGAATCCAAGTCATGTGATACTCGATCAATGACTCCCCGACCGGATGATTCACATTGTTTCAGGAGACTGGAACCAGCGAAGCCGTATCTCTCGCTGTTAGTTTTCTGGTGGTGTGCCCCCAATGAAAAAAAATGAAGACACTGGTGTGAATAAAAAATGTGTAATTGCTTAAATCGTATAAAAGCTGGATTAAGATCGCAATCTTTTCACGATTAATTGTGCAGGTCTTCTGTAGAACGGTGTCCTTGAACTCTTTGAACATAAGTTCTAGCAGTCAATCGCTCACTTTTTAAGAAATGAAGACTTTGAAGCAAGAGAGGCCGTCTCAAAGCAGTTCCGAAACTCACGCTGGAATGTTCCTTTAACGTTTGCCGCACCCCTTCTGTATCGTTTGGCATTAAAACAGGGTTCAAGGCTTGACTGAGGCCAGTTGTTAACAATTCTTTTTTTATTTGTGATTCTGCATTTGATTTTTGACGATATAGTTCTTAAATTTGATTTTAATGATCTTTAAACA
The DNA here is from genome assembly GCA_007224835.1 of Danionella cerebrum. Taxonomy (NCBI): domain Eukaryota; kingdom Metazoa; phylum Chordata; class Actinopteri; order Cypriniformes; family Danionidae; genus Danionella; species Danionella cerebrum. Next base: position 120,683 of record SRMA01025432.1, on the reverse strand, counting down.
TTCTTCTTTCCATAAAGTTACTATAGACTTGACTTTGGGACCATGTAAACATGTTGCTTATTTTAAACATATTTATTTTTTGCTAAACTTGTGCAGTTAAGAGCATTTAGGCTGAGACGTGCCTTTTCTTCTAAGCTCTATTATTTCCTTCTGATTGCGTCTGATGTTCTCTGTTCAGATGAGATCCTGAAGCTGCTGGTTGCCAGCGCAGCCGCATCCCTCCATGACTCTGGACATGGACGCGCTCCTGTCAGACTTCGTTCGCTCCACGGGGGCTGAACCGGGTCTGGCACGGGACCTGCTGGAAGGTGAGATGTAGACACCTCCGGGAATCACCACTCCACCTTTTCAAGGCGACGGTTTTCTCTCGTTTCGTTGAAATTATCACGAAAGCGCAATAGCATTTCAGTTCAAGTGTTTGTAGAAGCGAGTCGCTCAGCTCTGGTCTCCTCGTTCTTGTTTGTTCAGGGAAGAACTGGGACCTGAGCGCAGCTCTGAGCGACTTCGAGCAGCTCCGACAGGTTCATACAGCAAACCTGCCGCGCGTCTTCAATGAGGGCCGTTACTGTAGGGGGGCGGAGCCTAGCCACTCCCCTCAGCCAATCAGCAGAGGCGAACATGGCTCCTTGAAACCAGAGGAGAACACCCAGGGTGAGGTCTCAGCTCGTTTTTCAGATGGCCCTAAAGCTGTTGTTATTGCTCGACTGGTTTGTGATTCGTGGAACAGTGTTAAAAGGGCGGGGCACCACCCTTTATATAACATTAGTAGGAACACTGGAGTGAAAGAAATCACATGACCACTTTGTTCAATCCTCTCACCAAATATTTATTCTTGGTGCAGCTCTCGTACCCTTATTCAACTCAATCGCTCATTCACGAACGAATCACGAACGACGGTTTCTCTCAACAGAGAAGCGTCTCTCTCGCGGGATCTCTCAGGCCAGCTCTGCCGTCCTGTCGCTGGCACGGCTACAGGTCTCAGGGGACCAGTTTCCTCTGGAGACGCCCATCTACACCTTCACGCTCCCCGACCTGAGCGTGTACAGCGAAGACTTCCGGAGCTTCATCCAGAGAGACCTGATCGAGCAGAGCACCCTCCAGGCTCTGGAGCAGGCGGGTGAGGACGTGGAAAAGGATTAATGTGATGCTGATGTACGGTTAAAAATGCTTGACTTCCGTTCTCTCTCTCAGGGCGGCTGAACTGGTGGTCAAGCATGTGTTCGAGCTGCAAGAAGCTGCTGCCGCTGGCGACGACCGGAGACGGAAACTGCCTTCTGCACGCCGCTTCGCTGGGTGAGACTCTCAGAGCCAACACTTATGCTGTATATTTACAGGGGTGCACAAACCTTTGCACACTACAGTGTCCAGTGTTTCCCCTAGGATCATGGCCTTGGGGGGGGGGGGGTTGTGGTGTTATGGGTGGTGCGGCAAAACACTCACACAAACACTTAATAGTGTTTATGTTTCTTTTAATTGCAGTATACCAATATATTATAATGTCTGAACAATTACTGTACAATAACTAAACAGCTGTACACTGAACTAAACACTAAACATCAGATTTATTTTAATATGTTAATTATTCACAAAGTGTGCAGCTTTTGTCACTGCAGTGCATCTTTCTGGGCTTCTGAAAGAACATTTCCAGAGCATCTTGGTATGGAGTCTGAAACTTCTGGCCCATTTATTGAGATCCGCATGCAGGCTGCAGGATGGTCTCCTTGCAGCCTATTGCGAATGTCTGTTTTGACCTGTAAATACATTAACTGTTAGGCTTTAAAAGTGATAACTGATAATAACAACAGTAAAAATCAACTTAACATAGTGATAGTTTAAAGCAGGAAATGCCATTGTATAACTAACTAGCTAGCTATTAATTAAGCAATTTATTTATCAATTCGTTTATTCATGCGTGTGTGTATTTACTTACTTACCAAGATCAGTCTTGTACAGCCAGGGGGAGTATTTCGCCTCTAAATAGCATTATGTTATTTAAAACTAAATAGCATTATGTTATTTATACGATGGCATGTAATTTCTGTCTCA